>JARFXV010000084.1:607500-974045 GCA_031761425.1 Cosmopolites sordidus | reverse complement strand
ATATAATATATATATATATAAATATATAAATATAAATATATAATATTAAATATAAATATATATAAATATAAATATATAAATATAAATATATAAATATAAATATATAAATATAAATATATAAATATAAATTATATAATTATAAATATATAAATATAAATATATAAATATAATATAATATATAAATAAATAAATATTTATTTATAAAAAATATATAAATAAATATAAATATATATAAATATAAATATAAATATATAAATAAATATATATATATATATATATAAATATATATATATATATTATATATATATATATATATATATATATATATATATATATATATATATATATATATATATATATATATATATATATATTTAAGGTCTTATTTGAAGATAAAATGATGTATTTTTATAGCCGTTTATTAGAATAAACGGCTATAAAAATATATCATTTTATCTTCAAATAAGACCTTAAATATATATATATATATATATATATATATATATATATATATATATATATATATATATATATATATATATATATATATGTATATATATTATATATACATATTATATATTATATTATATATACATTAATGTGTAATAAACTTACACATTAATGTTTTTTTTCATGTCACTAAAATCACAAATTTTTCACCCCATAACACGTTTTAAGCAATTCACGTCATAATAAAAACATATGATTCATTGTTTTATTAAATTTAATGTAATAAATGTGAATCATTTGAGATGATGTAAGCCCGACACCATTTTAACCTAACTTGAACGTGTTCGGAAAAAGTCCTGGCACATTACGAACTGGATTGCTTCATAAATAAGAAGAAATAAATATTCTTTATAAATAAGAGGCGTGCTGTTAACACAATATGTAAATAAATATTTCTAATCTAATACAAATTTTTGTACAAATAGAAAATCTTTACGAACTTGATTATATGATCAAAAATATGATAATGAGGAATAATTATAGGCCATTATAATACAGGTTTTAATTAAAATCAATTTTAATGAATAGTGTTGACCACAATACAGAATATCAAAGCCTAGCAGAATATCAGACCCTACATACCAATAAACTCAAAGAGATTTACAACTAAACATTAAAACACTTGTTATTAATCTCAATGTGCATTTTGCTAATAATGTTAGCATCATCAAGAGTTAGCTAATCAAGAGAAGTTAAAAAGAAAATTTGGTGTTTGGTGATGAATCTTTTTGAGTATGATTTTTTGCATGAAGGGTTCCAATAGAAGAATCAAACAACCTATCATACTTATTTACAATGTTTCAAATAAATTGTGACTTACCTGTTAAATAAACATCTTCTAAATGAAAAATAGGAGTATACAAAGCTGTTTTTAACAACTTTTCAGGAACATCTCTGGACATGCAATAACTAGTACCAGATATATAATTAGGATAAGAAGAGCCATCAAACATATGAGTAGGACCAGCATACCTAAAACCAATCACTGTATAATGTACATAACATTAACATAAATAATAGCATACCATTTGTTTTTATAATCTTTAATAGGTCGTGCACCACAAATCACAGATCCCATTAGCAAATCTTGGCTCTTGTTTCTCGTAACTAAATCATCAACAAGTCTTGGAAGATTTAAGTACATATCTTGATCTATTTTTAACAAAAAGTTGGCTGTCTTTTGGCATTTTAATATAAATAACTTTAGCATCATTGCCGATTTTAAAGTCAGATTGTTGTAACTGTCATGAAAATTTTCTTGAATTATATCTTTATATTGAAGAGATTCTTGCTCCAGTTCGTTTTGCACTTCTATATCATCTGTTTCACCAATCAGAAAATATAGAGATATATTGAAACCCATGACAGTCCGTTCTTTTCCCCATGTGTCTCTTATTACTGCTCTCGGTTGTGAACCTGAAGGGCTTGATATACACATAATCACTATTAACGCTGGATTATCACAGAAATCACTAGGCAAAATTCTAGCAGTCATTCTATCCTCTTGTATGTAACCATGAAGGTTTCGGCTTACATTATACTCCCAGCCAACAATTTCTACCTCGCCCATGTCGACTATCATAAACAGCAATAGTATAAAGGTGCCTAACAAGCAAAGGACAAAAAAAAATTTCGGATAAGACCTCATGGGGTACAAGTTTTAGGCCAATTCTATTTGTTTTTACACAGTTCATACCAGACATAACCTTAAAACGACTTGTTCTGGACGGTTAAGGTTTAACACTGATATTTTATATGTAACTGTAGATTACGTTGTTATCTATATAAGTCATATCCTAACGTTTCCAACAAAAGGGAAAACTGAAAACAGAATATGATTCAATATATAAATCATTATCCTTTGTAGAAAAACTGCCACGTTTCAGTTGATGTAATGATTTATTTCAATCAATTCACAGATATTGCAGTCATTTATAATATAATCCAAGAATAAATACACTTTTAAGTTAAATAAATAATATACTCAATAGTATTAATAAAGATATACAATATGTAAAGGTAATCACGTAACATAACTGGTTGCCTATGGAGCTGACAAATCCTGAGTGATATTGTGTTGCATAACGTGAAGTAAAACATTTTAAGATTATATTATAATTTTAATTTTTAACTTTAATTTGTTATTTGCAATATTGAAACAAGCTAATTATTCATTATTATTCTTAAAAACCATTAAAAGAATTGACTATACAATAAAATTACAAAAAGAATGTAAATGTCTACTGTTAATATAAAGCGAAGAAACAATAAAAATTCCAGGCCAGAACGTGGTAATTAAAAGAAACACGGGACCCCTAATAAAAAAGGGCAATCGTGCAAAATGAAAAAAGAGGGTCATAAAAAAGGAGGTGTTACGTAAGGGGTAATAACATTGTAAGTGAGGGTCTGGCACTAATTACAAGAATTAATTAAAAAGTTTTCTTTTTTAATTAGACATTCTTTTTTTTTGAGAGGGAGAGTGATTATAAGAAATGCCGCTGATTAATTAAGAAATTATGTGAACAGATCGTTTAACTTCTATAAAATTAATTGGGTAATAATAATAATAGTTATATAAGTGGTAAATTTTAGGCAACCAGTAATGAATATATTTCCTATGATTTGTTAATAAATATATTACATTTATTATAATTAATTTCTGATTAAAAAAATAGATATTTTAGGTGATACAGATCGCTTTACATATTTTTGTTACCACGAAGTAGTGGTCCGACTCGGATAATGCTCCTCTATAGCTTCTAACGTCAAGCACACTTGAGTATGATCTGCGATCTATCATGACATCATCTATTTAGTTTACTGTATGTTCATCAGGTAAGATCTATATTTCCCTATGGATATTTTTGCGTGGGAACTTTGTGCTTATTACCCTAAAGTCCATACATACACCGAATTGTATTGCTCTTTCCCCATTGTGATTTATCTTATCCTCTAAATATTTCATAAAACAAAAATTAAATAAGATAGACCTGATGGATGTTGGCCTTCGCCATGTTGAATTACTTTGTTTTATCGATAGCCACTGTCATCCAGTTTAACTCTGTGTGTTTTCTTGTCATCTCGTCAGTGAGTATTTGGTTATCTCGATTCATGTCTTGTGATCTCCACTTTGATGTGCGTCTTGTCTACCTTCTATTCTGTAGACTTGAGAATCTCTTTGTAAACCATCTATAATTTTGGGTTAGTTCTCATTGAAACGTTCCTCTAACGATGGCTCTCTATGCTTTTGCAAGTTTTATGTCGTCAAGACTCAGTGATTATAGACCTTAGTTTTCAATTAATTGGAGATGTTTAACTTTAAGATATCGCTTGGGAACCTATAAAAAGTATGAAGTTGTTGGTGATCTATGAAATTACAGAACAGAAAAAGAGTGCACGTTTTGATGTTGTTGTTTCGCTTCAAGAAAAAAACTTCTTGAATAAAATTGCAATTTGTAATGAAAAGTGGACTCTCTAAGGTAAGTGATCAACCAGTACCACAAAACCCAACATTCACACCAAAAAGGTGTTATTGTGTATATGGTGAGATCAACTGGGCGTTGTGCAATATGAGTTGCTCCAACTTGGTCAAACTGCTAACTATTATCGACCGCACCCGGTTCTTGTTCTGAAGGAATTCATATTATGGAGAGTCACTCTGCAAAAAAAAACGTCTTATAGTACTAAGAGAAGAAGGGATTGTTGTGTTTCAGGACAAAACACAGCCCCATACAGCAAAAATTACTCTGAAAAAGAATCACGAACTTTATGAAACGGGGAATTATTTGGGACGGAGCAACGGTAATGGCTACAGATAAGAAAGAATGGGTAAGATTCTTGGATGGATTATTGGATAGCGTCCTTGTTGATCTCTACAGGTAAACAGTAAATTATTTTTTTAGTTATTATTTCTTTTAATTCCAGTTTCATATTTTTCATTATTAACAAGATTTTTCTTTTTTTTTTTTGCTCGGCACCTTTTTTCTTTTGTTATTTGACTAGTTCAGTGTTTTTCTTGGCATAAGTTCGGCTACACAATTCTTACTGCTTTTATGTAAAAAGCCATCTGATTTTTCATCCATATGCCTGCAATAAGTTAAATGTTATGTATATTAAGTTGCATACCTACAAAAACCGAAAAGTTCTCGGACCGATAAAGAAAACAGCATTTTTAAAACTTTTTCATCCTTATCAGCGGTTTGATGATTTTGATATATTACGGTTTGTTTAGCTCTGCAAAATAAACCATTGTCTTAGCTTTGACCTCATCATTTAATGTGAATCTTCGTCCCACCTTCTGTTTCTTTAAATTTAGAAAAAGGAAGTAATCGCCGATAGCTAAATTCTTTAGAATTACTCTAAAGTATATGTCATTATATTTCATGCATGTCATTTCCTCGGTTTCTTTTTTTTTCAAAAAGAAAAGAAATATAGGGGAAGTCCGGGAAAAGCGGACACCTTAAGCTTTGACGACCTATGAAAATTAATAGATACCTATTAATAGATAAAATAACAGCTGAGTATGAGTCAGTATTTATTAAAGTTTTTAATAAAATCAACAAAAATTAAGTAACATGAACATTTTACTTGAAATTATTGATAGTATTGCAATTGGTAGTGCTATTCGCTTTGCCCAACCCACCGGATAAAGTAGATAGGACCATAGGGCAAAGTGAACACACGGTTAATTAAAGAACAATTACCGAAATCAACATAAGTTGAATGAACTTAATGATGAATATAACTACTCAGTTGTCAGTGCAGCTGTCACAAAAAAATATGCCTTCCCTTTCGTAAGCCGTGTATTTTTCTTGACTCCACTGCTTACAGGAATTGCACTGGATCCAATCATCAACTAACTGCCTATTGATTTCTATGTAATCTTCTCCACAAAAATTGCATGTGTAGTTTTCAACATTTTCTTTGAATTCAGATTTCTTAAATTTGGTATTTTTAGTCGTTTTAACATCTTTGTTCCTTTTAATATTTTTCTTTAGCGTAGTCTTTGGTTTTGTTTTTAAATCATTGTCAATATTTTTCAGAATGTTGGTGTTTGCTTTAATATATTTAACTTTCTGTTCTTCCATTATAGGAGTGCTGGTAAGCACCTCAGACTTCGGAATTTTTGTTTTGCAAGTCCCCGTGGGAACATGAGGAGTTGGGTGCGGTCTTATTTTTCTTGGACTCAAATAAGACACAGGTGGGGGAGTAGAAGGCTGTAGTATTATGTCATTGGTATTATATTTGAGTGAATCTTCTTCATTTGGTATTTTTGAAGGTAGCGTGGAATGAATCATAGAGTACAAGGCACTTGTTTGTTCTGTCTCTGCATCTTGAATTGCTAAATTCACATGCCTAGTAGAAATTTCTAGAACAACAGGAGTGCAGAGTTTAATAAAGGTGATGTAGAATGAGTTATTTCGGGTAAAGAGTCTACCTTCATAGGCAAAATACTATGTTGGTCCACGGTTGCGTTTTGATTTGCGGAATTCCCATGATCAGTAGATGTGCTGCCTTTATATTCAAATGATTCTTGAATATCAGGTGTAAAAGATCTTGGATTAGTAAGGATGCTATTGAGAACGTCTTCTTCATATAGTTCTGAAATTATTGATGGCGATATACCTCTAGGATCGATTAATCCAGGATAAGACACCGACTCTGTCAGCAAATAATTTTTTTCTCTCATTGCTGTATGAACTTGAACCGTTATAGTCATGGATTCCGTAGGTTCGACATTGCCGTTACTCGAAGAATCATCCAGGATATTATCCAAAGTTTTACTTGGTCCAGATGAACTTTGGAGCCCTTATGTCGAAGGTCTGACATCATTGTTTCCCATTGTAGTCCCAACATCTTGATAGGTCTTCTGAAGAGCAGCTTCTGAATTTGCCGTATTACGGCCCGTCATCATTGTTAAAGATGGTGCAAAATCTTTTTCTTCCCATACATCCATATTAGTTGGCCAAATCCCAGTGGATTCAAATCCTTTGATGGCGTTGTTGGGAGTGGCACATTTCAGATATGCTAGAGCAAATAATCTGGCCACATTGTACTGATTGACTATCCTCCCCTGGGTGAGCCTTCTGGAATCGATTGATTTCTTGTTCGAAGTATAATTTTAGTGCATCATACACAGCAATGTACAGTGCTTGCAGTTTGTTCGTGGTGTGAAGTGACAAAGACTGGATGGATAATGTGACAGAACTGGATAATGTTTGCGGCTTTCACGGTTGTCTAGCAGCAAAAGAACTTTTTTGCTGCAGTCAGTCGAACATGGCCAACAAAAAATTTGAGCCACTTCAGAAATATTTCTCAAGTTATCCGTCCTGAAGATGAGCAAGTTCCCTGAGGAGTCTCTGGAGTAGAACGATCCAACAGGCGATCTTGAATTCTTTTACGCGCAAATATCATAAACGGTGGTAAGAACGATCCGGCAGCATTGCAGCAGCAAATAATAGTTGTGGTTTGTGCACGTTCTGTGCTGCAAATGACTCCAACTTGCTTCTTTTCCTTGACGGAAAGCATTTTGGGTTTCTTTGTTGAAGTTGGGATGTCGTTTTCGCCAACATTGTAGATCCTGGTACCATCAATACAATGTTTTTCCGTTTTTTCTTTTGCCAAGTGGTCTATGAGCACCACACCAGGATAATCTCAGAAAAATGTAGCCATTGTTTTCCTTCTAGATAGAAGATTGAATTAACTGTTTGGACTGCTGCCTAAGCTCTGGCGTGTAATAATGAATCCATGTTGAATATACTCTTATAAAACGTTGAATAAACTCAGTATAATTGTGCTTAAAATGTTATAATATTTTTCAGAAGCATTCATTTGAATGTAGCTTTGATCGATCGTAATCAAACAGGACACTTATTCAGTGGGGAGCTTTTTCACACCCAAAACATCGTGCAATGTGTAGTAAACATGGCCTATTCGAGATGTTTACAGTGTACATGTATGTTTTTTTGGGACGTAGGTTTTTCATTTTAGTGACCATTTAATACGACATAAGTTTGGCTACACAATTGTTAATACGGTCTTTGTAAAAAAAACTCCCTGTTTGCCCTCTTGTCATCATCTATTCCCTCATCTCCACAAATTAAATGTTGCGTATATTAAGTTGCATAATCAATTGCGTGAAACCCATGTCGAAAAACGACCGTAAGAACGGTGACCAGAAATGTCAACTTAAAAATGACGGTCAACGGACACTGATCTCATTGCGCTGGAGAATGTATGATCCAGATATAGCATTATAATATATTAGGAAGACGAAAACTGTCGTTGGGAGGAGAGTAATATATTTAGAAGTTGTGTTACCCAGAGTACATTTTATTTTTGTTTGTTTTTTAAGTGGGCTTTTTTTATAATCTTATATAGGGGTTCCTGAAGTAAAATAAAACTACTTGAGTTCTATTGAACAACCTAACAACGTGCTATTCTATTTTTTAGGTTATATCACAATATATTTTGTACATTAATTATATATATGACATGGCTACCGACATTATCAAAAGACGGATCATATGATATGTTGGCATTTCCATTCTTTGAGATATTACCAACAATTCCAGGATGGTCGTGATGTTTTGGAAGGCGACCCAAAGCCAGACTGGCCAAAAAACAACAATCGCGTTGGAAAAAGTGCGTGAAATGATCGCCTACGAAGCGAATTAGACTGTAAAATGAATAGCAGGGTAATTAACTACGACCAAAGTCACAGCACCGTCGCTGTTCGTGATTTTTTGGCGAAAAAACTGTCGAAATTTTTGGCGAAAAGTTTGTGTGCTTCAACATCCTCCGTATATGCCTGGTTTATCTCCGTGTTACTTTTACTCCTTCCCGAAAAACAAACTTGTCACGAAAGGAACATTTTATGAAAAAATTTCACAAGGACAAGAAGCCGTGACGAGGGTAATTGAGGCGATTCCCAAAAACAACATATAAAAAATTTATGATAGCATTGGTTGAACATGCCCAGCGGTGTATTGATGCGGAAGGGATGTATTTTGAATAAAAGGAAATAATTTTGCCAAAATAGCTAATTGTTTTGTTTTAATTGAAAAATTTTTCCGTTAGTTTTCCGACATACTGTGTACATAGGGGAGAGTGGGGGAATGGCGAACGGATAAGGGAAAACTAGAATAACAGTGCAGGTTTCTGAGGTAGAAATGTGTTTAATGCTTAATCAGTCGGTCCGTTTATGCTACTAACTTAAACTTAATTCAACATTATTATATTACTTGAAACAAAAAAATCTTGTAAAGGAAACAAAACCCTTGGTGTGCGGCATTACCCGACACGCGACGGGTAATAACAAACAGTAAGTGGGCTAAGTACGAACTAATATAATTGAGTTTTTTAACGACAAAAATCATATCTATAGCCCGCCGGTGTTGAAGCTTGGTCGGTACATTTGTCGTGTGTCCATTATTGGCACTCACAACACATAATCCAATCTCCCGTGGGAGGGCTAACATATTTCTCACTGCAAAAAATGCAAAAATAGTCAGTATTTTCATTGTTAATCCTATCAGTAATCCTTTTTTCCTCTTTTTTGGTTAGAATTTTGAAAATCTTCTATATCTTTAAAATTTCTTACGGCTTTTTTCATCCCTTTATTACCAGGCTTAATAATTTCGATTGTTTCTATCTTTATTTGTTTTTTCCCCGAAATCTTCTCGTTTTTCTCCTTTTCTAATTTCTTGTTTTGTTTTTGTTCTAGTTCTTCTTTTTTTTCTTTATATTGCGTTTCGATATCTTAGTAGAAACCACAGGTATATTTACTATATCAGATAGTCGAATAACTTTATTAGTCATTTTCTGGTGTCATAGTAGAATTTAGACCATCGGAACATTGTGGCGGAGGAGTGTGTCTATTAGTAAGAACATTATAATCATGGGACTCAACAGCAACTACCGGAACAATAGTTTTGGCCTTGGAAGCTGAAACCTCAAGGGCTTGTGTTTCAAGAGCAAGTAAGTCCGGAGGCGATATCTCCATTGCAACTTGAATATCAGAAATGCGGGCTTAAGTTACAATGGCATGTGCGCCGGTATTTACAACATTAGGAACTTAGCACGCTATTAGAGCTTTCTGCACGTGGGCCCATTGATGTTTCAGTAGGCTGGGAACTCTGGCACTGGGTCACCGCTTCTTCGAATTCACTAGGACGGAATGGGTAAATTCCTGCTGCTCTAAAGCAATTAGCTGCATTTTCTAGATTGCTGCATCGGTTGAACGCCTTTGTGAATAGTTCTACCACTTCATACTGCGTTATTCATCTTTCAGCTCTCTCAGACATGAAATTCTCGGTTATAGGCACTTTTAAGAGGTCCAAAGAATGTAAAATCTAGTGGCTGTGTGAGGGAGCAGGGTTAGTAAAATAATACCATTCTGGTGGCATAAAGTGTAAATCTGAAGGCTCACATGGCTCTCATTATTATCTAAAATTAATAATGTTGAATTATCTTTAGACGGCTTCGCAAATGATATAAAATGGTGAAGCCAGTCGACAAATATGCTTTCATTGATCCATCCTGATTCAGACGCTGAAGCAACCATGTTGGAGTTACCGTGTTTTAGTAATTGCTCATTCATTCACTTTCTTTTAAATATAAAAAATGGGGGAATGTATTGACCAGCTGCACTAAATGCACAAACTACCGTAGTAATAGATACTCTTTTACCACTAGTCGCCCTTCCTATTTATTTTTGGCCTTTTGGTGACAAAATTTTTGAATTTTTTTGAACATTTGTGATTCCTGTTTCGTCTGTGTTACATTTTTTTTCAGATCCAAAATGATATTTATTTTGTATGGATTCCAAATTGTCGTAAAAAATATTGACCTCTGTTTCATTAAACGAATTAATTCCATTTATCGATGTCGCTTGGGGCTTTCTTAAGGAAAGTACTGGGTGCCTTCTCATAAAGCCGTAATACCAGTCTATATCTGCCACTTGTTTATTCCGGTCAAAATTATGACGAAGTTTATTTTTCTCTGCGAATGTGAATGAAATTTTGCGTACCATCTCAATTGTCAGAATTGTTAATCAAGCTTGCTGCATTGCAGGATATGATCCTCTACCTCCATTTCTTGAGCTTCGGAGAAGATTGGGTTTTCCCATTCCTCGGTTGTTTTATAACTATATCTTTTAAGTGGTCAAATATCGTCGTTTTTGGCACCGATTAAACAATCGACGCTTTACCTATACTAAGTTTTTTACATCGGATCTCTTCTACGGCTTTCTCTAGATCTTCTAATTTGTATTTTCGTTCAATTTTTTTAACATGATTGCGAGGCATCTAAAACCAATAATAACACTGGGGAATAATTTGAAAAATAATTACTGTTGAGTTCGATATTTAAACTGTTTTATACGTAAATTGACATGCAAGTTCCAAAATTTTATTTAGTTATTTTCTATCACGTCAAGTTTTTTCTCTACAGTTGTTGCGCATCCGAAAGCTTGGGGAATCACAGAAGTCACTACTGCTCTCCTACCGGCGAACCTTCTTCGACGTAGGAGTGGGGGCGTGACTGACGATGCGACATCCAAAACTAGTTCGGTCAGTTACGCATGAGATGCTAAAGTATGCGGGTCTGTGTCGCTCTGATATAGTGAATTCAAAGTATACATACACAACTACAGATTTCCGTTATGTCTGCCTCTGGTAGTTCTCGTCGTAAGTGCTTAAACAGCCCTGATTCATTTTGTTATATATGTGGCAGTTTTACCACCCCCATTCAACGGACTAATATTAGTACATTTGTCAGGCAAGCCTATTTCGATTATTTTAAAGTGAAAATAGGTGACCAAGATAAATCATGGGCCCCTCATAAAGTGTGCAAGCAGTGTGTAGAGAGTTTACGAATGTGGACGAAGAGAACTCGTAATAAACTTTCGTTTGGTATACCAATGGTTTGGCGAGAGCCCAAAGATCACTTAAGTGATCCCTACTTTTACATAGTGAAAACATCAGGATTCAACAAGAAAAACAAACATAAAATTGAGTACCCTAGTTTTTCAAGAATTATTTTCTTTAGAAATACAAGAATGTGGATCAAGTTAATATCGAAGTGACTCCACCGACGAAGAATTCAGAGTTTCCAATGATTCTGTTCGTAAAGGATTCAATCAACATGAATTAAACGATTTAGCACGAGATTTGGGACTATCCAAAAAAGCATCGGAATTATTAGCATCAAGACTGCACGAAAAAAATTTGCTTGACAAAGGAGCTAAAGTCACTTACTATCGATCCAGAGAAAGTGAATTTAGGCAGTACTTGAGAAATAATGACGGATTTGTATATTGCCAGAACGTAGAAGGTTTAATGAAAGAATTTGCCATTTCTAACTATAACGCAACTGAATGGCGATTGTTTATAGATAGCTCAAAACGTAGCTTGAAGTGTGTTCTCCTACACAATGGAAATTTATACGGTTCAGTCCCAATAGGTCATTCAGTTTCTTTGCGTGAAGAATATGGCGACATAAAGAAAGTCATTGACTTGTTGCAATATAACATGCACCAATGGATCATCTGTGTTGACCTTAAAATGGTCTGTTTCTTTCTTGGCCAGCAACGCGGCTATACCAAGTATCCCTGTTTTTTGTGCATGTGGGAGAGCAGAGCTCGTGAGAAGCATTGAGTGCAATCGAACTGGCCGTCAAGATCTGACCTAAGACCTAGTGATCCAAACATTTTAGATCAGCCACTTGTCGACAGAAAAAACATTGTATGTCCGCCTTTGCATTTAAAACTAGGTCTCATGAAGCAATTTGTTAAGGCTTTGTCAATTGAAGGAGACTGCTTTAAGTATATCATTTCGGCATTCCTTAGCCTGTCATATGAAAAGATAAAGGCTGGTGTGTTTCATGGTCCACAGATTCGGCAACTCATCAAAGATGAAAATTTCACTGAAACAATGACCCAACTTGAAAGGAATGCTTGGTTGGCTTTTAAAAATATTGTTAAAGACTTTCTTGGAAATACACGAGCCCCGAATTACATCGAAATTGTTCAACAACTCTTGGAGAGCTTTAAAAAGCTTGTTTGCAACATGAGCATCAAACTGCATTTTTTACATAGTTATCTTGCTAACTTCCCAGAAAATTTTGGTGCTGTTAGTGATGAACAGGGCGAGCGATTCCACCAAGATCTAAAGGTTATGGAAGCGCGGTATCGAGGTTGATGGGATGTCAGTATGATGGCTGACTACTGTTGGAGCATAAAGTGAGAATGTCCACAAACTGAACACCCCAGGAAAAGCTATAAGAAGAAATTTTTACCATAATGTCTTTTATTTATTTTTTGTATAAACACAATTTAACTTTTAATAATATGTTAACCTCTGTATCAATAAAATATTCTAATCTATTTGGTCAGATCTCACCTTATTTCCTTTCGTATGTACACTTTTAAGGTAAAATGAGGGGTATGCTGTAGCTTAAGGACTTGACGTGATAGAGAAAAACTGTGAATATTTTTGAATTCAGAGATGAAAAATTAGTCAAAAACAAGTCAGAGATCCAAGTCAACAAAATTGCTGTTCCGCAGTGTAATAGTTATGAGTACATCGGAAATATGGTATTGTTAGTTCACACACAGGCATTTTAATAAAAGATTTAATAACGAATTTTGTCAAAACCGATTCAGCAGTTTATCCGTGAAAACAATGCCCAATGTATGGGGTAATGCCGAACGTTCGTAATTACCCGACTCAATTCGTCCGTGATTACTCCACGCTTTCAAATTTAAAAGTGTTAAAAAAACACTTTGGTCAGATTTATGTACACCGCTACCAAGGAACTTAATATAACCTTTGATATGTAGCTATTTAGCTGTTCAAGTTAAGTGGCCAACATATTTAATTAAAACCAGACCGCACTGATAGTAAATGAGCCAAAAAAGTACAAAAAAAACATAACAAAAATTAACTATTTATACCTTGGACGGCGTCTCTGTTTCGTTCCGTTTGTCACGTGGAACTAAAAGTGGTGTGATCTTTAAGATGGCGGCTAACAACATCATGTCATATCATTCTAACCTACTGTAATCATTGCGTTCGGGATTTCCCCGCTTTCGCCGTTCTCCTATTGATTCTTTACTTTACCCATCTTGCTTATTTTTTTCACCGGTAAAAACCTTTTCAAGATAATCTCTGTTATCTATAAGGTATATTTCGTAATGCGTCCGAATTATAAATCTAATAAAACAACCAAATTAGATGTCATGAAACGATTTATTTTATGTCAAATAACATTCAATGGTATAATGTCCGAAAATAATTTCGAATAAATGTCCGCCGGGGCTTTTTCTGACAAAGCGCATTCTGTCAATCCAATTTCCGACCACTTTTTCAGGCAATTGCGGTTTTATGTCAAGGCGTCAATAGTTGCTGCTTTATCAGCATAGACTAAATATTTAACATAGCCCCAAAGATACAACAACATAGCCCCAACAATCTAAAAGCGTTAAATCACATAATCTTGGTGGTCAATTAAATTAAGGTACGTTTCTCTAAATGATTTTCTCACCGAATTAATTCCTCAATAAATCGGTTGTTGCGTTGACTGTATGACATGTGGAGCCGTCCAGATCGAACCACATCTCTTCCAGATCAATACCATTCAAATTCGGAATTAAGTAGTCATTGGTCATTGTTCTCTAACGATCCTCGTTAAGGGTAACGTCTTTCCCAGCATGATTTTTAAAGAAATTTAAGAAATGCGGCCCAATGATGCCACCAGCGTACAATTGGTACCATACCAACGGTAATTGTTGTATCATATGCGGATTAGAGTCAAGTTGCAATTAATTTTGAGCCCATTGACCGAAAGTACAACGCAAACGATAGACTTGAGGCTTGAATTCTTTACAAGTTGGATCTTGTAAGGCACCAGAACAAAATATTTACGCAGAATTTTCCACCTAGTCGAGTTAATTTCTTAAAAAAAGTTAATTTCTAAAAAAATATTTTTTCTTCTTAGGGTTTTAAAAGCCCATTTTTTTTCTCTCTCTGCAGCTTTTGGGTTTGTTTACTATTTTACGCATATCATTTTTTAATACAATGTTTACATTTAATCCGAATAACGCGCCTCCTGAAATTGATAATACCGACTTTTCAGTATGCTTCTCCCGACCCAATACACGATTACACAAAACCAACGACACGATTCATCATATATATGCCGAAAAAAGGATCAATTAGCCCAACCCTACCGACAAAACAGGAATAAATCACACCGGCTATGATCCCTCTATCGCCCCTACTCCATCCGCTCACCCCACCTCTACTAGTTCCGGCCTCCGACCCTTTCCCAAGTCAGATTCCGCCCATCATCGGGCGGAGCTTACGACCAATCGTAACGGCGACGTGTGTGGTCTGTATGAACGGTCTCTATTCCGTCGACGTTGCCAATTTAGCGATTAGGTACGGTACGCGGAGGGGAAGGGATGGTGAGTTAATAGAGCCTGAGATGGAGGTAAAACAGGACCGGATCGACGGTATTTCGGGGAACAGGTCTAGGTTCCGGTGAACTATAAAGCGCGAAATCGATGGAAAAAAGAAACGTGGCAGCTGCAGTATTTTAATTAGGACGGCTGGAATGAGGGAATGAGTTCGAAGAAGATGTTTTAAGCCGTCTTCCGTAGAATGAACGTGAATACTGTCTTGACGATGTTCTCAATTCCGAATAGTTTCCTATAAAATTTTCTCGAAACTGCTAGGAAACAAATCGATTTCTTCTTTTCGTATATTTTTCTGAAGAAATAATGTTTTAGCTCGTGCACATATATGTAACTCGATTTCTTTACTTTACATAGATAAAAATACCTTTTTGATCTTAAAATTGGAGACTATTGGCGGTACTATTATGTGAGAATGTATTGTGAGTCGTACAGCAGCCACCAATCGCATACGCAAATACGCAAGACATTTTTCATTTGGTTGTTTAAGATACCTAATATAGATTTCTGTAGATTTCTTTCTATATATATATATATATATATATATATATATATATATATATATATATATATATATATATATATACGAACGGAATGTAAACGGATGTAAACAACTATAGAGGGATATCTCTTCTCCCAGTTTGTTACAAGATTCTATCTCAGGAGCACAGGGACAGTTAGAACCTAACATTGGTGAATATCAAGCAGGTTTTCGACTGGGCAGATCCTGCCCTGAACAGATCCTAAATCTGAAGTTGATTCTAAGACATCAAAAACTGTACAATAAAAATGTCGTCTGTACATTTGTGGATTTCAAAAAAGCATATGATTCTATTGACCGCGAATCTTTATTCCGAATCTTGAAAGAACAAGGACTAGATCTGAAAACGCTGGCAATTATTAAAGCAACGTTAACTAACACAAGGTCAAAAGCTAAATTCATGGGTGAGATCTCAGAGCCCTTCGAAATTAAAACTGGAGTGAGACAAGGGGATGGACTCTCGCCACTTTTATTTAACTGTGTTCTAAAAAAAGTAATACAGGAGTGGCGTGAAAAAAAGTCGGCCCTGAATATTGACCATTAAACTGGGGAGAACCAACATCAAAATTGATTGTCTGGCATTTGCTGATGATCTAGCAATTTTAGCAGGAAATGTCTCATGCAGTAATTGGATAGTTTCACGGGCTGCAGCCTCATTTTCGAAAAAGTACGATCCAATAGTCCAATCCAGGTCCAATTCCAGCCCAAAATCTGCACCAAACAGTGACACGTTGTGGATGCATTTGTTTATCGACAATCACATGTGGGTTCTCAGAAACCCAAATGCGACAATTTTGAGATTAACGAAGCCATCAAGGTGAAAATGAGCTTCATTTCTTAGGATGATTTTGCTCGAAAAATTAATATTCACTTGTTGTTCAATAATCAATTCATTCATTCATAATCATCAATTCAGTCATACATCAATTCATAATCAGTCATTCGGTTGCAGTTCTTGTGTCAATTGAACTTTGTAAGGATGGAGACGCAGATCTTTAGTGAGTATACGTTGTAGAGAACTTCTTGAAATTTGCAATTCTTATCCACGACGTCGAATCGATGTTCCTGCACTTCCACCGTCATTTTCAAGCACTGCTTCGACATTATCATTTGAACGGCTTGTTATTGGACGGCCAGCGTGTTTAGCGTTCCCAATTGATCCAACTGAATTTTTTAATAACTCTCTTCACAGTTGACGAAATTAAATCAATATTCCGACCGAAATTTGCGAACTGTAGCAGTCAAACCTTTATTATATTTGAAATATTGTTCAATAATGAAAACTCGTTGTTCTTTCGTGTAGTGCTCCATTTTTACTAACCCTAAACTGTCAGCTGTCAAACTGTTTTTTTTTTGGTTGTCAACCTACTGTTTTCTTTTATTGAATGTCAAGACAATGCACATACGTTTCATTAAAAAAGTTCCTGGTCTGGAAGGAGTTATTAAATATGAATTCTATCTGGAATATTTTAAAGAACATTATAATATAAAAATTTGGACGACCTCAGGTTGGTGTTTGTCCAACTTGCTGAAATCTTAGGACAAAAACCTCAATGATAATGCTAAAAGAATTGCTGCAGCAGAGCTGATGGTCTATAAGAGACGTGCAAACAAATTCTACAATAAAATAAAAGATGTTACTAAGTTATGTGAAGAAAAATCAGAAGTGGCAGCAATATGTTTCGACTATATGCAGAACTTGCCTCTACCACACATCCGGTACGGGCAGTCATTTACTACAGACAACTATCGGTGAAGGTATTTGAAATTAACAATCTGAAGGGAAACATGGGATACCGTTACGTGGGACACCGTATACCACGAAGGCGAAACTGATAAAGGGCCAACCGAGGTGTGTAGCTTCATTTACTATTACATACAAACAAAAATCTCATTTGAGGTTAAAGAGCTACACCTTTTTTTTATTTCTGTACGGTCAAAACCGGAATAATTCGATGGTGAGATTTTTAATGGGCCTGCAGACAAATAAAAGATTGGTAAGATTTACCACTATTTCTCAGTACGCGGTCACTCATTTTTTCCGTTTGATCGTGATTTGGGTACCATAAAAAGAGCAACAAGAAGATGTGATATAGTTTACCTACTCTTTGAGTATGTAAACATTATTTAATAAAGTAGAAAAAAGACGATAAGGGCGTTTACAGTAAAAGTTATAAAACATCAGGATATTATAAACTTCAAAAACCATCTGAATATAAAAAAAAAACTTTAAAACTCATGTGGGCACGAAGGAAACGTTTGCGGTGTCCAGTTACAGAATGTTTGTCTACGATGGACTTCTTCCTGGGTATGTAAAAACCTACGAGTATATTGATGGTTTAGCGTATTCAACTTTTAAGTTGACCAAAACCCAAAGGGAATCAAAGACTTCCTGCCAACAGAGCCTACTCAGAGCCTTAATAAAAAAAATGCTGATGTGATGAAATTCCTGCAATATATTCCATACGAGGCAACGCTGCTCTACGAACAAATTCGAAACTGGATAACAACTTCGTCTGCTGAAGAATATGATGATAAAGATTCATAATACAATTTAATTTTTAATGATTAGGTGTATATATATATATATATATATATATATATATATATATATATATATATATATATATATATATATATATATATATATATGCAGTTTTTGGACTTCTTTGGACTGCGTCCAAAGCCATCCGACGAGAAGTCGGCGAAAACATGGGTTGTTTGATTGTGGAGAGGGTATCCATATTCTTGGGGAGAGAGCATATCGGTCGGTACCCTGATGAGTCTAACCACCAACAGACGAAACCTGTACCCTCCAATGTAAGGGATGGGTGGGGCTTCCTCCCGGTCAAGCAACTAACCATTGCTCATTATGGCGGATACGCAGATTGTATATACAGGCCTTTAGGGCCTTTGGCTTGGTTTACAATCTGCCGCCAAACCTGTATTCCTTGCTTTTTTTTTCCCACTGTGTCCCTCCTGTAGCCACTTTCTCATCGGTCTTTCCCTCTTCATTTTTCTCTCGTCCCTCCCTACTCACAACCTGCTTTCTAGTCTGCTTTCAGGTAGCCGTTCTCTATGTCCTAGTCAAGCTATTCACCGTGCTCTGATGATTCGCGTTAATGAGGGTTTTCTAAATACCATTATTATTTCTTCATTGCTTTTTCTTCTCCACTGATTTTTCTCACGCTCCCACACCTCCAACTTTCTTTGACTGCTATTGGTTAAGGTCCAGGTCTCCGCGAAATATATTACAGCTGGTATCATTATTCTCTTATAAACTCTTACTCTGGCTTTTCTTGATATATTCTTGTGTCTCAGGAGTCCCTGCACATTTATTCACTTTTGCTATTCTGGCCTAATTTCCGCTTCCATTCCATGATTGTCTGTGAAAGTTTATCCATAGTAACAAAACGATCAACCTTTTCGAAGAGTAGTGTTTCTTCTTCTACTTAAGTTTCAGCCCTTCCTTGCACATTTCGTCATTTTTAATTCTCATTTTCATGTATGTTGTTTTGTTTGTATTTACTCGGTGTCTGAACCTTCCTGTTCCTCTCATTAATCTTTGAGCTACATTTTTTATTTCTCCCAATTCTCGTGTTATAATTGATTATAACACGAGAAATAATTCAATATGTTTTAAGGTTTACTTTAATTATTTTTAAAAAGCTCTTTTAACCTAAATAATTATATTTAGTTTTATTTTAAACTCTTGAAATACATTTTTAATTTATTTTTGTAAATATTTCTTTAACATTTCTTGGCTATTCGGTAGATGAGATGTAAAATAGTACGACTCCAGAACTTTTTATCTTCGTTTCGTAAAATTTTGGCGCCAATTTTAGTATCAATAGATATCGAAAGGCATCTGTGAGACCTGACTAAAACACGAATTCACGAATTTCATATTTCACAATATTGAAATTTTCGTTCTTTATATATATATATATATATATATATATATATATATATATATATATATATATATATATATATATATATATATGTATAATTTTCAAAAAAAAAATTGAACAGGCGAAAAATTGTAGGGAAACAATTTTTCTTTATGGAGAACTCTTGAAACGGTAGATTTGCTAATTCCTGTAGATGCCTCTAAACGCCTAGTGCTTAGTTCAGGATTTTCCGCGATACTAACCAAAATGTCCTCTTGTTCTACCGTTATATGTTTCGGTCGTTCACCGGTTTGTAATACATTGAATCTGTTTCGCCTGATTCAAAATTCTTTGAAAAATGTGTCGATCTGGAATGATTCTGGTTGGGTAGAGATTTTCATACCTAATAACTGCATCGCGACTATTGTAATTCACCTGTGCATAAACGCAGATCATATCACGGTTAGGAAACTGATTAAGTCATTTTTTACAAATTATTTAATACTAATTCAATATTGGAGAAACTTGTTTCCATCTACGTTTAATAGGAGTGATAGAAAACAATGACAGTTCTTATCGAGATGTAATAATTTGTACACAACATTCAAGGTACATTTTGTGAATCGCATATTATTCAGCCATGAACACAACCCCACTGTGCTTCATAAAATCGTCCCGTGTGTATATTACCGAGAGTTCATTTTGTAATTTTAACTAATTTAGTTTTGCAAACAGGTTACACACAATTTTAATGCCTTCATTTGGAAAGACAGTTCGATATTTCAAATTTTTCAGTTTCAAATAAATTTGTAACCGTTTACATCGAAACTAAAACGTCCATGAACCTGTATGGTTAAGGTATCACAGATTTCCTTGCATATCCTGATATTCGGATTGGGGTCCTCCTTGTCAGTAAATTTCCGTTTCTTTCTGCGATTATCTATGATCGTTGTAGATTCTTCACCAGCTAAGTTACCAAATTCTTGATTCATTTGTATTTCTATATTGTCTCTAATATTTTGAATGGCAGTTGAAAAAGTTACCAAATTTTTCTTAACTTTAAGTGAATCTAGTTGCCTGCTTTGCAGGTGGTCAAAGAGAATGTCGCAGTGAGGCATTATTTTATTGAAGAAAAACAACCAAAATTTAAAATTATCATCCACAAAATAATGTATTAACCCTTGAGCTTGAGCTTAATAGAATTTTAATCCGACTCGGCGTCCATAATTTCTTCAAGGCATATTTACAATTCTTGTTTGTAAATGTAAACAGTATTTACACATTTAGACGTAAAGTTCCATCTGGTAGGGGCCGCACGGGGTAGACGCCTTTTCATTTCTTTTGCATGATCGAGAAAAGAAAGCGGGAAATACAGACAGATTTGTAAAGAAACACCTTTTCACCTTTTTCTATTGTACAACATCTTTCAATTATTAGATTTAATTGGTGATTTTTGGTGACAATTCGGTCCTCAAATGTTAATATGACATTATTTCTATTCATATATTGCACTGAATTCATCCTCACTATTGTAATCGTTCTAAACATTCACTTTGCAACCACTCGAAAAGCGCGATGGTGAAAAACACCTGACTATTGAGAATGGGGAGCACCCAAGATATGATGTTATAGATGCGTCTAATCTCTGTGTTACTAACAAAGCGATGCATTGCTGTCTTTTTTTTCGCACGCGATAGTAAAGAAGACAGTAGCGGTACAAACTGGACCAACCGCCAATGCACAATTGTTCGAAGATATTTTTTGCTTTTTACAGTTTCTCACACTACTCACCGTTTTCTAATTTTAAGTCTCCACCTACTACAATGTATTTGGTTTTCTTAAAATGCATTCAGTCCCCCACTTTTAATATTCTTCGGTTAATTTTCGCGGCATATAGAAGACATTGTCTGCATCGTCAGTGAAAATCACTTGATCGTAAGGAACGTAGCGTGTTGTCGTATATTCTAAAGTTTATATTCGATTTTTTTTTTAATTTAACACGATACAACCAATAAAAACATTAATATTAGTGAATCACAATCATACACAGCACACATTCCAAGGAAACAAGAACACAGTGTATCATCTGGAATACGTAAAATATATACAAAAAAACCAACAACTAAAACCATAAATTAGAGAAAACCGAAAGCTCTTTCATTAAATTCTCATATAAATCAAAATGCACACTTTCAACAGCATTATAAATATTTTATAAACTTTATTTTCTTATCAGCTTAAAAAAGCAATTTTTTTCGATGGGCTTCTTTAAACCGATAAATGCGGCAACGTTATTAAATAACTTTATCTTATTTACTCACCGATCTAACCTAAAATACCCTCATACATATTCACTTCTCGTCGAGTTGCAAGAAAATACATTCGTAGCCGTAAAAAAATTACATTTAATCGTCAGAAAAGCCGCTTATAGCGGCAACCCCGAACCCACGTCTCGCTCGTCGATCTTTAGTTTCGCCCACCGATCGGCTCCTCCCATTCGTCGACTCCGCCCCGCCTCAAACTCGCGATCGGCAGATGTTCACCGAACGTTGTCGTGTTCGCATCGATCGATTAGGCATGGGTTTGCGTAGTCGCCCCACGTGAAATCGCGAGGACGATGGAAAAATGGCGGCCGTAGCAGGCAGCGTAACGATGCTGGGGCGACGAGCGGACGCCCACGGATCGCCCGCAACTGACCAAGATAGTTGTTCCAGCGATGATACTGTTCTCTCGGTGGGAAACGAGGCTGAAAATCGTCTACCCGATGGTGGAGCTCCTGCGGTCTCCACTCTCAGCTTCAAGAACTTGGAGGATCATTTGAACGCATTGTCCCAGGGACCGTCTCGCCTCAGTCCATCCAACAGCAGCTCCAGGTCGTATGGGGGTGACTGTCCGTCCCCTCCAGCCAGTTTTCTGTTCCGTGCCGAGCACCTGGTGAATTTCGGTTATCGGGGAGACAATGGAGGTTCTAGTTTGTGTTCGCCTGCCTCTGTTCAAAGCGATTGTGCTGACAGTCCGGGAAGTCCAGGTTCCAGGTGGGCTCCAGGTGCGGTAAAACCTCCGAACAGTCCTGCGGAATCGAGTTTTTCCTTATCCAAACATAATGACCCTTTCGGGCAACAGTTGGAGCAAGGGCGACCCCGTGCCGCCCCCGACGCTAAAAGTGATAATCAGGCTACTTTGAAGTTTTCCATCGACAATATTTTGAAAGCGGACTTCGGTCGTAGCAGGATTCTGGATCCGATCGCAATCCGTAAAGCCAGGCCACCCCCGTGTAAAAGGGCGACGTCAGAGGGCGGTTTTTCGGGGGAGCAGCGGACCGCTACGGTGACGGTGGGCGGCGACAGTGAAAGGACGGGAGGGCCGGTGGATCTCAGCCCTAGAAGTGATCAGGGTGGAAGCGAGGGAAAGAGCGATTCTTCGAAGGGCGACCAGCCTATGCTTTGGCCCGCTTGGGTTTATTGTACGCGATATTCTGACAGACCTAGTTCAGGTAGGATAACAATTATTTTCAAATTTGTTTGTTGAATTTTCCTTGTTGAATGTGGCCCAAGGTGATTTTCCATCACTGAATATTATCACACTATCTAGTTTTTGAAAATAATATGTAGACAATTATTAAGGAGACGTAAATGGTGAATTTTTGTTCACATAATATATTTATGGCTTCATACAATCTTCAGCAAATCTTTCAAAGCATTAACAGAGTTACAATAAGGAATAAAACAATTTTGTACCCTGTTATCTATCACTTTTATTTTTAAACAAAATTTGTGTGACTATAGTTTCGTAAAACGATTTTACACTACTTTAAAACTTCCTTTTTAAAAAATGAACTATCACAAAGTAACGGACAAATCAATCAATAATTTAGCAGAATTATAGTTTTGGCTGAAATTTTTATTCTTCCGGGTCAGCTAGTGAGACGCTAACAGTCCAATCCCCATATCATATTCGTGTAATATAAGTGAAGACCAAAAATCCAAACTTGGATAAAGCAAATAGAAATTATCGTTATTCCTGCTGTTACTTAAGGGTTTTGTAAATAAGCTTTTTAGAAAACTAACGGGAATACCATCGATTCGCAAGGACTTTTTCCAAGTCAAAATTATTTTTGTTTTTTTTTGCATTATTTGTAGATGTGTAAAATCAGATTCGTTATCGGTTTTTATTGTTATAAAATCAAGTTTAACCTTTCTGTTGTATCAGAAATGCGTAACAAACTGTTTTAGTCAATAAACAGGCAAAAATTATCACAAAAATTGTCATATCAGTGTTTCAATTCTTCTATTGGAACCTTAGGTGTGAAACACTAAACTCGAAGAGATTTACCACTTATTTAATCTAATCATCTCCTGATGATGCAAACATGGTTAGCGAAACGTGCGTCGAGAAGTTTTCAAAAAGTGATTTGGTGTTTAGTGGTAAATCTCTTCGAGCTTAATATCAATGTTTGTTATTTGTTAAAAATTATGCCAATGATCGATGTGATAAAACGTATTGATTTAAATTAAAAGCATACAAAAGATGTTTAAAGTATCTTTTAATTTTTACTCTCCAATATTTCTGAAACAATAAACTATGTGCAATTTTGTGAGTTTTCTAAATCAGTTATAATGAGCTCATGTTTTTGAAGTGATTTGTTTCCAAGTAAAAATGGATATTGCTTTTCTTCACTGTTGATAGATTTGACACAAAATATAACCAACAGAGGTTGTATGACAATCTTCAACTTTTTGATTTAGTAAAAAAATGATAAGATTTTTTTTAAACCATTATCCCTTGGTATATTTTTGGTTCTTCTAAATATTAAAACCTTCCAAAACTCTTCTCATGTTTCTTAATATGATTTTTTTAGTTTTTTTTGTGGATTTAATTACATTATAAAATGGTGATCTGCTTTGGAGTCTTATAACATTTTAATCTAGCAGTGCAATTTTTTATAACATATTTTTCTCTAAATATTATTTATTAACGATTAGCAATCATTTTATTTATAACAAAGATCTTTCATCAAAGAAGGATTGTTTTGAGCCAAAAAATAACGTTTTTATTATCAGTATATACAAGTTAATTTTTGCTTCATAAAAGTTTGTTGTACTAGGCTAATTGAAATGTTCGCGGAGCGGAAATGATAAAACAAGTTTATAGTTAAAAAAATAATTTTATTCTTCCGTATATTCTCCCTTAAGCTTATTACATTTTTTCCAACGGTTCTCCAATTCATTTGTTCCATCTCTGAAGTGATTTTCTGGAAGACCTTCAAAATACTCATCTACGGCTGCTATATCTCTTTCATTTGATGAAAAACGCTTGCCACGTAGGATTTTTTTGAAGTTTGGGAGCAAATAATAGTCAGAGGGGATCAGATCTGGTGAATACGGTTGATGCTCCTATAATTCGTAGTGTAACTCCTTTAATTTGGCCATTACAAAAACTCCTCTGTGAGCCGGTGCGTTGTCTTGATGATTTTTTTTCTTTTCTAAATCAGGTCTTTTCTCACGAATTTTTGCATCCAATTAATCCAACAGGATTGAGTAATATTGCCCTGTTATTGTTTTACCGTTTTGAAGGCAATCAGTTAACAAAATGCTTTTCGCATCCAAAAAAAAAGATAACATAACCTTTTTGGTCGATTTTGTCCACTTGGCTGCTTCGGAGCTGAACAACCGAGCTCGGTCCACTTTTCGGTTTATTGTCTCAGTTCAGGACCATAGTGGTAAACCTAAGTCTCATCCATAGTTACAAAATTACGTTTAAAATCCATTTTATTCTTTTGAAAAAGATCCCAATGTGGGTTTGAAAGTTTTACTCGAAGTCGTTTTTGATCAGAATTTAACAAATACGGCACCCATCTTGCACATAGCCCAACATGCCACATCTCAAGCCGAATTCCTTTTTCAAAATACGAAACACCCGTTCAGTTGAGATGTCCACGGCCTCAGCAATTTCACTTAAAGTCAATTGTCTGGTCACTTCACTCAGTCACTTATTGGACGTCCAGAACGAGGATCATCATCCAGCCTTGTACGACCACGTTGATACTCACCAGTCCACTCACAAACCATAGTTTTTGAAGGGGCAGACTCCCTTAATATATTACCATTTTACTATGAATTTCCCTTGCCATAATCTTTTTTTACAAATAATTTAATCACTGCACGATTTTCAATATTTTTTATTTTAAAAAATAACACTGATACGTTTGCTTTAAGCTGCTGTTTTTGTACGAATGAATTGACAGATCGACTTGAAAATTCACACATGTTCATATGAAGGATGATACTTCAAAATGTAGTAGATTATATAGTTTTTTTACTGCTCTATAGGTGTCGTTCCGCGAACTTTGTTTCCGCTGATTTTCATTGATACACAATTAAGATTAACTAAGTTAGCAGATTCTATTACCCAAAATAGTGCTGACTTGTTTTGCAACCTTACGACATTTTATTTTGCAAAACAATGTTCTATAACATTTTATTTTCCTTTAAATTTTGCCCTAATCTTATTGATATAGTTATGTATATTAGTATTATTATTTATGCGCTTTATCAGTAAATTATTGAAAAATATTCTTGTATGGATCTTAATTATTAAAATATGTATTTTTGTCGTTGCAGGTTTTGGCACTATTTGTATAATAGGTGTACCCATAAGTACTGCCTTTTTTGATACTGTACAATTTTTTTTTAAGAATAAACACAGTTTTAATCTACGAAATAATCTCCATCGATATTGACAATCTACAACAAACTTTCTGTCCCCTTTTTGTAAAACGAGGGTTACTTTTAAGTAAAATATACTTCGGTAAAATATTTGAAACAAGCAGTTTTAGTCAATACACAGGTAAAAATGACCACAAAAATTGTCATATCAATGCTTTTTATTTGTTAAAAATTGTGACGATGATCGATGTGATAAAACGTATCGATTTACATTAAAAGTGAAAAAAAAAATGTTTAAAGTATCTTTTAATTTCCAATATTTTTGAAACAATAAAGTATAGTCCGGTTCAAGATATTTCGTTGCCTTTTTCGTGTGGTAAACATGTCGAGTTTCGAGCTAAATAAAGTGCATTTGCTTTGCTTTAAAGTACTGATTTTTTTGTTCGCCGAAAAGAAAAACGCGAGTGAAAGACGTCGTAAACTTGTGGAAACTTACGGTGGCAATGTCCGAACTCAAGATACTCGTGGGCGTTGGTTTAGACCAACAAAGGTCACCAACAAAAGTTTGTAGAATGCTTTTTCACACAGCTAAGTAGTACCAAAAACAGAAAATAGCCCACTAGCAAATTTATGTAAATTATCAAATTGTACGAGTGGAAAACTTTTATAAAATTCCTACAAAGTTGAGTTTTGATATTTGTTCTTAATTATATCACTGTAGTGTAAATCAATAATTTCCATTTGAAGTTCCGGGGCTAGGGTTTCAATGTCAGTATCAAAAGGATTCTGAAAAATCTTAATTTCATTCGGAATGATTCAAAGCTTCGGTTGCAAAATCGACGGTAGTGGCAGTCTCCGTAGAGTGCCCGTAGAGCTGGATATTTCACATATTTTAAAATGTTTGAAACATTTTTTACGTAATTGTGATTGAAACAGTATTATTTTCTGCCGAAACGATTTGATATTAGTGTATAAACCAGGGAGAAGCTGGTTTTCAACTTGCAATCTCAAATTCAGTTCGTTCATATGTTTTGTCAAATCGACATAAAATGCTAACTTCCACAGCCATTCGCTATTTTGTAATTTGGTAAGAGGGCGATGCTTTTCATTCAAAAAAATTTCGATCTCTGTTCGAAGTTCAAAAAATCGATGAATGACTTTTCCGCGACTAAACCAGCGTACGGCAGTATGATATGGTAAGTCATTTTCTCCAATCTCTTCAATAAACTCGTGGTACTGTCGGTGATTCAGCCCAGTAGATCAGATGAAATTAACAACTGATATGATTGGTTTTAGAACTTCAGACTTATCTGAATATATTCCTCACAAGGACTGTTGATGAATGATACAATGTGAGACTACTGATTTTGAACCACCATTATTTTCGGCAGCCTTTGACACAAGTATAACCATCAGTTGTAATAGATTTCAAGTTTTTCTATCGCAGGTTTTTTTTATTAATGTAATTTTCAACTCCCTTAAAAATATCTTTGCCAGTAGTCGTGCCGTGATTACTATCAATATGAAAAAGTTCTTCATACACTTCACAGCTTTTATCTATGCCTTGAATAAAAATCAACAACAAACTGATACTCATTTAGGGCCCGAACGCGGCGACTTGTTTAGAAATTATTGATAATGGCAGGAAAATTAAAACGGTTTTGGCCCTTGAGACTCCTGGTTTGGGTGATTGAAAAGTGGTGTTTTCGACTGGAAAGACAAAGAACGCCTAGGTCAACTGAAAAAACATAAAGATGCCGAATTGCAAGCATTTTTTAGAAGAAGACGTTAGGCAAACTCAACAACAAATGACTGAGATGTTAAATGTTGGTTCCTAAACGATTTGTGATCATTTGCATGCCATGGGAAAGATCCAGAAAGCAGAAAAATGGGTACCATATCACCTGAACGATAGACAGACAGAAAAGTGAAAAACGGTGTGCGAAGCTTTGCTTTCTCGGCATGAAAGAAATACTTTTTTGCATCGCATCACGACTGGAGATGAAAAATTGATATATTTTGTGAACCCAAAACGCAAAAAATCATGGGTTGACCCAGGACAAGCATCAACATCCACCGCAGGACCGAATCGCTTTGGAAAGAAGACAACTATACTGTTCATTTCATGGAATCAGGAGGGTGTCATGTACCATGAATTTCTGCAAGCAGGTGAAACATTTAATACCGTTAAATGTAGTAATAACGGAGTAATAACGATATTATAAAAGAAAACGAAATTACTAAGAAAACATTTGCACACCAAATCTACATATATTCTAAATCATCACTACACAAAATTATATGCATATAGAGAAAGATTAAAAATACGGAAGTCGTTCAATAAGTTCGGAAATGGTTTGTTTTTAGTAAGCATCATTATTTACTAGATAGCTGTCAAAGTCTCAGTTATATTCATCACATGGCTTCATTTTTATTGTCGATTGAAGCAAGAAACTTTAGTTTATTTAGAAAAATGGAAAAAAGTGAGTTTCGAGTGGTGATTAAACACCTATATTTAAAAGGCTTGACACCGAAAGAGATCAAAGTTGAGTTGAATGAAGGTCATGGCACGTCTGCTTCTGTGTTTGCGACTGTTTATAATTGGGGAAATGAGTTTAAACGCCGCCGTACATCCACAAAAGATGAGCATCGTTCGGGACGTCCAGTGGAAGTGATTACACAGGCTTATTGCAAGGTATAATGTTTTAAATTTTGCACGAAAAATTGGGTGTGAAAAAAAATTGGGTAAGATGGGTGCCGCGTTTGCTTCCAGTGGAGTATAAACTCAATCGTGTGATTGACTCTGAAGCTGTTTTGGAGCTTTTTCGTGGAAATCCTGAAGAGTTTCTGCTTCGATACATAACTGTGGACGAAACATGGGTCCAGAGACAAAGGTACGAAACAGTGGGTTTTTGAAGGTGAACGGGCTCCGAAGAAGGGGAAGTAGTGAAGCAAGGTTATGGACACAGTTTTTTGGGATGAACGCAAAATCATTTACACAGATTACTTGGAAAAAGGAAAAACAATAACTGGAGAGTATTATGTGTCGTTATTGTACCGGGTCAAGAAAAATGGTCCTCATTTGAAAAAGAAAAAGGTCCTCTTCCATCAAAACAATGCTCGGGTGCACACCTCTTCAGTTTCAAGGGCAAAAATCATGGAATTAAATTTCGAATTATTATAACATACACCGTATTCACTGGACTTGGCCGCCACTGACCTTTTTTATTTCTGAACTTAAAAAATGGCTCAGCAGATAATGGTTCACAAAGAACGAGGAGGTCATCGCCTAAACCAAACTCCAAAATCTTACTTTTTAGACGGCTTAAAAAAGTTGAAGAAACACTTGGGAAAGTGTATAGAGTTAAAAGGAGATTATATTGAAAAATAAAGAAAATCCACTTAAAATAATTTCTTTTTCTACCTTTTTCTAAAGACTTATTGCACGACTCTCGTATAAACTTGAAACAACACTATGTCTGCTTGTTAACATCTACGCTTAGTTTAAAGCGTTCGTTTTAGTGACGACTAGGAAGATTACCTGTATTTATGATAGTTATAAATTAAAATAATTAACGAAATTGTTATGGGGCCATGATTGGCCAGTGGCCAGGAAAAATATAACGTTGAGAAAAACTTTAAAATCAAAGAAAATTAAAATAGTCTTCTAGTGAATGTGACAATTTATCTGAGTTTTAAGAGAAAATTTTGTTTAATGCACTGGTAAAAGAAGAATAGTAGTTTTTTTAATAAAAATAAATATTTCTTGGTTTATATGAATTGTTGATACCAGGTGTGGGGGTTAATACTTTTTAATTTTTCCCTAATAGTTTATTCAAAGTATGCACCATCGCTAGCTGCACATTTTTCTCAGTTCTCTGGCAATTTGTGGATTCTTTCCCAGAAAAACCGCAAATCTTTTGAGGTGTTCCAGTCAAGAAGTCATTTTGACTGGATCTCCGTAAGTGTTGAAATATTTCATGGAAAATGCGTCAGATATCAGTGAAAATTAGTGGTAGTCGAAAGGGGCCAAGCCTGGTAAGTACGGCGGGTGGGGCAAGGCATGATGTCTCTGTCCGATTTCGCTGTGTGTGATGGGGCGTTGTCGTGCTGCAAAATCACTTTTTCCTATCTTGTAGTCAATTCTGCTGTATTTCGATCAATACATGGTTCAAATTGATCTTTTGCGGATGGTAGCGAACAATATTAACTATTCCACCTGGTTTCAGAAGCTCAATGTACACGACACCCTTCTGGTTCCACAAAATGCACAGCATTGTCTTCTTTCCCATTCCTGCCTTCTGCCATTTAATCTCTTTAAGTTTGCATATTGTCTTCTTCCAACAATGCTTGCAATTTAGCATCTTCTTTGTCTTTCAAGTCAAAATCACCACTTTTGAATAATCTAAATCAACGCCCATAGGCGTCTTCCGTTGGGACATTGTCACCGTAAATTTTCATTTAATAGAACAAGAAAAATAGGACGTGGCGCTAATGCGAAAAAATCGAAATCGTTAAAACATCAATGGCATTTTGAAATGTACTGTCGTAGCAAACAAAATCATATTAGAGATTAGACTGTGAATCGACCCTTATTTGTAGCACTCTTAAAATATTAAGAATTATTAATTGCTACACCTAATATTTGTTCTTAAGCAACTACGTGTGTAAGAACAAATAAAAGTGGTAAATACCAGGGTGTAACAAAAGTATTTGCGCTTTTTCCTTTGTTTATAAATAAATGATAATACATGGTGTTCAATATTGTTATTAATTTTTATAGGGATAATTAATAGAAATCTATTTAAAGTCTAATAATTTTATTATTATAACATTATAGTACAGTGTTTGAAAATTTATTTAGCAAAAATAATACTGTCGAGATGGCGACCTTCCACCCTGCCGTACATACGTCTGGATATTGAGAGGATCTTATGAACAATATTCTTCTTTAGTTGCAATATGGAACGTGATTTATTTTAATAAACTTTGCTCTTGACATAACCCACAAGAAAAAAATTAAGTGGAGTTAAATCTGGACTTCTTGGGGGCCATTTGTCACCTCTACGGGGTATCACTTTTCCTGGAAATAATTCCTGTAAAATCTCCAAAGAATCACGTGAGATATGACACGTAGCGCCATCTTGCTGAAACGAACTCTCCTCGTTATATTCTTCAAATTCTTGCAGTGATTGGTGGAAAAAATCTCGTACCTGCTCACAATACCTAGTATGGGTCAATTATGCCTCTAGCTGACATGGCAGCCCATACAACAACTTTTGGGCAATGTAATGGTTTTTCGTGTTTTTCCTTGGGATTTTCCTCCACCTGCAGTTTTGCTTGTTTACATGGGCATTTAAATGCAAGTTAGCCTCGTCACTGAAGAAAACATTGTCACAGTTGTTAAATCATTCCAAGATTTTATTGGCAAACGTCAAGTGCATAATAAAATCAGTTTCTTACATTTCCTGCGCATTTCCTACATTTCCTGGATGAAGACGACCATAGTTTTTAAAATGACATGTAGTGAAGATTTCTTAACATGTACCTGGTTACTTCATTTCCATACGGATTGTGATGGATTTTCTCTAACTCCGACTCACGCACAGGTTCAATGTTGTTTGCACCTCTGCTTGACCTTGGAGACAGGGTTGATCCTGTAGTTCCAATTTTTTTATCCATTTCTTTACTAAATTAACACTTGGTGCCCTACTTATATCGTGTAAATTATACTCGGCCCTATAAAGACGACGAGCCGTAATAAGCGAATTGTTGTTTTGATAATACGCGCGAACACAGAAAACACATTGTTCTCCGGTGAAACGCTCTATTGCAACTAATTTTCCCTGAACCACGCTTCGATGTAAAGTTAACACGACTAAGGCGTTCTGCTCCATCTAGGAGCAAAAGAGTAATTAAATATGAACGACATTTCTGGACACCTGGTACTTCACTCTTCAGAGATTTAATCAAATTTCAACTTTTAATTCTGACAAATAAACATTCCTTCTTCGGTTAAAACGTTAACGTAAACTTTAAAATGAGTGAAATATTCAGAAACAAGGAAAATCCATCCGTGTTCTACGTAAAAACTGCCCGTTCCTTTAGCCGCCACCAAAACGTCAGTAAGTGTCTCGCTGGCCTGGTTTCTGGTCTTAAGCTGATATCAGTCCGGCTTGAGGTGAAACCATCCCGAATAATGACGGTTTAAGGCCAGAAACTGGACTCGGATGAATTTTCTTTGTTTCTGAATATTTTCAATATTCTCCACAAGCCTGGTCTGGGAGGAGTTTTCAAGATATTATTTTAAAAAGGGCTTCAAAGCGACTGACGCCGCTCATGTACAGGGGGAGGGTGTCGTATTAATCAGTATCGTTCAGCTGTGGTTCAAAAAGGTCCGGGAGGGAGACATGAGTCTTGAAGATAGTGGAAGATCAGGTTATCTACGGTCTTCCGATGATCCTAGATCCTAGAACAAGCTTAAAGATGGGTTGAGGTCATTGGAAACAACAGCCTATATTTCGAGGAGTAACACAGGTCAAGAAATTTAAACTTTTTGAGGTAACATTAATGAAAATAGGTATATATGAAGTATTTTATAGTCCCAAATCTGAAAATGATAAGCTAATTGGTGTAACACTTACAGTTTTTTGTTACTGGAGGGCGGTTGTGGGGAGAAAAGGAGACGACATATTTTTACAATCTAATATTTATTTCATACTAGCTCACCCGACAGACGTTGTCCTGCCTGAACGTTGTCCTGCCCCAACAATAAAACAAATACTATGAGATCATCACAATTATAAATACCAATTAATGGGTCACAAAAATATTACGAATTCCGAGTTTGTCAAGAAAATATACAAAATATTTATGACACAGCGTACAGAAAAATTAAAACGTCAAAACAACGCCAAGCTATTGGTGCGTACGTCATTTGTCTTTCATTTGTAAATAAAAAAAAAAATAAATTTCATACTTTGTCTAATCTCCGGATCGGATTAAATTTATAATATGTATGTTTCTTATTATAATATGTATGTTTTCTATTTCAAAATATTTTATAAAATAATAGAAAAAAAATCAGTCATCCCATAAAGTGTAACATATATTAAAATAGTTATACCGCAATTGTGTAATTAGCGTTGCCTAATTGTTATTATAAATTAGTTTGCAACACGCAATACAAATTCCAAATAAAACACATTCCTTGTCAGATTCGGTGCAAAAGATTATCTAATTAAATTAACTCTAAGCCAAGAACATCGAGCCATTTCCTGTATTACTTTTCGCATTGGCTGTAATAAGAAAGGTTTTATAGATCGCATAAAAATTACAATTAACTGCGTTGGAAATTAACATTTTTGAAAGAAAAATACTCGTAAAGGCGTTTTTTATTGTGTTGTTTAATCTCGAGGGTTAGTAACTTTATAATGATTGACGCAAAGTAAAAGTGAAATAACTTACGAGGATCATTCGAAAAGGTCCCGGCCTGACAAAGAAATTGGGATTGTATGCTGATTGACCTTACTGAGTTGTTCTTGTTACAGCGCATACTTAGAATGGTGTTGAGCTTGAACTGTATTGAATCTGGAATTAAAATGAACTCTATTTGCTGTTGCGATAAGTCTAGACTTTATTTTTGCTTCGTTTTAGAAGAACTTTATATAGCGACATTCGATTGGGCGCTGTAACTTTTAATTTTATTATATTTTATTGGCAGAGAGAATGTCCCAAATCACCAACTTTAAACAAACTTGGGTATGTTTACAACGTGCCTGCGATGTCTTTTTACAAGAAGACATAGGTTATCTAGGCTGGTCCAGGTCTCGCACACATAAACCAACCGCCTTCTCACCCTGGTTTTGGTTTGGCTTTTGCGGCTTTTGCAGCTTTTGTTCGGGTGTATTTCCACCTCTTGAAATGTCGAACTTTCTCTTGAAAGGTAGAGTTCGACGACCGCTGCCCGAAATTGGGGGGACGAACACGGAATTAGTTTTTGGGCCCTCCAAGGAAGGTTTGTAGGGCTGGAATTGGCTCACCAGTCCACAAGCTTGGAAAAGGGATTCTTAGCTTGTGGAGCGGGAAGGGTGGCTGGAACCGTGTTCCGTTGAGATACCCACACGAAGGTTGATGGGGGAATAACTTTATTAATTTGCTGCCTTGTTGTTGGTTGGCCTTGCTGGGCATCCTTGGAAACTCGCGGTGTGCGAGTCTCCACAGTTGATGCACGTTCCAGAGCTGTCCTTATTCTTTTTACACTCACGTGACGGGTGCAACTCGAAGCACTTTACGCATGATGGATCTGCGTGGCATTTCTTGGCCGAATGACCGAATTGTTGGCAGTTAAACACTGCACAACTCGGCCGTTCGAGGTGGAGCCTGAATCTTGATTTCTTGTCTGAACAGTGTCTTGATGTTAAATATTTCTCTTTCATCTTTGGAAATGACGAATTGTAGTATTGCCTTTGTTGGTTTTCCACCTTTCGACATGTATCGGATGGAAATCCATGTCGATTAGCTCTTGCTTCACCTCTGACGCTGCTATAGACTCTACTACACCCCTGATGATTATGCGTAGGTTTCGCTCATCTGGATGCAGAAAGTATGGTATTTATAGTCCCTCTCATCTAGGAGCCTGATGAGGGCTCTGTAGTCATCAGAGGTCAGTGGTCTCCCCATGACCCTGTTGAGTTTTGTTGTTGATGTTCCCAATTGGATTCCTTTTTCTTTGCAAATCCGGAGAATCCGAATCCTTTTCCTTGTCCCTCAGAACAACCTGTGGTATTTTGGTGCTCTTGGTTTCGGGAGCTTTGTCCTGTTTCCTTGGCTGACTTTGACTTGGTGTCGCCTGGCTTGGTGGTGCAGGCCTCTTAAATACAGGGATTTGGCATGAGCTTTCTGAAGCTTTTTGTTTTGTCCCGATAGTCCACCTCGTGGATTATCCTCCTCCATCGACTGATTTCTTTTCTTTTCACCTACGTAAGCTTTAATAAAAGCCTCGGATTTTTATTTTTCTTGAACTGGCTTTCCTCTTGAAGTCTCGATTTGTCTGAGAAGCTCTTCGTTATTCTCGACTACTTCCTGATTTTCATTCCGGAGTTCATCTAGCTCGGAGTACGAAAGTTTACTCATTTCTTGAGTAAACCTCATTTAGTCTTCTAGCTCTGCTATCATTTTCTCTTTATCAGCCAACGACCGCTGGAACGCATCGAAGGCTTCTTTTGTGATGGTGAACACCTTGGGTCTCGCCAAAGACCTAACTAAAACCGAACCTAAACCAAGACTTAACACATAAACCAAGCAATATATTGTATTTTTAAATCATGGATTGTTGGAAGATGCAGCGAACTGCAGATTTTAACGCCATCTATATATAAAAACTTACAACAGTGGTTCAACACTGAACGACAGTACCATTTTTCATTAAAAATATTTCCTGACAATTAATTTAGAATATATAAGGGTAGTCTGAAAAGTTTCCAGTCTCGACATGGGGATGGCGTTACTAGTCAAAAATATTCGTGTAATAATTGCGCGTGCGTTGAAAAATTTCAGCCAAATCAGATGCTTAGTTGTTGTTTAACAGTCATTTTTGTAAGCTGATGTTGTAAAGATAGAAAAAATCGAATATCGAGCCGAAATTCTTACATTGTAAAGGCAATACGCCTACGCAAATTAAAGCCGATATGGATGCTGTTTACGAGGACTTTGCACCATCATTTGAAATTTTGAGTAGCTGAATTTAATCGTGTTCATACCAGCTTGGATGGCGATGAACCTTTGGGACGGCTTATACATATATAAACATACAATACAAATAAATAATATATAATTATGTTGTATTATTTATGTTGTAATTGCTTTCTTCAATGCCAACGATAGTGGCTGCAGGTTTTGGCCGTCTCGATGTATACGAGGGTTGCTATTTATGTATCCGGAATCTGTATAAACAAAAATGTAAATGTTCCTTTGTTCAAAATCTTAAATCTCCGAAGGTTCTTCACCGATTGCTTTGAAATTTTGGCACAACGTTGCATTCGAATAGGCGCATGTTTTTGTATCTATTATATATCTATATTATATAGATGTCACACCTATGACAGGTAAAAACAAGCTTTTTTTGAAAGGCAGCGCCATCTGTTGGACGTAAAAACAACACACGCTATATTAAATCTTTTATGGCAATGGGAGCTCCGTCTGTTGAATGTAACAGCAACACACGCAATACTAAACGTTGTTCATGCCGGACAACGTGCTTCTTGACAGCTGCTGTCACTTATCATTTTCAATGTTTCCGATTGTATTGCTAAATTAAATTTTCATAGATTTCGATTTATTTGCATTTTGATTTAATTTTTTCACCAGACTGAGCTACAGCAACGCGTGGCCGGGTACAGCTGGTAATAAATAATAACAAAATTTATCATTAAAAACGGTTTTATTATTTTTTCTTTATTATACATTTATATCAAAATATTCTCCGCGATGATAGAGATGATTGAACCAATTTTGATAGCACTTTTTCGATTCCGCTTGAGGTATCGGCGAAACATACATTTTAAACGCATCAACCGCTTCTTCTGGTGTAAAAAATCGTTGACTACGTAGTTTATTATTCACGGACTGGAACAAAAACAAATCATTGGGTACTAAATCAGGACTATACGGCGGAGGACCTATCAATTCGATGATTTGACTGGTCAAATATTGAGTTGTTTATGATGAAGAATGATCCGGTGTCGCTGGTTGGCTGGCCTTTTTTGAGCGATTGTCAAATTATGCGGAATCCAAAGCGTACAAATCTTTTTCACGACTGAATGTGAAATTCATCTAATCATTAAATTCATTTCACGACTCATGCAAATCTTGTGTAAGCTTGTCATACTAATGTCCACGGTTGCCTCAATCTCACGGGTATGTCACATAAAAATCTTGCTTTATCAATCCGCGTACAGTATCGATTTTTTTGGCAGAACTGATTTTGGACGATCTTCTTTAACATTTTCTGTGAGCCAACGACGCCCACTATTGAATTCACGAAACCAGTGATATACAGTGGTTTTAGATGGTGCTTCATCGTCAAAAGTCAGTTGATCGATGCATTGTTGTTGAGATAATCAACATCGAAAGTCGTAGTAAATCATCTCTCGAAAATTCTCACGAGTTAATTACATTTTTTGACTGAGATGGAATTTTCAAGTTACTAAACAACACATATAGCGTTCGTATGACAAAACGTTCTGAATACGTATACAGTCAACAATGTCAAATTTTACGATGTATATGTCAGAGAGCGCACCAAACAGTAACTTTTTGAGATTGAAAGAGTAACTTCTGAATCACTTGAGAATTTTTAGCGGCTCAAATCCTGCAGAAAAGATTACTTATCTTTCCATGGTGTATTGATTTTTTACATTTCAGTGTTGCCGCTGTTATGATTCAAAGTTCTGACACTCTTATTATTTTCATTTTAGAATTTGAGAAACTTAATAGTAACAGTAATATCGACGTTTTTGTGAAATATCTTTATCTTTAGCAATGAAGCAAATTATTTTTTGATTAAATGGTTCTGAATACATCACTTCCTCAAAAAGTCAACGTTTGTTGCGGTATATAATTCGAAGGAGTCGTTGGTTCGTACGTGCTCGAAGATGAGGTTGGTAAGGTTAGGTCACTATCATTTGTAAGGCAGCAAAAGGAGGACATTTTAGTCATATAATATTTTCTAAAACACAAAAGGTAAATATCCAACGTTCTAGTTAAATGAAAACACTTTTTATTGAAATACTATATATAGGGTGTTTTCAAAGTTGAGTCACTTATTTTAACAGATTGTAGAATTCGTAAAAATAAGTAATTTTACCAAAAATCATTTATGTAAAAGTTGCAAAATAAATTATTTATTAACAGTTACAAAATTTGAAAGCAGACTTGACTTTTTAATATTCTCGACCACTGCGTTGTAAACATATAAAGTATTTCTTTACTGCTGATACTGGGTTTGACTAGTTTTTTGTATTCGTGTACGATATTTCTTTTGAGTGCGATGTTCGATTTGACTCGATTTTGAAGTGCTAATAATTCCTTAATAGTGCGTGTTTAATTTTTGAGTATTTTCTGCGATTAAAATGTTACACGTTTTTGAAAACAATGGACTAGTGAACATAATATTAACTTACGGGGAGTGTCAACAAAATGCAGTCGCAACACGTTTATACGCCGAAAGGTTTCCTTTAAGATATCATCCGGACACAGAATACTTAAAGGCATAACGAAGAGGTCACGTTGGAAGACCTCCTCCACGCAAAATGGTGGAGGATTGAGGAAGAAAGTTTAAAAATTGTCGAAAACGAGCTAACAACGAGCACTAGGTCTGTAGCAGTTGAAGTTGGTCATAGTGAAATAAAATAATTTCTACAACAACCGTGTTTGGGTAGTAGAAAATCCGGAAGAAAAAAAACCCTTTTCAGTAAATGTTTCTGTTGTTTATTTAAATTATTTTTGGTAAAATTACTTATTTTTACGAGTTCTACAACCTATTAAAATAAATTACTTACATTTAAAAACGCCCTGTATATACCTTACTATACTTAAACTCGAAGAGATTTACCAATAAATTAAAATAATTTTATTTACCTTTTCGATGCGCGTTTCGCTAACCATGTTAGCATCATTAGGAAATGATTCAATCTCACAATACCAATACAAGTAAGTATTTACAGAACCTTGATGCAGGTAGGGCTCCAGCTCTATGTATACGGTTCTAAATATTCATATTTTATTCTCATCGAGATTAATATGTGTTAATTTCGCTGTTAAATGTTGTCGGCTGATGGCAACTCTCCTATTTTTGCCGGAAATGCTAATTGGAGGCGGTTTAACTATTAGAACAAGGCGCTTTCACGTAATTGCTTTTATTATTAGTTGGTTCATAATAGTGTTGTTAAATAAAGACGTCGATAATATCACGACTGGGCTGTTACTATGCAAATCGCTTTTAATAAATTATTTTTTAGGAGTGACTTAAATAAACTTATATACACGAACATGAAATTTAATCAGTTCAATTGATACATTCTTTTAGATTTTTATTAATTTGTTTTATATATCTCGTTTAAATATCTTCATCTTCAACCGTCTGTCGCCTATCGTTGAACACAGATATCTCTTCTTATCTCTCTCTTTATCCTCACGATTTCACTGCTTTCTTGCCAGCTTTCTTATATCATCTAACTATCTTAATGATGGTTTTCCTTAGCTACTTCCTCCTAGCTGTTCCTCGAGTGGCTTGTCTGTTTCGTCCTAGTCGAACTGATGACGGTTTAAGACCAGAAACCGATCTCGGAAGACAATTGCTGACGTATGGGGGTGACTGAAGAATTGAATAATTAATACGTGGAGCATGGATGAACTGCTTTTGCTTTTTGACTGTCCATATTGAAAATTATTATGGTACCAGGTGGGGCGGTAAATATTCTTAATTTTTTTAAGGCATAGCGCAGGAAAAAAACGGTCGGTTCACACTCTAATCTGTTGTCATTTTGTCACTACAACAGTATATACGCCATTCATGTTTAAACGATTTCGAGTTAGCGTCATATTTTTTTCGTATGGTAAACGTGTCGAGTATAGAGCCAAATAACCATTTTTTAACCATTTTGAACCTTTTCCGGCACATACTAATTTTCTTCAAATCCAATTTCAATCAAAAAACACGAGAGCCGTCGTATACTTGTGGAAACTTATCGTGATAATGTCCCAACCTCTACGCTTGTGGTTGTTGGTTTAGAAGATTCATAAGTGGTGATTTTGATTTGAAAGACAAAGAACGCCCAGGTTAACCGAAAAAAATCTGAAAATGCTGAATGGCAAGCATTGTTGGAAGAAGACAATATGCAAACCCAATAACAAATGGCAGAGAGGTTAAATGGTAGTCACCGAACCATTTGTGATCGTCTGCATGCTAAGACCACATCAGCGGAACGATAGATAGATAGAAACACAACAAACGATGTGCGAAGTACGAATCAGTACTGGAGACCAAAATGGATATATTCTGAAAATACAAAACGCAGAAAATCATTGGTTGGTCCAGGACAACCATCAACATCGACCACAAGACCGAATCGCTTTGGAAAGAAGAGAAGGTTGCACATTTGGTGGGATCAGATGGTGTCGTGTACCATAAGTTTCTGAAATCAGGTGAAACAGTTAATACCGTTAGTAATTGTTAACACATGATTAATTTGAACCATGTATTAATCGAATTGATATAAGACACGCAAATGGGATTTTATAGCACAGCAATCCATCACAGACAGCGAAAGCCACCATTCTACACTTAGCTGGGAACTCTTGCCCCACCCGCCTTACTTACCAGACTTGGCTCCTTCAGATTTCCAATTGTTTTCATCAATGTCTTACGTACTTTCCATAAAACACTTCAACAATTACGGAGATAGTGAAAAATGGCTTGATGACTTGACCACATTAAAAGAGGTACAGTTAATACCGTTAGTAATTGTTAACACATTATTAATTTGAACCGTGTATTAATCGAATTGATATAAGACACGCAAATGGGATTTTATAGCACGACAATCCATCACAGACAGCGAAAGCCACCATTCTACACTTAGCTGGGAACTCTTGCCCCACCCGCCTTACTTACCAGACTTGGCTCCTTCCGATTTCCAATTGTTTTCATCAATGTCTTACGTACTTTCCATAAAACACTTCAACAATTACGGAGATAGTGAAAAATGGCTTGATGACTTGACCACATTAAAAGAGGTACGGTTTTTCTGGGAGAACATCCACAAATTGCCAGAGAGATGGGAAAAATGTACAGTTAGCGATGGCACATACTTTGATTAAACCATTTTTTATCTTTCGGTCAAATTGAACGTGTTTTTTAAAGAAAAAAATAAGAATTATAACCCTTCCCACCTGGCAAATCTATTTAGAATAAAGTTGTATTTCGAAGTCGTAGAGTTTTTTATAAAAATATCAAAATCTAATCTATTTTCACTAATCCTATTCATGAAAATATCAGAAAATTGCAATGTATCATTGTTTTCGAGTTTGTTGTTTGTTTAAGTACATGTTATGGTTTGGCAATTTCCATTTCAGTTCTTAACAAATTCTTCAAATTTTTAATTTTTGGTTTCAAACCCAATTTTCATCAAATCTACAAAACATACATTTTGAACGCATTAACCGTTTCTTTTGGCATCGAAAATCATTGACCACGTAGTTTATTGTTCACGGACGAGAACAAAAAGAAATTATCGGATGCCAAAACATCAATTCTATGTTTTGGCCGGTCAAATATTGAGTTGTTGGATCCGAGGTGTGAGAGTTCGCGTTGTCATGGTGAAGAATGATCCTGCGTCGCTGGTTGTTTTTCTTATTTTGTCAAAAACTTCTGGCAAACAAATGGTTCTGTATCATTCAGAATTCTCATAAAATTCTGTAGTGGCACTGTAGCCACATGCCCATTTGTACCAAAAAAAAACAGAGGACAATTTGCTTCGAAGTGCTTCTTGTACGAACAACTCTTCTTGTTGGGTTTGGCTCATTTTGAAATATATACAGTCAACTTCTGTTTACTTTCTGGCTCATACGTATATATCCAAGATTCGTCACCTGTGATTGTACACCACCACGATTGTATTTTTTGAGCATTTCTTTGTAGCAATTGTCAAATTATGAGGAATTTAACGAGCACAAATCTTTTTCACGTCTAAATGTTTATATAAAATGTTTTGTATGCTTGTCATATTAATGCCCAGGGATACCTCAATCTCACGGTATATCCTATGATCTTGCTTTATCAGTTAAAATATTTCCATTGTAACTCATTATTTTGAGGTAAGTTTTATTCTGGAATACCGAATGAGAGTAAATCTATAAGGAGAGAGTCTACCAATAAAAATTAAGATTTATAAGCGATTTTAACAAAGGTTACGTTTTTTTCCAAAAGAACTATCGAACTGCTGTCATTAATAAGTCATTATTTGGTCAGTCGGTGGTCTTGCCAAGGTAACATTTTGTCGTTCTGCGAGTTTTTTGTTAGTGGTACCACGTAGGTATTCGAATTTCAGTTAAAAATAATTAACGTCAAAACATCAGTTCGATTTAACGAGACCTACTCATATCATAAAGTTGAGAAAAAATATTGCCGTTTTGCAAGCTTAGTTTAGATTTAAATGTCACATGGGCTAGCTCGTCATATACTGATTACAGAAAAAAGTGTATCATCCAGAATGTAATTTTAAACCATATTGAAAATATGCTCGTTGTATAGCATGTTTTAAAGTTATTTGGACGTATGAAGCATTGGGCCTTAAATTAACATAAACAAAATTAAAATTATGATTTTTCGTGGTAATTTGTCCCATCACATTAGCAATATTTATGCATCTAGCTCTCCCCTTGAGTCTACGGAATCTTTCAATTATCTGTGTAGTCTCGTTAATTTTAAAGAAGATCTGGACTCGGAAATCTGGAACTGAAATAGCTGTGTTTCCAGAGTCTTTTGGAAGCTTGACCATAACTCGCTTACTTGAGGGTACAGGTGACTGCGTTTCGAGCTGTGATCGTGCCTTTGCTTACCAACGGGTTTGAATTCTGGGTACCTACAGGAAACACCTGGGGTTCTTGAGAGCACGTCATTTGAGACGGATAATGGAAATTCTCAGTTGGTCGAACTGCTTTTCTATGGAGGCTCTCGTGGGGAGAAAGCGTCGACGCTGGGCGGGGAATTTGGCCAAGCTGGATGACTATATTCTAGAAAAGTGAATGTTATACAGCGAATTGACTTCAGGGGAACGTGTGCAAGGTTATAAATATCATTCCATGGATGCTCTCCAATTAACATTGAAGAGGGTTAATTTACTGATCAATGGTAGGTGACTGCCTCCAGCAAAACCGAATGGAGAAAACTGGTTTATTCGTATCAAGGACTCCTTGATACGCTCCTTGACTCCATATTACACTCTGGACGGACTTACAAAGCGTAATAATGATTATTTCTCCAGTTACAGCAATTCCGGGTCTGGTAAAAGTTGCCTCGTTAGTAAACAATATCTTTTTCAGGAACATATGGTCTTCTTTTTTTTATGTGGAGATTTTGGCCAAATTCAAAATAGGCGAAAAATGGCAGAGAAACAATTTTTCTTTATGGAAAACTCTTGAAACGGTAGATTTGCTAATTCCTGTAGTTGCCTCCTGATGATTAGTGCTTATTTCAGGGTTTTCCGCGATACTAACCAAAATGTCCTCTTCTTGTTCTACCGTTATACGTTTCGGTCGTCCGCAGGATTGTTGTAATAAAACGAATCTGGAATGATTCTGGTTAGGTAGAGCTCTCCCTCCATACCTTCTAACTGCAGCGCGACTATTGTAATTTGTTCATAAACGCAGAGAGCATATCCCTTAAATCACGGTTAGGAAACTGATTGGAGAAACTTTTTTCCACCTACATTTAATAGAAGAGATAGAAAACAATGACAGAACATTTAATTGTATTGTTGTGTATTGTATTCATTCTTTGTATACATGCATTCACTTTGTGAATTGCATATTTTTCAGCCATTGACTAGATGTGTAATGGAATATTCGAATACTAATATCTCGCAAACGACGTGAGATAGCGATATTGACCAAGGGTACCTTTTTTACGTGGAAAATATGATTCTTCTCGATTTTGAAGTTAAAATATTCCAAGCCTTATAGAGTAAAAAAATATGAGCGAGTTAATTCCTTACAAAGTAGGTAGCAAGCGCCCTCTAGGAACTAGGTTCAAGCTAGTACCAAAACTCAACCCCGATTTTGAACATGGTATCATCAACCATTTTTAAATTATCTCAATTTTGAAAACTTAATTTCACTTTCAACACCCTGTATCTTTTTAATGACTAACATTTGCTAAGATATTTTGCTCTTTACTATCACCAGTTGCTCTATAGTAGATAAGTTAGTTATGGGGCACCCTGTATATATATATATATATATATATATATATATATATATATATATATATATATATATATATATATATATATATATATATATATATATATATACCATTCTAATCTGTAATTGTTTTTGCATTTTTTCAGCAATCAACTAAATTGAAACTAGAATTATTATAAAGTACGAGATTAAGCTAAAAAGTTCATTGAAAGACGATCACTGGTCGTTCAGTCGATCACTTCTCTAGACCTAAATTGTTCAATTACAGATCAATGCGTTAATTATTTTTTATATGAGAACTGTTTGATAAAAGCGTGTTTTGGGAGATAGATACTGTAGAACCTTTTTTTAAGTTAGAACTGCATCAACAACTTGGGTTATTTATCAGCTGAACCTAGAGTTTAATATTTGTTTCGAATTACGACCATCAGTTACCGATGAACTTCGGTAATTGGTTCACCTGTGAGCTATTAACCATTGGTTTGTGCTAAACCCCTTAGTCTTTCAAGGAGTCGATCGACTGGCAAGCCACCACCATAGGATATCTCTCATAAGGCGTGAAACAATACGAGAAAGAAGACTAAGACAATTGAGCCGAACTCTCTTGTTTCATCTGGATATTATTCTAGCTTTTAATGGCTATCTATGCTGCTTTAGAAACAGCCTCGATATTCTCCAGATCTAGCTCCCATAAATTATTTTTTAGTTCTTATGTTAATGGAATTCCATTATTTATAATGGAATCAAAGCCCATCGCCATCTGTGAGATCTTTCTTATCACATCGGTCGATAAGTCCCCGGTCTGACATATAGATGCGTCCCTTACGAAATATCTTTAACAGTGGTCGATTGTGCCAACCTTCAGACGTCATGTGTCAAAATTTTATGATAATCTGTCTACTAGTTTCTGAATCGTTGCGCTTTACGTGACTCTACTTTTGTTATTTTCAAATCAATGGAAAAAATATAATTTCGGGTGTTGATTAAGCATTTCCTTTTGATTAATAAAAATACCGTTAAAGCAAAACAATGGCCTGATAAACATTAACCGGACTTTGACCCAGGAAAATCAACCATAATTGATTGGTATTCTGAATTCAAATGTGGCGGTATAAGCACCGATGATGCTGAACGCTCTGGACGCCCAAATGAGGTGATTACACCAAACAACATCAGAAAAATTCACAAAATTATTTCGCAAAACTGTAAAGTAAAGCTGCAGGAGATAGCTGATATTATAAAGATATCGAAAGGAAGTGTTTACATAATTTTGCACGAACATTTGGAAATGTAAACGCACAGCGAACAAAAAACAATAACGTATTGAAAATTCTGAGCAATGTTTGGATGGATCCACCACTACACTCTGGAATCAAATCGGCAGTCAGCTGAGTGGACAGCAGCCACTCAAAACGACCAAAACCACGATCGTCGGCAGGCAAGGTTATGGCCTATGTATTTTGGCATGCTCATGGGATATTGTTCAACGATTATCTCGAGGAAGGTAAAACCATCAACAACGAATATTACAAAGCGTTATTAGTCTGTTTGAAGGACGATATTGCAAAAAGGGCTGCAATTGAACAAAAAGTGTCGTGTCACACTTTTCAATGCACCGTGTCATAAATCGTCAGCAACGATGGCTAAATTGCAGTTCTCAGACCTCAGAGAAATGCTCGATCGAAAAAAATTTCGCTCCAGTGAACGAAATTGGCGTAACTGAAGTATGTTTTGAAGGCAAGGGAAAATAGTTCTATAAAAAAAAGGTGTAGAAATGTTAGAAAAGCCTTGAAATGATTGTATTGCTCTTCAAGGAGAATATATTGATGAATAAAGTTGAAGTTTGTAAAAAAATTGTGTTTTAATTGTCACACCGGGGACGTATTGACCGATGTGCTATAAAGACACGGAAGGAACTGTTTTTTCATCTAATATATCTTTATAATAAACTAGATAATATATATTTTTTTAACAGAGACTAATGTAATTTTTCGGTATGATCCATGATATAAACTGGTTAATGCAAATTGATGATTTTCGAGTATTTTAAGTGAGTTTAATGGCCTAGGAGAATCTTCCACGTGGGCGGCGATATCCATCAAGATATTTGCATGACCGTCGTCATCGAGAAGCATAACAAGCCCCAAAATGAAGCTTTTGTTTCTCGATTTCGGTACGTGGTATCGTCTTTTTTGATTTTAACGTATAAAATGATATAATTTGGTGATATCAAGAGCTGGTCTGTTGAAATACTGGTGGTGTATGCACTATAGCTATTTAGTCGTTATCTAATTTTATAGCTATAGCTATTTAGTCGTTATCTTACATTAAACATGTACGATTTTTATATCAAATTGGGGACAGATTGGGAATAAAGCCTTCGATGTATGACGGTTGAAAGAAAAGGCAAATATTTGATTAATTTTTTAATATTGTCGAATTCGCTAGGGCAATAGGAATAGTTTAATAATGAAGTGTTCTGCTCATTCTCATCATCATCTGTAGTTCTATAACGTTTAAACGGTCTCTCTTCCTGGTCGTTGTATTCCAAATTTGCTATTTTAAGTGTATCCATTTCGCTTAAAATATTTTGTTTATAAAACCTGTTTTAAGCCTTCCTTTGGGTCTTTTGCCTATTTGGACTTGATCAATTATTTGCTTAGTAGAGTTAATGTCACTTTATTTTTCAACATGGCCTATCCATCTCAACCTTCCCACTTTGATAAAAGTATATCGGTGTCCTGGTATTCTCTCTGTAATTGCATCGTCTACGCTACTCCCCGTTCTCTTGGATTCCTTCGTAAATTGTGTCATTACCCAGGTTTTCAAACGGCTGACACAACGTCCGATTTTAAATGCATGAGTAGTCAGTAGGTTGTTTGCTTGATATATTCTCTTTATTTCTGCATTGCTATTGTTGCTGTTTATAACTCGAGAGCCTAGGAGCACAAACTCATTCACGGATTCAATATTATGTGTATCAATAGCTACATTCTGAGGGAGAGGGTGAGGAAGAAGGCGAGAGAAGCACAATATACCATGGGGACATCAATGTTAGGGTTATTATTAAAGGGTAGAATACGGAACAAGGAGATACGTTCGAGAACTAAGTTACTACCTGGTCTGTAAATATGAAACCGAAATTTGCCAATAGATGGTCCTAGCTGTCTATATAGTTACCGTCAAACCGCGCCATTAGCACTATTTCCTTGTTGACATCTGACAAACAATTTTCAACTCACAACAAATTTTAGACAAGAGCATAGTTTGTAATAACGTTGAACTTGTCGAATGTTGTGCCTGGAAACTACATATTTGGGGACAGCATTGATTTTTTGTTACCATTTGAAGAAAACTGCTGCAGATTGGCATCGAATGCTTGTCGAAGCTTACGGCGAGTATGTAAGAAATGACGTAAGCTTTGACGTGAAGCTTTGACGTAAGAAACGAAGTACTTGGAAAACCACCGAAAATGTTTGAAGGCAGTGAACGGCATTGGTGGATGAGGATGACACGAGAAGCCGTTTCTAGGCAGAAGATGGGAAAATGGGTTTCACATGAACTGAATGGAAGACAGCAGGACAAGCGAAAAACTACTTGCAAAATGCTGATGGCCAGGTGCAAAATGAAGTCATCTCCCCATCGAAGTTGCACTGCCGATGAAAAGTGGATATATTTTGAGAATTCTAAGCGTAAAAGATCATGGGTAACTTCAGGCGAACCATCGACATCGACTGCAAGGCCAAATCGGTATGGACAAAAAAAATGCTCTGTGTTTGGTGGGATCAGAAGGGTATGATTTATGATGAGCGGCTAGTAAAATGGCGAAACCGTTAATACTGAACGCTACCGAAAACAAATCATCGATTTGAATCAAGCTTTGCGTGAAAAATGACCAGAATATCAAAAAAGTAACACAAAGTGATTTTACTTCATGATAATGCACCATCACACACTGATGAAAACTGGTCAAGGAAACGATTGACGTGTTCAGTTGGGAAATTCTTTCGCGTGCGGCTTACTCACCAGAGTTGGCTCCATGCGTTTACTACTTATTAGCAGCGATGGGACACGCGCTTGGTGAACAGCTCTTTACTTCTTACGAAAATGTAACGAAAATGGCTCGATGACTGGTTTGCCTCAAAAGAGCAACAGTTTTTTGGCGTGAAGACAGGTGGGAAAATTTGTATAGGGCAATACTTTGGGCAATGATAGTTGCCCATCACTACTTTGAATAAAATATTTTTATCATTTTCATATAATAAACGTGTATTTTCTATACAAAAATTCCCGTTTCATATTTACATACCTGGTAAATATATTAGGAAGCATAGCTACCTTTAAGTGGAACTGGTACATTGCCAGAATAGGGACATAACGTATAAATGGACGACCCTAACAATATGGCGTGATTATTTAGTACGCATTTAGTTCAATTGGTTGAAGGAAAAATATAAGCTATGGAATCACAAGGGGATTTATGTTAAGCAGTGCACTTTAAGAGTTGAGTAATGATGATAATTGTTAATATTGTATCTTCACCTGGACGTCACATTTGTTTGCCCATTTATAAAAACGGTGAAAAATGATTACTTGTTTCATCAAACCGTAAAGTTCATACTGATTTAATCTTATCAAACGTAATTTTCATGGTTAATCATGAGACATTTAATCTTCATGGTTAATTTCTGACCAGAACAAATTACTTCGAGATAGTAGTTAAGAAAATGTTTAAAATAGAGATAAGGTCCTTAACAGTTTCAATGGCCCGCTATGAACTATATCTGTGATGTATGCCACTACAGCTGCTAATGAATTAACCAAACGTTCATAAATAATTTATTATAAATAGTTTTGCAATATAGTTTTTCTCGATATTTTATCATTCATTTCTATTCCGAACTTTAAATAATTCTTCTAGTAAAATATTGGTAATATCGGAGAATGTTGAAGAAACGGAACATTCTCCTTCAACATCTGCATTTCTTGATGAACTTGGTACTGTTCCGCCGGAACACCAGTTCGTTCACACTTCTTTTGTAGCATTATCTTTTACAGCAGTCCCAAAGCTTTATAAAGTTTATTGACTTATATGTGCATTGATAGACGACATGTGCTGGCTATATTTTAAAAAACCATAAAAACAATTGATGTATTACTTAAAAGTTTCAATCAAATATTTTGAAGCAGACTTGTGATTAACTTCAATTTACTCTTCATTAAATTAACCAACCGTTCATACAGAATTGATTATAAATACATTAGTTTTACAATCAACAATATTATGTAACATTACTATAAGAATGTACATCCCTATAAGAATGTACATCCCTATAAGAATAAACCATTTTATATAATTTTTTAATTGAAAACCAAAGTTGGAAGATACGCACGTGGAATATTAGAGCGGACTAAGTGGAAAGCAGGATGAATTAGTAGAAGAATTTAAGAAAACCGAGATAAATCTACTTGTATTACCTGAAACGAAATAGAAATATTAAGGCACACTTTAAGTAAGAAACAGACACACTCTGATTTATAATATACAAATAGATACAAGTACATGAACACAAGGAGGAGTATCCTGCTTAATACACAGGAGTTTCATAAGACAAGTATGTAACCGAAATGCATCTGATTGTATATACTCCAAATTAAAAGGAGAAAAAAGAGATAATATATATTTTTGGAATAAGAACCCTCGTACATTATAGACTAAACTGTCATACGATAGTTTAGTCCAATTGAACTGCATCTCCGCACACTGCTCATCTCAAATCTTCTAAGTGTGCGCACTTACATACGCGATGCGGCTATTAAATAACGAGATTGACGCTGTAAAATATTTTATTTTGATTTCATACATGTTTACTTATTATCACTTTTAATATACACACCTCCTCTATCGCTAGAACGCTCCATGCGAATCTTCCATTGTTCGAAACAGTGCTGGAAGTCTTCTTCTGTCAGCTCCTTCAGAACGCGTGCCGGTTTCTTTTTCACAGCTTCAACGGACTCAAAGCACTCATTTAATTAAGATTTCACCTTAGGAAACATATGGAACGGCATAACGTACGGCGCAAGATCCGACGAATAAAGCTGATGGTCTAATACTGGGTTGATGTACTTGGCTAGAAATCGCTTGACAGACAATGCGGAATGAGCTGGCGCATTGCATTGGTGGAGAGGCCATGACTTGTCCTTCTATAATTCGGGTCGTTTGTTCCTTATTCTTTCGAGGAGTTCAGCAAGAACGTGAAGGTAGTAATGTTGATTAATAGTTTGACCTTCAGGAACCCAGTGAAGGTACACAATCCCATGAATATTCATTGCTGTGAATTATAATTTGCTTATTCGACGTATTTTGGCTCTCGGTGAATTTGGACTCTTCCAGTGCGCGCACTGGCGCTTCGTTTCAGGATCATAAGTAAAAAAATACGATTTGTCACACGTTTTTATCCTTTCCAATAAGTTTGGATCATTTTCAATGGCATTCAAAGTGTGAGTACAAAGTTTTTTGCGAGCTTTTTGTTGTTCATGGGGCTGTGGGCATGTTGTACGTGGGCATTTTCCATTACGGCTCCATTACGGCAGACAATTTTTACATATTAAAACTATTATGTAAAATTCACCGTACGCATTCTTTGTGAATTCCTATAGTTTTAGCAATCGCACGAATCGAACCGATAGTCATATCAAACCAGATTACTGATTTTTTCGATATTGTGAACCGTTTTTGACGTGGAAGAGCGACCCCGACGTGGATTATCTTCAACGTCTTCTCGGTCATCTCGAAAACGCTTAAACCACTCAAAAACACTTGCACGCGATAAATATTCATTGCCATACACTTCTTTCAATAAATTATAAGTTTCAGTAGCGGTTTATTCGAAGTTTCAAGTAAAATTTCACAACAATTTCTTGTTACACTTAACATTTTTCCGGTGAAACAAAAAAAACTCTAATGCGAACGAAGGCTACGGTTATACGGATTTGTTTATAGAAGCGAGAGGTACTGTATTCGAAAGAAAAGGCTTCACGCTAAACAACTGTTGGTCGCTGGCGTTTGGCGCAGCGTATTTGTTCTGTAGCAGCATCAGTCTCGTTATTTAGTAGTCACACCTCGTACGTCTTGACGGTAGTTAAAAGACCTGTCAAACTATTGGTCGATCAAAAATTTGTAGTCTGCGGCAAGCCCAACATGCAGAAAAAGGTAGACAAGATTTCAGGTGATTACATCATATTTCAACGTATTAGTAGGAAAGAGTATAATAACGAGGGAAGGTACTGTTGGAAAATTCGATGAGTCAATCAATAGCCAATCTTATTGTTACGAATACCTTTTTTGAACATAAGGACATATACAAGTTTACAAGAGAGATGGAATCTGTAAATGGTCTGAGAGACATTAGAGTTAATAGATGTTATGAAATTGTGTCCGATCTATATTTAATAGGAGTGAGGTTTGGAGAGTTAAATAGCCAAAACAAATAAAAACACCAAGAAAATAAGAAAATAAGTGACAGAAAATACAACTCGGCATTAAATTAAGGTACCATACAGAAGTTGTAAGGGGATAGAACTGAATTGGGAGGAAAACGCTAGATGAATGAGAACAAAAAAGGAAACTCTTGAAGGGAATCATTATCGAAACCGTCATCAAAATTTGGGCGGTCACAAGATACAGAACTGGAAGGAAACATTCTCCATAGTCGAATCACGGGAAAATATTAAGTATAGAAAAATCTATGAAAAAATACATTCAAACTAAATCAATCGATGACCATACAAGTTACAACAAAAATCATATATACATTTTAGGTCAATTACCATAAACAATTACACAGGTCTACAAATGGCGTTCCAAAAAGCTTCTGCCATTTGTTTTAATGCACGAGTTGAGTCTTCATCTGCTTGCAAACCTGCATCAAACTTGCAACCTATCCTGTACGCCCCTTGTCTTTTATATCAAAATCACCACTTTTAAAGCGTTTAAACAATTGTTCATATTATTTTTGGGATAGAGCATAACGCCATAGACGTCATTAATCTACACCAAGAAATGTATTGGCAACGCTATCTCTTAGCAAAATCGACAATATTAACCAAAACACCTATTATGCAATGCCCCTAGATGAAGTCCAGAAGGATATTTGAATGACATTGTTTTCAAAAACATAATGTCATTGGTTGTCCTTAAAGATAAAATAAAAATTACTGGTTTATCATTTCTAGTCATCATTATGCTTCATCTTAAAGTTCTGACACTCTTATTGGAAAACCTTTAATTTCCGACGAGAACACGAAACAAGTTAATAATATTTCCGAGTTTTATAATATCAGCTTATTTAAAATTATTAAATAACTCAATGGTAAAATATCGATGATGTTCAAGAAGAAAGAGGACGATTTCTTCTTTGCTTCTCTTCTTCTCTTTTAAATGCCGAGACCACCCAAGGTGCTTTATGTAGAAAAAGAAAAGAACTATCAATAAACATTATTATGCAGCATTGCTGGATGAATAGAAAAATAATATTACGTGTTTAAATTTCATATTTGCTAATGAAAATAGTTTAAAAAAATATTTAATATGTTAAAGTGGCATAGGAAAAGGAACGCCAAGAAATAATGAGAAAATTTTAAAAACTATTTCATAGATTTATTGTTGTTGTTAATCTGTACAATTGATTAAAATTTGAAGATCTAATTATTACAAGTTAGGGAGCTACAATTAGTAATGGGTGGATCGACCTCCCATGGAGTCGCCTAGGCATTGACCTAATTAGGTAGTCAATTTCCTCTTGTGGTATAGTGTCTCACGCTACTTGATTTTTTTTATCCTGTAGTGTCTCCAACGTCTGTGAATGGTCTGGTAATCTGAATAATCTTTGACCAATGATATCCTACACAAGCTCTACTAGGAAAAGGTCCGTTGACCTCGTTGGCCAAGCAAATTGATTTGTAAAGTGAATTTAGAAGTGTTCGAAGGTAGAGTAACAAATGGGGGTCTATACTTTCTTCAACATACCGCTGAGCCGTCACACTACCTCGGACAAAAACTAGAGGTGACCTACTACCATGTGCGATGGCACCCCAAACCATAACACCCACTGTGCGATGTACGTGAGACTCTATGAAGAACTCCGGATTTTTTCGTTCTCCGCGATATCTTCTTACACTAGCACGGCCGTCATAGTCACCTATGCATAAGCGGGATTCTATTCCGCATCCCACTGATATCTTTCTATGTATCACTACAGCCACTGACGCCAATGTTCCGCCGTTAAAAGTAGAACCAGATATGGTCTGCAAGAAACGAGCCCAAAATGCTCGCATTCCAATTAACGGTATCTTATGGCTAAAAGCCGAAGACAACGCTCCTGGAGTTCTGTCGTGGCTGGACGGCCTCCTGTGTTCTCAATACTGTGTGAGCACTCCTATTTATTCTTCTTCCAATTGTCCAAAAAATTAATCCGGCCTCTCTTAGATCGACAATGCGACCCTCCCTCTCAAATTATGTCAACTGGTGAAAATTTGCACGCCTTCGCACTCTAGACATGATAACTAAAGAAATTGCTGTCAAACAAATCACTGTACAATTGTAAAAGTTACTGAAATAATGTATCATTAAGGAAAAAGTGAGAGTGCCAAAAACTTTTTTATACGAACAAGTGTTTCGTTGCCATGGCTAAAATTTTGAATCATTTATTTCTAAGTTCACTAGAAATGTGTATACAAAACAAATAAAAAAGTTAACGTCATGAAATTGGATTGCCTGGAAAGTTTGTAAGAACTTTTTAAAACATTTATTTAGTCTAATAACGTGTTTCGGGTAATATTGTGGAATTTTTCGCAAAATTTGAGCGTTTATTTCTATAATAAAATTTACCTTAATAATCAAAGTATAGGCCATCGATAGTTATTAATTTTTTACCTCTTTCTGTTATAAGGCCAACCATTCATCAAGCCAAATTTTCTCTTCTTCGTAAAAATGTAAGTGTTGTTTTGAAAGTCCGTGCTGTACCGATAGAAATAACTAGTAGTCCGTTCCAGTCCACGTTTTCCATATAGTTTTTTGCACATTTTGTAACATAAATCAAGCATTGTCATGTTGAACAATGTCTTTGTCGTGACTATGGGCGTATTTTGGTTCTTTTTCCTTCAATTCTCGATTCAATTTTATCAATTGTTGTCGGTATCGATCGTCAGTAATCGTTTCACCAGGTTTCAACAGTTGGTAATACACAGATCCCCTACTATCCCACCAAGTACACAGTGAAGTCTTTTTTCCATGTATATTGCGCACTGGTTGTGATGTTAAATACTGGCCTAGGTCTACTCATGATTTTTAGGGCTTTGAGCTGTCAAAATACATCCACTTTTCATCATCTGTCACAACTCGATGCAAAATATCTTTGCTTTTCTTTGCAAAATTTCATAAGTGATTTTTCGCCTTTCAATGTCTCTTCCCTTCAGTTTAAATGGAACCCACTTTCCTTCCTTCTGGATCTTTCCCAATACTTGGAGACGTTCGGAAATGCTTTTGCAAATTGTTTCAACGTATGAGTTGAGTCTTCATCCAATAATGCTTGCAAATCTGCATCTTCAAACTCAATACAAAACAAATATCAAAATCGCTACTTTCAAAGCTTTTAAACCATCGTTCATATATTTTTTTTTGGTAGAGCATGTTCACCATAAACTTCAATCAACAATCGATAACTTTCAGCAGCGGTTTTCTTCAAAGGATTGAAGGTTATTAAACTTCCTCGCAAAACGTCTTTTTAGGGTACATAATTCGACATATTCATATTCATTTAATGAAAAACTAGGTTTTTTGCACAATTTCAATTAATAACGAACTGTGTTTACCCTCTAAAACACCATAGACGTCATTATTCTATACCAACAAATGTATTAGCACCATCTCGTAGCAAAATCGACATTATCAACCGAAACACCTATTATGTAGGGGAGAGTTCTGGAATCTGGACGACTTAAACATTTTTTTATATGAGCTTGTAGAAGCATTTTTAATAAAAACATTTAGGTGGAAAATAATTGTACTATTATAATCTTCAAACTAACATAACTATGTTATTTTTTTTACTTATTACTATCATAAAAAATAATTTTTAAAAATTGAGTGTTCGGTCAATTCAAGGAATCCGGTTTCTTGCGATGGACCACTGGTTCCTTAGAATGGACTATTAAGTGCAATTAAAACAAAAATACTTCTTGATTCATGGACTCGTGGAAGGAAGCGTGACATGTAATGCATCGAATCATCTCTTCTTATCTTATTTATCATCTTCTCTTCTTATCTCATCTCTTCTTATCATCTTCCTTATTTTATTCCTCTTTGTTTTTCTTTTTAATCTTCTTTTCTTTACCTCATCTTTTCTTCCCAATATTTTGTGGTTTTGTCTTTTTAATCTTTTCTTCGATACTAAATATTAATCCCAGAACGTTATCAATAGTTGATAATAATTGTGCTTTCTGAGCAATACTTGTTTGTGCTCGATAATACGATGGACCTGGCTGTGGATTTTGTGTTGGAAACGGTGATATTTTATGAAGAATATCCTCAAAGTGTTTACGCCTTTTCTCCTGAGGAATATAAACAACAGCGAAATCACTACCGCTTTCACTGTCATTGAGCATCGACGTACTTGCTGAATTTCCAGTAATTATTTACATTTTAGCAAACATTACCACAATGTTGAGGTTATAGTATATCTGTTAACTGGACAAGTACCAGTGGCGCGAAAGGCATTTTTAGCTACCGCCACAGTGGCCGCTCTACCATATCCTTCATTCAGTAATTTAGAAATTTGAGTTTGATATATCTTATCACCTTTATATTGATGAAGATTTTTTTTTGCGCCTGAACAACATATTTCTGTAGCGGCCCAAAGAAAGCAACATCTAGGGACTGCAAACGATGGGTGGTAAACCCAGGCAACTGCAGTTTATTTATTTATTTTATTATTATTTTATTATTTTATTTTCTCTGGCAAAGGTACAAGTGTTTCAATTCTTGCTATGAGTCGTATGCCCATCAAGCAGTAAAATGACTTTCTTATCTTGATTGCAGTTTACATGATTTTGAAATGCTTTAAACACTCATCAAACAATTCGGAATTTAGGTAACCTGATTCTGATATAGTAATAAAGCTTGCCGGGGGTGCCCCAATTTTAAGATCTTTGTTGGATTTTTTTCTTTACCATCATCATCGGAGGAACATAAAACCCAGCAGCACTGACCGCGCATACCATAGTTGTAAGAACGCCACGTTCAGCACTCTCTATTGGAGCCTCGTGCTCTTGCCATTGAGGTACCTTCAGGTTTTCATATTAACAGCTGTGGATTTTTGCGCATAAATGAGTAGAACCACCTTTTCCCTGCTATTTTCTTTTCTTTATTAAATATATGGGGCAAAGAGTATTTTTCAGCGACTTTGCAAGCTAGTTTTCGCACTTCTTGGATAGTCAATCCAAAAAAACATTCTTCAAGTTGAAGAATATGTTTGGTTAGAATTGTTTTCATGTCTTTAGTAAATGTGGGCTGTTTACCACGTGCTTTCACGTTATTTTCAGTAGTATTTTTTTATTCGCATATCTCTTTATAGTTGCTTTATGTACATGATAAATACGACTGCACTCGTTCAAATCAGTCTCACCATTCCAATAAACCGCAACAGCTTTTAATAAATCACTTTCGGACCAACGTCCATAATGTCCTCTTTTAGCCATATGGACCTTAAAAAACATACAAGATTAATTCGGTATTGTAGTTTATTATGGTTGCCTAAATTGAACCGGTCCATTTTGGAGCCACTGCGATATGGTCCAATCTAAGCAATTTGACTCATAATGCCAAAATATACTACATAACCCTACTTTGAACTTGTGGTAATAAAACTATCACACTCATTTGTACCTGAAAAAATTTGCTTTTAAAATATGTAATGCAATTTGTTGTTACTTACTTTAACAATGACCAAAAGTGTTTGTTAAATTATTTAGTTCAGATCTATTGAAACACTAATACTCATCTGTCTCCAATGTAGTGCATTACTACTTTTTGCAGCAACGTGGTTTACGCTAATGTTCAATATAGTGCCCACATTAGGACAAATATGTGTTATTCAACCTAGATAGAATCCAATTTAGGAGGCGATCCAAATTCGGCGACTCTCCCCTAATTACCATTATTATTTTCAATTTGTTGCCAACGTAGTGGTAGGTATATAATGCCTTTCTGACAAAAATTACCATCTTTATTGTAAAAAAATGTCAACAGGTTGTGTTTCACCTTTTCTTCCGTTTTAAGAGATTGCCTATTTAAAAAATTAGCAGAATAGATGGTAGTCTTGGGGTGAGATGTTAAGTGGATTGGGCCAAACATCCCAGTTGAAGTTCAATACTTGTTGTCGAAGAGATCTACCACTAAACACCAAATCACTTTTTTAAACTTCTCGGCGCGCGTTTTGTTAATCATGTTAGCATCACCAGGAGATGATTTAATCTAATTCTTAAACTCTACTATGTTCTATTTATATGAAAATTCTACCTAATGAAGCGGGTAAAAATCATGGATCGTGAAGTTTACTAAGCCTTACATTAAACTTCAACTAAAACAATTAATCTTAGTAAACTTCACGGTTCATGATTTTTACACGCTTCATTACGTAGGGTTTTCATATAAATAAAACATAGTTTAGTTTTAGAATTAGATTAAATCATCTCCTGATGATGCTAATATGGTTAGCGAAACGTCCGTCGAGAAGTTCAAAAAAAGTGATTTGGTGTTTAGTGGTAATTCTCTTCAAGTTTAGTGTTTCACACCAAAGATTCCAATAGAAGAATTGAATTATTGTCGAGTTTATCGTTTTGTTTGTAATATCGTCTTTGTTATTTGTAATATCTTTTTCGCAATAGTTTACCAATGTTTTCTATTTTGCCCATGTTGTTGGGTGATATGAAAAATAGGACGATATTTCTTCTAAGTTCCTCTTTTTTCTCTTTTAAAGACCGATACTACACAAAGTGGTTTAAGTGGAAAAAGGCAAAATTATCAACCAGGATTATTATGCAGCCTTATTTACAATAACAAAAAAAAAGTTCCCCGTACGAACGTTCGTTGAGATAAAAAAAAGGAATAAAACAATTTTTTACTTTGTTATCTTTCAGTCGTTTACTTAAGTCTTAAGTCGTTTTACGAAACTATAGTTACACAAATTTTGTTTAAAATAAAAGTGATAGATAAAAGTGATCAAAGTAAAAAATTGTTTTATTCCATTTAAAAAAAATGAACTATCACAAAGTAACGGACAAATCAATCAATAGTCTGTTGTGATATTTAATATAAGTTGATTAGTGTTTAGACCAACAATTTTTTGAAAAAACACCATTTTTAAAATCAACATGTCTTGCACATTATAGAAAAAAAATCGTCATTAATAATGACAGAAAATAATTAACTTTAACTAGAACAAATAAAGTATCAGGAAATATTTTCTAGTTACTGTAAAAAAGTTTACGCCATGATACATCACTCAATGGTTTGAATTAACCATTGTCTGCTGGACTCGTGATTTATGTCAATATATTTCGCAATTATTTAATCAACTATTCATAAATAATTTAAAAACAACAGATTTGCAATATCCTTTTCACGATATTTTACCAATCTTTTCTATTTCACTCATTAATAGTCCGTATGGTAAAATATCCACTGAGTTGGATGCTGTAGAGACTACACAAGCTGTTTTATCTGGGAAAAATAAAACAAAACTATCAATTAGAATTATTATGCAGCGCTAATTGAATGAGCAGACATTGTCAAACAGTGAAAAAAAATGCTTCTAAAATTAATGAATACATTAGAAGTATTGGGGTTTTTTGAAGACCCACACTTTTTCGAAACAACTCTATTTTTTCAAATCAATACATTTGAAATCGCCATTAACAACGAAACAATATAATTTATTTTAACCTGAAAATATAAAGTATCAGAAAAAATGCTTTGGATGATATTTCTCCTTTGCTTCTCTACTTCCCTTTTACAGACTAAGAATACAAAACGTGTTTTATATGAAAAAATGACAAACCTATCAACCATTATTATGAAACTTTACTAATTGAAACATAAACTTCCATAGTTGTCAATGAAAATACTTTTAAAAATCATTTAGACGGACACTTTTTTGAAACAACACTGGACTATATATTTTGCAAATCTTTTCTGTTTCACAAATTAAAATATAAAATAATTTTGTTGTATTACTTTTTTTTTGTTGCTCTTCTTCCCTTTTAAAGACTAAGACTACACAAGGTGTTTTATCTGGAAAAAGACAAAACTATCAAGAACTATTATGTCGCGTTATTAATTAAAAGGGAAGATATTGGCCAAAAAGAATTTTCAATATCGTTTTCACGATATCTTGCCAATCTTTTCTATTTCACTCATTAAATAATCAGGATGGTAACATATTCAGTGAGTTGGATGCTGTAAAATGAAGTACGTAACATAGAAATCCGAATCCCCAGTAAAAGTAAATAAATAATTATAAGTTTATTGTAAGCAAATTATTAAAATTACAGCCCAACATAACAAACTTTAACCGCTGTTATCTTTAATAATGAGTTAATGTGCCATTGCTTATTACACACTCATTAATGCGTCTGTGTATTGATCTGATGAGGTGATTAATATCCTCCTGGGGTACCTCATGTCGAAGTGCCGCCAAAGGTTGTTAAGTCTGAGGGGATTGTTGTAAATTTAGTAGCTTTCTACCGATTGGGTTTAAATCCGGATATGTTGGACTGTTGGCAGTACATTAATTTAAGCATGGCGGAAGTAGTTCAATGTGACTCTTGCTATATGTGGCCGGGCATTATCTTATTGAAAAATTGGGTTTGAGAGTCTCCTTAAATATGGTATGAGATGAGGGTCCACAATTTCTCAGATGCAACGAGAAATGCACTTCGGTTATGTTTCCTCTGATGAACACTAGAGCTGACCTAGAGCCATAAGCAATGATACCTTACATATTAATCCCAACAGTGTAATGATCACCATCCAACAAAATACCACTCAACTATTCAACAAAAAAAGTGGATCTCATCGTTCACCACATTGTCTTCTCACTCGTACCCGGCCCTCATGCATACCTAAACAAAAACAAAATCGAAACCAAACCATTGATTTGCAATTGCTCTAGTGGTAGAGAAGCGGTCTCTTAAAGCCAACAGCGCTATTCGGCGATCTAGGCATTCTGTTGTTCTTCTGAATTGTTCTGTACACCTGGCCCGATGTGTATGGCCTTCCTAAAGCCGTGTCCGACAACATCTTAACACAGTATCTAGACTTCTGTTCACTGCATGAGTAATTTCCCGAAAAGAGTGACCAGCTTCTTGTAGTTCAACTATCCGTCCCCTAAACTTGAAGAGATTTACCACTAAACACCGGAACACTTTTTTGAACTGCTCGACGCACGTTTCGCTTGCATTAATAATTGAAAAAGTTGACTGAAAAGAATCGGTCCTTTATCTCGGTTCATGATTTTCTTACATTTTTCTATTTGAATGCTTTCATATGCATCCAAAGCCCTATTATTATTAACACTTTTAATTAGTCTTAAATTACTTAATCTATACTGTGGTCATGTTCGATTGGCTGTTGGGCAACACAAGATTTTTCATTTCTCCCATATCTAATGTGGGCAATATGTTCTTTATATCTTGTCAATATGGATCTTTTTGTTTTCCCACGCTTCTCTCTTTCCCACGATTTTTACACGCTTCGTTAGGTATGGTTTTCATATAAATATAACATAGCTTAGTTTTAGAATTAGATTAAATCATCTCCTGATGATGCTAACGTGGTTAGCGAAACGTGCGTCGAGCAGTTCAAAAAAGCGTTTTGGTGTTTAGTGGTAAATTTTTCATTTCTCCCATATGTAATGTGGGCAGTATGTTCTTTATATCTTGTCAATATGGATCTTTTTGTTTGCCCAATATACCTTCGATCACAGTCTTGACAACTAATTTCGTAAATCCCCGACTTTTCATGCTGCTCTACTTTATCCTTTGGATTACCCAGAACTTCTCTTAATTTATTATATGGTTTGTACACAACCAAAGACTGTGATTGTCCAGACTGTGATCGAAGGTATATTGGACAAACAAAAAGATCCATATTGACAATATATAAAGAACATATTGCCCACATTAGATATGGGAGAAATGAAAAATCTTGTGTTGCCCAACATGCAATCGAACATGACCACAGTATAGATATTAGTAATTTAAGACTAATTAAAACTGTTAATAATAATAGGGCTTTGGATGCATATGAAAGCAATCAAATAGAAAAATGTAAGAAAATCATGAACTGAGATAAAGGACCGATTCCTTTCAGACAAGTTTTTCAATTATTAATGTAAGGCTTAGTACACTTCCCTGTTCATGATTTTTAGACGCTTCGTTAGGTATGGTTTTTATATAAATAGAACATAGTTTAGTTTTAGAATTAGATTAAATCATCTCCTGAGGATGCTAACATGGTTAGCGAAACGTGCGTCGAGCAGTTCAAAAAAGTGTTTTGGTGTTTAGTGGTAAATCTCTTCAAGTTTAGTGTTTTACACCAAAGGTTCCAATAGAAGAATTGATATACCTCCCCTGTCAAACTCGGTAAGTTGGCGAAAGGTTTCATTTCACACCAGGCATGGTAAATAATTGAAAACAACGTTTAGGAACATACTCCGCAGAAAATGGATATTTACTGCAGCTACAAATTTAACCTACTGCCCATGCAGTGCGAATCACAGTAACTTTCGTAAAAAAGCAAATTCCAACTTGATAAGATTGGGAATTTAGTCATATATTTTTTTGCCATGGCAAACATATACATACATTACTGAAATTTTTACTGACTTTTTGTCAGTTTTTTCTATTGTATTATTTCTACCGATCATATCCCATACATTTTCGATTGGGCTTAAATCGGTAGATGTTGGAGGCCATGGCAGTATATTCATTTGAGCAGGGTCGAAGTAGTTCAATGTGACTCTTGCTACATATGACCGAGCATTATCTTATTGAAAAATTGGGTTTGGGAGTGCCCTTAAAGAAGTGCGAGCATGTTTTCTTTGATGAACATTAGATGTGACTTAGAGCCATAAGCACCATTGCTTATGGATACCATTATCCATACCATAATCCAAACAGTGTAATGAACATGCCATGCCATTCAACAAAAAACAGTGGAACTCGTCGTTCACTACCGTCGTCTTCTCACTCGTGTCCGGCTATCATGCATGCCTAAACAAAATCGAGACTCGTCAGTAAACACTATTGGATTCCATTGGTGGTCCCACAATACTCATTCTCTACACGACTCAACCCGATTGCGTTGATGCTGGAGTTAGAGGTAGCGCCTAATGCAGACGATATGAAAATAGTCCAGAACTTCTCATCCGACGATAAATACTCCGTATTCCTATGGGTCTTCCGTGTTCTGCAAACCACTGATTTACAATTGTACTAGTGGTAGAGAAGCAGTTTCTTAAAGCCTACATCCTCAGGCGGCGATCTTGGCGTTCTGTTGTTCTTCTACCTGGCCAGGACGCCATGTCCGACAGCATCTTAATACAGAATCTAGACGAGCCTCTCCGGAGAGACCAGCCTCTCGTAGTCCAACTATCCGTTCCCTGTCAAACTCAGTATATTGGTGGAAGTTTACATTTTTTCTCACACGACGCATGGTTAATAATTGAAATAAAAGTTGAGGAACACAGTCTTTAAAATTGCATGTTTACTGCTACAAATTTAACCTAAGGAGCGCAAATTAGAAAAAACCCTCGTAAAAATGAAATTTCAATTTAATAAAGTTGGGATTTTTTTTTGTCATGGTTAACATATATACAAATTATTATTAAAATTAAATCCTTTTTACTTGGTGTTCGGATTTCTATGTATATACATATATACAAATTATTATTAAAATTAAATCCTTTTTACTTGGTGTTCGGATTTCTATGTTACGTAGTATATATATATTATATATATATATATATATATATATATATATATATATATATATATATATATATATATATATATATATATATATAGCGACTTTTTTTCCTTTTAAAGACTGAGACTATACAAGGTATTTTATCTGAGAAAAATAAAACAAAACTACCAACCAGGATTATTACGCAGCGCGACTAATTGAATGGGAAAACATTGTCAGCAAGCAGTAAACGTGCATAGTTGCCAATGAAAATATTTTTAAACATAATGAATATATTAAAAATATGACGATTTCTTTTTTAGACTCATACTTTTTCAAAGCAACACTATTTTCCCAAGTCAATATATCCCGCACATTTTAGAAACAAAATCTCCATTAACAATGACAACATATCATTTATTTCAACTAGAAAATAAAAAATATCAGGAAATGTTTACTAGCTATAACAAAAAAAGTTTACGCTATGATAAATAACACAATGGTGTATTTAATCATTACCTACTAGACTCGTGATTTTCGTCAATATTTTACGCAATTATTCAATCAACTGTTCATAAATAATTTCACAAAAAATAATTGTGCAATATCGTTTTCATAATTTGTCAGTCTTTTCTATTTCGCTCATTAAATAATCCGGGTGGTAAGATATTCATTGAGTTGGACGATAAAAAAAATAGAGCGATATTTCTTCTTTGTTTTTCTTCTTCTCTTTTAAAGACTAGGACCACGCAAGGTGTTTTATGTGGAAAAAGACAAAATTACCAACCAAACTTATTATGCAGCTTTATTAATTAAATTGAAATATGTTGTCTACAGGAAACGTATTTTTAAGGGCATAACCTAGCAGAAGATTGAAGAAAAGAGGACTCAAGATACATTCCTGCCTCACACCCGCAAATACTTCAAATTCCTCATGTTTGAAAGTGATTTGGACTAAAAGTTCTCCGTATGAATGGTTATTCTGATATTTAATCTAAGTTGATAAGTGTTTAGATCGATAATTTTGCAAAATAACATTATTTTCCGAAATTGACATATCATTCACATTTAGAAATATATATTTAGAATATTTAGAAATAAAATTGCCAATAACAATGACAAAATAATTTATTTCATTTAGAACATATAAAGTATTTCAAGAAAATATTTCCTATCCGCTAGACTCGTGATTTACGTCAATAAACTTCTCAATTATTGAATCAACTGTTCATAAATAATGTAACAAAAACAGATTTGCAATATCGTTATCATAATATTTTATCAATCGTTTCTATTTCACTCATTAACTAATCTGGATGGTAAAATATCCCCTTGAGTTGGATACTGTAAAACATATAGCGAAATTTCTGCTTTGTAGCTCCTCTTCCCTTTTAAAAACCGAGACTACACAAGGTGTTTTATCTGAGAAAAGACAAAATTATCAACCTGAATTATTATGCAGTTTTACTAATTGAATGGCATGATACTGTCAACAGTAAACTCCACAGTTGCCAATGAAAATACTTTAAAAGTCATTTAGATCGACACTTTTTCCAAACTGTATTTTTCCTAATCAACTAGTCTCCAACATTTTAAATACAAATTCCCCATTAACATTGACATACATTATTTCATTCCGGCTAGAACATATAAAGTATCAATAAATATTTCCTAGATCTAGCAAAAAACGTTTACGGCATGATAAATCACTCAGTGACTTCAATTAACCGTTGTCCACTAGACCCGTGATTTACGTCAATATACTTCGCAATGATTTAACCAACATGTCCATGAATAATTCATCATAAATAGTTTTGCAATATCGTTTTTCTTGATATTTTTCCATTTCTTTCTTACTCCGCTCCTTGGAGAATTTGATAGTGAAATATCGATGATGTTGAATGATGCAGCAGAACAAGGGGTGGGGGGATTCTTTCTATCTCCCCTCTTTTTCTCTTTTCGGTACTGAGACCACCCAAGATGTTTTAAAACGACGGCGGTATGAATGAAAACGTCCACGTTTCGATTCATCGACTATGCGAAGCTTAAAAAAAAAAGCCGAACGTCGTTATTATTAATATAGACATAAAGCAGAGATCTTCGACCTTTTAACGAGCCGTTTTCGTATTCATATATTCGCGAATTAATGAAACAATGCAAACGAGTCAATTAGTTGACGGTTTTCTTAGGTTTTGTCTCGCGTGGACATGAGCCGCACCTACGTCGTAGAGACCTTGAACACCTCGTATAGAGGGCGTTGCGACGGAGTTCAAATTTTTCCTTATTTGAAACGACGGTGTATCATTTTGGTGACTGATTTAAAGAAAGCTAAGGTGGATGTAAATTGAAGACGTTTAAATGGTTTGAAAGTGATTTGGACTAAGTTTCCCATAGGATTTGATTTGGGAGTACATAGTTTATTCAAAGTATGCACCATCGCTAGCTGCACATAATTCCCATTTCTCTGGCAATTTGTGGATGCTCTCCCAGAAAAACCGTACATCTTTTGAGGTGCTCCGGTCAACAAGCCATTTTTCGACATATCCGTAATTGTTAAAGTGTTTCACGGAAAGTGCATGAGACAGCGATGAAAGCAAGTGGCAGTCAGAAGGGGCCTACTCTGGTGAGTACTTGCATATCCAGCTTGATCCGCGAACAAGTCTAATTTAATTCGAAACCGTCACATCACTCCTGTAAACTGTTTCCTGTAAAACCGAATTTCTGTAATAAATCCTCCCTCCCTCCTATATAGAGTCGAAGTGCGGTCAAATGGACTCGTCTTAGAATTGGCCATTGCTTTTTTCTCATGGCCACCTTCTAAGCAGAAATCAGACTCAGATGTGCATGGCCTTCCAGAAGAACTCTCATCCATACTGTCCCTAAGCTATGTCGTTTCCCTTTTTGCTTTTCTAAGATAAGCATCCCTCTTCTCTAAAATATGATTACGTTATTACATTTAAACATATCGATCTTTTATTTATACACTTTTAATCGTATTCGTCTCCTCACTAAATTTAACTATCTACTTGTTCTTCTACACTGCCTCTCTCTTTTTATATATGCATTCCAGTGTCATCAAATGTACTGATAAATATTTACAGTTTGCACCTTCCATGTTGGATGAATTTAATCCTCATCTGATATGTCTATAACTTCGAAGCTGCGGCCGCTAAATAGCCTTTATTGCTGATTCTGCCTTATCAGTCTAAATTCTTCTTCTGCTTCTGGTGAGTACAGAGGATTGGGCAAGAGTTACCAGTCAAGTTTAGAAATGGTGTCTCTGACTGCTTTCCCTGTGTATGATGGGACGTTATCATGCTGCAAAATCACTTTTCCTGGTCTTGTAGCCCATTCTGGTCGCTTTTCGATCAATGCATGGTTCAAATTCATCATTTATTGACGGCGGTAGCGAATATTATTAACTGTTTTACCTGCTTTCAGAAGCTCATGGTACACGACACCTTTCTGATCCTATTAAATGCACAGCATTGTCTTCTTTCCAAAGCGATTCAGTCTTTTGGTAGATGTTGATGCTTATTGTGAATAATAATATAGCGTACACGTCCAATCGCACTAAAAAACGGCATAGTACATGCATGGTACTATGTTTTCCTGAAAAGTCATAAACACAAAATAAGCCTCCGACAACCTGAAGCTACTTTCTTATGCAGAGCCAAATTAATTAACAGGGAAAATTCGAATCACATTTTTGATACATATGAAAATATTATTGACACAAATAAACTGACTTCTAATAAAATATTCAATGTTGATGAAAGCGCATTTCATACAGTGGAGAAGAAACCTCAGAAAGTTATTGGTGGCAAAGGGAAAGAACAAGTGGGTGCTTTAACTAGCGGTGAAAGAGGTGTAATACCACAATGGTTATTTGTGGTTGTGCATCTAGTCAATTGATTCCGCCAATGATTATTTTTAAGCGAATGCGAACAAATGAACAGTTAAAGGAGGGAGCTCCAGCTGGGAGTATTGTAATAGTTTCGGAATCTGGTTAGATACATTGTGAACTATTTAATTAATGGTTATAGCATTTTATTTCTGTGGTCAAACCAAGAAAAAAAGATATGGTAATTAATCGATGTCATACGACTCAGTGAAAATGTAGATGGTTTGTTGGCACAGCTCATAGACTTCAACCAATAGATGTGTCGCTTTTCAAGCCCATGAATACTTACTACACGCAAGCTATCGAATCTTGGATGCGAACAAATCCCGGTAGAATTGTTAATCAATATGAAATTAGTCAACTGATTAACACAGCTTATAAACGTGCAGCCACTATTGGTAATGTAGTGAATGACTTTAAAGCATCTGGTATTTAGCCCGTTAATCGAAATGTTTTTCAATATTGCCATTTTACGGCTTCTGAATCTTTGCTTTTTACCGATACTGAAATTAACACGCCATCCTCTTCAAACTTTCCCCTCCAAGCTCAACCTTCCGTGCAACCTAAGACACAAATTGCAATGCCTTCCATGTCGCAGATAGTCAAACAAAGCTCAACGGAAATTATATCATCTACTTTGCAGAATATTGAGTAATTAGATTTTGCTAAACCATCCACATCGCAGGATATTCAGGTGAGACGTGAAGTAGAAGCCAGTACCTATCACCAGTAACAAGGATCAGGTAATCCATCAAAGGTAGAGGTGCACAGAAAGCTGTTGAATTGACCTCTAGTCCATACAAAATTAGTTTAGAATCATTACAATAGAAGCAAAAGCCAGTCAAATTAAATTTAGACAAAAAAACTAAAAAACTAAAATCTCTAATAAAACAACAGGAATAAATGAAAAACAAAATCCACAAAATTGTGGAAAAGGAAAAGAAAAGAAAAAAAAGAAAAATCAATCAAATTGATAGTGAAGAATCCGTCGATGAAGAAGAACTCCTAGTTTTGAACGATTCTGATAGCAATCTAGGATGAGAAGACAAGGGGAATGAATGTGCTAAATGTAAAATAAATTACTACGATAAAAAGGGCCCCAAAGTTAATTGGGATACAGTGTGTGCGTTGCGAAAATTGGAATCACGAAACTTGTACTCAAAATCCTGACAATTGCGATAATTGTACTATGTAAAGGGCTTAACGTATTTAGTAGGTTTGTTTTCGAGCCTATTACGTTTGATATATTTTGTTTTGTTTTTGCTTTCCATAGAGCCTATTAAGGTCCAATTTAGCAACCCTGTGGTCCAAATAATAGAACCAGTTGGTTAAATTGGAACAAAGCTCGGTTCTCACATTTTATTGATTACTGAGATATCTATAATAATTATGTTGATTAATACTTAATAGATACAAAGCCTAATAATTGTTTTATTTCGTACAATAATTTGTAAAAATCTAAAAATCTAAAAAAAGCGCGTTTAAAAAAAGATAACTTGGTAATAATTGTTATGGCTTTAGATCAATGCGTTTTTAAACATTTGAAGCCATTAATCGGTAAGTTTTATGATGTTACACCGGTACTATACAGACTGTTCCGTATAGGCTAAAAACCGATTTAAATTTGTACCAATAAAAGTATACGTACTACTTCGTACTAATAAAACTACCAATAAAACTTATCTAAATCAAATAAAAACTTATCCTATATATCGAAATTCATACATTGTCGTGCCTTCGTGTCATGTCATTGGTCTAGTTCTTTTTCTGTTACCCCCTATTCGCCCTTCTATGATTTTCCTTGCTATTTGGTTGTCTGGCTTTCCCGCTACATGTCCCATCCATCTAAGTCGCTGAACCCTTATATATTGTATAATATCCAAATCTTTGTACAGTCGCTTGAGTTCAAAGTTATACCTGATCCTCCGAATTTCATTCTCATTCACAGCACCAAAAATTCTTCTGAGTACTCTTCTTTCAAATACTGAAAACCATCGAATCTGGTTTTTTGTCAGTGGTTCTCTGTCATCCAAAAAGACGTTTATACCGCAGAAAAACATTTGTTCTGCTTAAATAACCATCTCCGTACGCTTGCTGCATCAACCAGAATGTTTCAGATGCAGTTTTACCGAGTTTTGCGTTAAATTTAATAACAGCTCTTCGTTGATTTTATTTATACTTCAAAGATAATCAATGAAAATTATCCCACGCGCACCCCAAAAAACTGACACCTTGACCTTGTTTTGACTTTTCCTTCGTCTCAGGTGTGAAGTAATGGACCTATGTTTCATCTATAGTTATGAATCGATGCAAAAACTTAGCTTTATTCCTGTTAAACTTCGCCAAATACTCGATTGAAATATCCTCACAACGCTGTTTTTTTTCCATTGTGATTAATCGGGGCATTTATCTTGTTCACAGTTTTCCATGTGCAAATTTTCAGTCAATATACGATATACAGCATTTTTTAAAATGTTTACAAATGAAAGGATTGTATCACAACGATGACGAATTTTTTCTGCCAAACAAAAAAAAATTTTGGCTGCCAAACAAATACTATATAACGCTCTTGTCGTCAAACTTTAAACTTAAGCTTTATAAGGTTGGTACTTTCTACTGTAGTCATTTTTTTCAAAGAACAACCGAGATTTATACGTTAGGTCGGATACGTCTACGACTACCCTGGTAGCTCGGCGGTGAAACTACTTTACTGCATCAATTGATACCGCCTCTTCTATATTTCGTTATAATTTTCTTTTCGCTTTCAGCTCTTTAAATCGTTGCTTCTAGAAATGACCAAGAGCACACTGACAAGCAAAAACACATTTCTAAAATCGTAAAAACCTAAATTTTATAACTGTAACAATATTGATGCACACAGTAAACGGCCACCAACACAATGATCGGATGATATTAAAAGAATATCAAATAACTGGTACACGTAACTCTGGATAGAGGGATATAGAATCTCCTAGGGGAGGCCTATGTTCAGCAATAGACGCAAAGGGCTGGATGATGTTGATGATGATGACTTGCACTCTCACATCTTTAGCTTTCGTTGTATTTTGGATCCAGTTATTTAGAGTTTTATTTCTAACATCTTCCCATTGACATTTATATTTTTGTAATTTTGCTCACAGTATTTGTAAATGCTTATGCTTGGTAGCCACAGGTTATCACAAGGAGCATTATCATTGATCGTCCACTCTGATTTTCAAATATTGGAACATTCATTAATTTTTTTGTATTTATTTAAGTTTCCCGAAAGCTGCCCAAGGCAGTCTTAGGTCAAGGTTATTTACATTAATTCTGCTGTTTGGTTCCATCACGTTGTTTTGGTCTGCTGTGCCCAGGATACACACTTGTTTACGATTTCTAGATTGTAGTTGTTAACTGACACATTTCTAAGACCGCCGGTATTTATCATTATCATTGTTTTACTGAAACTTTTTCAGATACTTTAACAATTGCTCTGTTATCTGTTGCAGTTCTTTAAAGTTGAAAAAGTTCAATGTCAAATTTCTTGAAAGTTTGTTGCGACAAACTTTCAAGAATTTCTTCCGTTATCCTTGCCCACTTCTTTCCAACGGGTTTTTCAACTTGAGCGGGTTTTATAATTCTTAAATAAAACACAGGTGTCGTTGTGAATTTGCCTAGGTCTCGTCTCATTTCAGAAGTGTAATGTATGACATTTACAAAAATGGACGTTCGGTGAAAAATGATTTAGAAACTTAATAATTATGAAAATTACTAATTATTAATTAAGAAACTGGTTCGGTGGAAGATAAAAGAAGAGCAATATGTAGACGTTGCGGTTGTTCACAAGAGCATATTGATTCGGTACGTGAAAGTGTTGCCGAAGACCCAGAAATTTCCATTAATCGACGTTCACAACAATTTGGACTCAGTAAATCAGAGTATTTCACGAATGGATTTAGCTTTGAAAGCATATAACTGAATCATTTACTGGATCATAACACTGGATCATTCAAAACGCCATGCATTTGTCAATTGGATCAAAGAACAAACAGATGTTTTTTTTCAAAAACTCAAAAAATCTTTTCAGATGAAGCGCATTTTGAAATTGGTGGCTATGTTAATCAACAAAATTGCCGCATTTGAGGTGAGGAAAATCCACGATTATTTTATGAGAAACCTTTATATCTTAAACGAGTCACTGTTTGGTGTGCATTATGGTCAGGAGGGGCAAGTGGACCGTATTTCTTTCAGAATGCTGCCGGTGAAGCTGTAATTGTGAATGGTGTTTGATATCGAGAGATTGTAACTGCATTTTTACGGGAGATAGAGCCACGGTTATGCCAAAATGTAATTCAACATTTTGACAAAAGAGTGGACGTCTGTGGAGCTGTAAGAGGTGGTCATTTGGCACATATTGTCCTTTGGATTTAAATGCCATACACTCTGCTTTAATTATTAATAAAAAGTTTTTTGAAATTAATCCCTTTATCCTAATATATTAATATATTAATCCCTATTAAGACCCTTTATCTCGGGCTATTCATTTCGATTCCGTTGTTCCCACAGGCATCTCCTCCCATCTTTTCCTTGGTCTTCCTCTCTGTCAAAAATCCCTCTACGCCCTTTCCCAATATTTCCTTGGCCGGTCTTTTGCTGTCCACTCTTTCGATGTGGCCCCACCAACTCAGTCGTTGCCTTGTGATTTCCTTAACTAAATCTGGACTATTAATAATTGTTGCTAGTTTTTCATTCGTTTTAAATCTCCAAAATCTTTCTGTTTAGATAAGACTATAATTAGTAATTTTTTAGTATTTCTCGATATTGATTTGAATTTTAAGATGTTGAAAAGAGCGAAAACCTTTTATTTCCAGGCGCTATTCTTGCTGCAACATCCTCTGACACTTTCTTGAACGTCGTAATTACTGAGCTTAAATATTTAAAACGATCAACTTTTTCAAAACGTCTTTCTTTGCATTGTTGATCTCATACATTTTTTGTGTCAGTTTATTCTTAGTCCCATTCCACCAATAAAATATATACCGTACTAAATTAATTACCAACACTAACTATAATAACTTAGCCATTTCCTGTATTTTCCGGCCTGATGAATTCTATAATAGACCCGTCGAGGAAATAAGAGGGAACGCGGCAACAGTGCCCCGGTAGTGCTTCTACGTGGTCTCGCGTGGCCATCGCGGACCACACACGCAGAAAGTTGTTAAATAAAACATAAAGCACGTTAACAGTTCGTCGTTTTATTTTCAGCTGCGGGCCTGTTTTTCGCCCGCACGGCCAGAAACCGGACCGCCCCGAGCGTAGACCTTCCGATTTCCGGATCGATTTACTATACGGGGAACGGAACGAAAACTATTTTCCGGTAAACGGCTTAATAATTTCCCACTATATATAGATTCTGTCAGATAAATAGTGGGGATTGTTCAATAAAATACAAAATATTCGTTTAATTATTCCAATTTTTTTTGACACAAAAAAATCGGCCTCATTTATGCCAGCCAATAATTCATTCATTCGTTTATGGCTTTAATGGACTCGAAACGTCTTTTTCTAACTGTTAAGGCAAGTTTGGAAAACAAAATAGTCATATCTGGTGAATGTAGTTCTTGATCGTACAAAGACCGAGCTATAGGTCGCTATACTATCGGAGTTCAAAATGTAAGAATTGTTATATGAACCTGTCCTGTTCCAGTGAACAATGCAGTGGCGGCTCGTGAGGGAGGGTGTTGGGGATTCGCCCTTCTAGCATTTATCACAGTAAACAATTTTTCAGAGCAAAACCATATTTCAGACCATATTTTATTTCCGTTCAGTTTCTTTCCTCTAACTCATTTTCCTGGTTCACCTCCTGTATAGGGTTTTAATAGCACAAAAAGTACAAAGGAAGGAAGGAAGGGGATAGCAAAAAAAATCTTCAACAGCACTATTTTCTTCTACGCCCTCCCACTTCCAGCCGCGACTGGAATAATCTCTGACTGTTTGGACTTCTGAAAGAAATTCCGATTAATATTGATTTTCGAGCGACTTTAGTAAAATTGTTTGGTTTTCGGTCCTTTATTGAAGTCTCATTCTGAAGCAGGTTGGCTTGTTAAAAATCTTGGTATGCTGTCATAAATCATAAATCCACGCCTCGTCGCCCATTATGTTACCCAAAACATTAACTTTGGTTAAAATTCTCTTTAAAGCTTGAATGACGCTGGTCCATCACCATTTCCTTCACTTAGTCGATGTTTTCATCAGTCGCAGATGTTGAAGGTCTATCAAGTAAGCCTCCAACTACTTCTTGGCATTTTGGCCTTTTTTGAATACATTGTTTCTTCGCGTGCTCGTGTTTTTGATAAAGTTACCTTACCATAGGTCTTCTCCAGCATTTTTAATGATTTCATTACAAGAAATTTGTTAACAATACAATTAGAGGTAAATTTTTGGTTCGTTATTGTTGTCCATTCAAAAAAATCGCAGAGCAGAGTTTTTTTCAATCTCCTATATATTTGTAATCTAACCAAAGCTAATAAGCAGAATATTTAGGGCAAGACAGCGAGTTGTCAAGCATCAGGGGTTAGAGCGCTTACATTTAAGGCCTAACATGTATAGGAACTTAGGTTCTTTATAACTAGAATAGTGGAATAATCTTAATTTTATCTTAAATTCTATAGCTTATCTCTAAAGGATCACAGCACATCAAGTCTCTCCGTTTGTTGGCTATTATCCAGGAGGCTGACAGCAAGGGAGTTGGGGTGCACCTCAAGTCGCGATAGATACTTCGCATTCGCGCACTTGGCTTCTTTTAGCACAGACTTTTTAGATCGCGCGCGGTTCAAAGTTCTTAGTTTTCATTCAAAAACGTTGTCCATTACGAATATCAGAACATTAAACGTGATAATCCGGTAATTTTGATTTTATTTTAAAGGATAAATAGTGGCATGATGTTTTGAAAGTAGTGTTGTCCATATCTCCCCCTCGCTTCATTTGATAGAAAGGATTCTGAAGACCCAAGTTTCGATTACCTTTTCATACATATTGCATGGTATATTTTCAATGTTGGGCTGAATATTTTGTTTAAAATCCAAATTTGGGTTTATTTCTGTAAACCAGAACTTTACACATCACAACATCACTTCATCACTTGACAAACTTCATCACTTGACAAACTTCATCACTTGACAAACTTCATCACTATGGCTTGAGGGGTCGGGTGAGAGAGTGGTTGCAATCTTACTTGTTTAACCGACACCAAGTTGTACAGATTGATGAAGCAACATCTGAAAGATTAAGGATTATTTCTGGAGTGCCCCAAGGATCTGTTTTGGGTCCACTATTATTAAAACAGTACAGGAAATGCTCAATAAATTTTATAGTTGGTTTACGAATAATAAGTTATCCCTTAACGTGGACAAAACCAGTTTTATTGCTTTTACTCCTCGAACACACACTATAACGGAGTCATATTTACTAAAAATTAACGGTAAGTCTATACCGCAAACATCCTGTACTAGATTTCTGGGTGTTCATCTCGACAACAGACTTTGCTGGGATGAACACATAGCTGAACTATGCAAGAAATTAGCTGCTGTCTCATATGCAGTTTATAGGTTGAAACGGGTTGGTACCACGGATATTGTGCATTCATATTACTATGCAGAGTTTTACAGTCGCGCTAGGTATGGTTTGATATTTTGGGGTGGGTCGCCTCATCTGATGCGTGTTTTCAAAATACAAAAAAAGATCATCCGAATGATGGGTGGGGTGTCACTCTACTGGCAACATGTCGACCAATTTTTAAACAATGCAGCATTTTGACTGTACCATCACTATATATTTTGGAGATTATCATCTTTGTTAGGCGAAATTTTGTAGCATTCGTAAAAAATAGTGATTTTCATCACTATGATACACGAGGCTCTGATGAACTTGTTTTGCCAATACATTGATGTAAGATAGTTGAACATAATGTTTACTATAGGGGTGTGAAGCTGTATAATAAGTTGCCACAACGATTTAAGCATATTCAGAATGACAACGAATTTAAAAAATTAGTCCGCGAATGTCTTATAAGTCAAAGTTTTTATAGTTTAGAAGAATATATATCGTATCAATAATTAGATTCAATGCTTATTTATGTATACATTGTTTATTCGTGCAGGATTATCATTTCATGTATTATTTCTGAGGTCGTGTCACTGAACATTCTGTCAATTCTGTCAATCCGACTTAATCATGGATATTTTTATTGTTGTGGGGATTGAATACATACTTTATTAAATTATTAAATTATATACCTTATCAAGAATAACATATTTATATGTAGGTTTAAATGTTATATATTCTTTGTATGCACAGAAGTGTGGCAATGTGCATGCCCTTGTTTTGACTTGATCCATGCATATTTGTATTGTCTTGAGGATTCAATAAATTATTATTATTATTATTCTGCTCATCCTTACTGTAGAATCTCAGCCCATGATGGCCGATATTCCAATGCCAAGATGAAAAAGCAATTCCTCCTCTCTCCTCTCACCCTAGCATAATATCTTACGAACAATATGACATGTCTGCAAGAGCACGGCACGCTGTCCCACTATGGCAATCGATCTCGAGATACCGAGGCTCTCGAGGTTGTTTGAAAATCTCTTACTTATCAGGCCTTCGGCGGATATAACGAAGGGCACTACATCTACCTTACTCAGTTTCCACTGGTTCTTCAAGTCGTATGCCAGATTTTCATACTTTGTAGATTTTTCTATCTCAGTTTTTCTAATGTTGTGAGATAGTGGCACTGCGATGTCAATTATAAAAACCCGCTTGTCCTTTTTGTTGATTAGAACAATATCCGGCCTGTTATAATCAACCGTTCGATCAGTAGTGATTGGTCTGTCCCAGTAAAGAATGGTATCGGACGATTCAAGTACAGGAGAAGGCGAATACTTATAATATGGAGGAGGTGCGCTTTCTAATAGCGAGTATTTTTTTGCAATTTGTTGATGTATAATTTTTGCCAGCTGATTATGGGGTCCTAAATAAGCATTAGGAGAAAGGGCCGGGCAACCGCCAATAAGGTGCTCAATTGTTTCCCCCAAAGTACCGCATTTCCTGCACCTATCGACTACGTCCAAATGCAGTATGTGCTTTTCATAGTTTTTTGTTCTTGTTACCCTATCTTGAATAGATATCGCGAAACCTTCTGTTTCTGGGTACAAGAGTCCATCGGTCAGCCACTTCAGAGACAATTGTTCGTCAATGGTGTCATCTTCGAGTGACTTAGGAAACCTTCCGTGCAATGTTTGTCCTTTCCATTCTCGAACGCAGTCCGTGAGTGTTGTTCTGCTATCAATACGATTTTGTTTATTTAGGTTCAGTGGGGTGAAACCCCGATCCTCATTTGCAACCAATTTCATTAACGTACTGTTTGAGTCAAAGAAGTGTTTTCTCATTCTATTTTCTTGATTGAGACAGAGATTTTTAACGTTTTCAAGGCCTCTACCCCCAACTTTCTTGGGATGTATAATCTTTTCGTAGATGAGTGTGGATGCAGGCTTCGGAATTTTGTCAATGTTCGGCGCGTCAACCTATCAAGTTCATCAAGGTCAGTTTCTGACTATTTAACTATGCCAAAAGAATATGTCAGAGCTGGCACCGCCCAACCGTTGATCGCTCTAATGAGGTTTCCTCCGTTCAGTTTGGTGTTTAAAAGTTTTGTAAGTCTCTTTTGGTATAGAGTGGAAAAGTCCTTCTTTAACTGGTTATGATCAAGTTTATGCTTTTGGGGTATTCCTAAATATTTGTAGGATTCTTCTGGTGCTAGTTGTTGTATGTTACAAAGTGTTGAATGTTGACTCTGAACCTTTCCCTTCTGTATACTAATGGTAGAGCATTTGTCCAGTCCGAATGACATTCTGATATCCCTACTGAATGTTTCCACCGTTTTTATCAATGAGTTTAATTTTTCTCTAGTTTCTCCATATAATTTAAGGTCATTCATATATAGTAGATGAGAGAGCTTTCTTGGATTCCTCATGTTAAGTTTATATCCAATATTGCTGTTGTTGAGTAGTGTGGACAAATGGTTCTATGCTAGATAGAACCAAATTGGAGAAAGGCAATCTCCCTGATAAATTCCCCTCTCGATATTTGTAGCAGCAATGCATTGTTGGCCGACAAAAAGATTCGTTTTCCACTTGGCCATCAGGCACTTTAAATAATTAATAATCTGGGGGCTTATCAGGTCTTCAGAGGATATAACGAAGGGCACTACATCTACCTTACTCAGTTTCCACTGGTTCTTCAAGTCGTATGCCAGATTTTCATACTTTGTGGATTTTTCTATCTCAGCTTTTCTAATGTTGTGAGATAGGGGCACTGCGATGTCAATTATAAAAGCCCGCTTGTCCTTTTTGTTGATTAGAACAATATCCGGCCTGTTATAATCAACCGTTCGATCAGGAGTGATTGGTCTGTCCCAGTAAAAAATGGTATCGGATGATTCAAGTACAGGAGAAGGCGAGTACTTATAATATGGAGGAGGTGCGTTTTCTAATAGCGAGTATTTTTTTGCAATTTGTTGATGTATAATTTTTGCCAGCTGATTATACCGTCCTAAATAAGCATTAGGAGCAAGGGCCGGACAACCGCCAGTAAGGTGCTCAATTGTTTTCCCCAAAGTACCGCATTTCCTGCACTTATCGACTACGTCCAAATGCAGTATGTGCTTTTCATAGTTTTTTGTTCTTGTTACCCTATCTTGAATAGATATCGCGAAACCTTCTGTTTCTGGGTACAAGAGTCCATCGGTCAGCCACTTCAGAGACAATTGTTCGTCAATGGTGTCATCTTCGATATTATTATTATTATTATCACAAACATGATTCATCGATCATCTCAGCCTAGACTGGTCGGGTTTACAATGCCAGAATGAGAAAGCAGTTCAGCTCCTCCCATTCAGCTTAGTACCTTACGAACAATGTGGAACAATTAGTGGCTGATTGACACAAAGATTCTTGACATTCACAAGCCCTCTGCCTCCCAACGTTCTTGGAATATATAGCCTTTTTGTGGACGAATTGGGATGTAAACATCGGAACTTTGTCAATGTTCTTCGTATCAATCTATCCAGTTCATCAAGATCTGCTTCAGACCATTTAACAATGCCAAAAGAATATGTCAGAGTTGGCACCGCCCAGCCATTGATCGCTTTAATGAGGTTTCCACCGTTCAGTTTGGTGTTTAAGAGTTTTGTCAGTCGTTTTTGGTACAAAGTGGAAAAATTCTTCAATAGGCTATGATCAAATTTATGATTTTGAAGCATTCCTAAATATTTATATGAGTCTTCTGATGCTAGTTCTTGTATACCGCAGACTGTTGAATGTTGTTCTTTTATTATTCCCTTTTCTATGCTGATAGTGATAGATTTTTTTGTATGCTGATAGTGATAGCTGATAGATTTCTCGAGTCCGAATGACATTTTGATATCCTTACTAAATATTTCGACTGTTTTTATTAATGAATTTAGTTTCTCTCTTGTTTCTCCATAGAGTTTTAAGTCGTCCATGTATAGCAAATGGGATAGTTTCCTGGAATTTCTCATGTCAAGTTTGTAGCCAATATTGCTATTGTTAAGTAATGTGGACATCGGATTCAAAGCTAGACAAAACCAAACAGGGGAAAATGAATCTTCCTGAAATATTCCTCTCTCGATATTTGTTGTTCCAATGTACTGTTGGTGCACAAATAAATTAGTCTTCCATTTACTCATGAGATACCTTAAAGAGTTTGTAATCTGCGGACAAATTTTGTAGATGTTCAAAACTTCTAATAACCAGTTATTATTATTATTATTATTATCACAAACATGATTCATCGATCATCTCAGCTTAGGCTGGTCGGGTTTACAATGCCAGAATGAGAAAGCAGTTCAGCTCCTCCCATTCAGCTTAGTACCTTACGAACAATGTGGCAAGTTTGTAAGAGAACTGCTCGTTGTCCTACTGTGGTAATCGATTTTGAAACACCAAGAATTTCCAGATTTTTAGAAAAGGTTTTGCTTACTAGGCCTTCGGCGGATATAACAAAAGGTAACACCTCCACTTTCTGGAGTTTCCATTGATTTTTCAGATCAATTGCAAGATTTTCGTACTTCGTGACCTTTTCCATTTCAGTTTTTCTGATGTTATGAGAGAGTGGTATCGCAATGTCAATTATGAAAGCTCTCCTCTGCTTTTTGTTAATTAGAACAATATCCGGCCTATTATAGTCAACCGTCCGATCTGTTGTAATTGGTCTATCCCAGTAAAGAATTGTATCGGCTGACTCAAGTACGGGGGAAGGCGTGTACTTGTAATATGGTGGAGGCATCTTATCAAATAGCGAGTGCTTTAAAGCGATTTGTTGGTGTATAATTTTCGCCAGCTGATTATGCCTGCCTAGGTAAGCATTCGGGGCAAGGACAGGACACCCTTCAACAAGGTGTTCAATTGTTTCTCCTACACCACCGCACTTCCTGCACTTGTCGACAACATCCATGTGTAGAATATGTCTTTCATAATTTTTTGTCCTTACTACCTTATCTTGAATAGCTGTCGCGAAGCCTTCTGTTTCTGGATATAATAGTACATCGGTAAGCCAGTTTAGAGACAAATATTTGTCAATAGAGTCATCCTGAAGTGATTTAGGAAATCTCCCATGTAATGTCTGTTGTTTCCATTCTTGAACGATATCCTTCAGTGCTGTTCTACTATTAACACGATTTTGTTTATTTAGATTTAGTGGGGTGAAACCCTGGTCCTTCTTAACAACCAGTTTCACTAGTGTGCCATGTGAACTAATGAAGCGCTCTCTCATCCTATTCTCCTGATTGAGACAAAGATTCTTGACATTCACAAGCCCTCTGCCTTATTATTATTATTATTATTATTATTCATAACCCCCCATGAATGATGCATTATTGTCTAACAGGTTGCACAATCTTCTAAAGCGCAATGATTTATATATATATATATATATATATATATATATATATATATATATATATATATATATATATATATATATATATAAATCATTGCGCTTTAGAAGATTGTGCAACCTGTTAGACAATAATGCATCATTCATGGGGGGTTATGAATAATAATAATAATAATAATAATAAGGCAGAGGGCTTGTGAATGTCAAGAATCTTTGTCTCAATCAGGAGAATAGGATGAGAGAGCGCTTCATTAGTTCACATGGCACACTAGTGAAACTGGTTGTTAAGAAGGACCAGGGTTTCACCCCACTAAATCTAAATAAACAAAATCGTGTTAATAGTAGAACAGCACTGAAGGATATCGTTCAAGAATGGAAACAACAGACATTACATGGGAGATTTCCTAAATCACTTCAGGATGACTCTATTGACAAATATTTGTCTCTAAACTGGCTTACCGATGTACTATTATATCCAGAAACAGAAGGCTTCGCGACAGCTATTCAAGATAAGGTAGTAAGGACAAAAAATTATGAAAGACATATTCTACACATGGATGTTGTCGACAAGTGCAGGAAGTGCGGTGGTGTAGGAGAAACAATTGAACACCTTGTTGAAGGGTGTCCTGTCCTTGCCCCGAATGCTTACCTAGGCAGGCATAATCAGCTGGCGAAAATTATACACCAACAAATCGCTTTAAAGCACTCGCTATTTGATAAGATGCCTCCACCATATTACAAGTACACGCCTTCCCCCGTACTTGAGTCAGCCGATACAATTCTTTACTGGGATAGACCAATTACAACAGATCGGACGGTTGACTATAATAGGCCGGATATTGTTCTAATTAACAAAAAGCAGAGGAGAGCTTTCATAATTGACATTGCGATACCACTCTCTCATAACATCAGAAAAACTGAAATGGAAAAGGTCACGAAGTACGAAAATCTTGCAATTGATCTGAAAAATCAATGGAAACTCCAGAAAGTGGAGGTGTTACCTTTTGTTATATCCGCCGAAGGCCTAGTAAGCAAAACCTTTTCTAAAAATCTGGAAATTCTTGGTGTTTCAAAATCGATTACCACAGTAGGACAACGAGCAGTTCTCTTACAAACTTGCCACATTGTTCGTAAGGTACTAAGCTGAATGGGAGGAGCTGAACTGCTTTCTCATTCTGGCATTGTAAACCCGACCAGCCTAAGCTGAGATGATCGATGAATCATGTTTGTGATAATAATAATAATAATAATAACTGGTTATTAGAAGTTTTGAACATCTACAAAATTTGTCCGCAGATTACAAACTCTTTAAGGTATCTCATGAGTAAATGGAAGACTAATTTATTTGTGCACCAACAGTACATTGGAACAACAAATATCGAGAGAGGAATATTTCAGGAAGATTCATTTTCCCCTGTTTGGTTTTGTCTAGCTTTGAATCCGATGTCCACATTACTTAACAATAGCAATATTGGCTACAAACTTGACATGAGAAATTCCAGGAAACTATCCCATTTGCTATACATGGACGACTTAAAACTCTATGGAGAAACAAGAGAGAAACTAAATTCATTAATAAAAACAGTCGAAATATTTAGTAAGGATATCAAAATGTCATTCGGACTCGAGAAATCTATCAGCTATCACTATCAGCATACAAAAAAATCTATCACTATCAGCATAGAAAAGGGAATAATAAAAGAACAACATTCAACAGTCTGCGGTATACAAGAACTAGCATCAGAAGACTCATATAAATATTTAGGAATGCTTCAAAATCATAAATTTGATCATAGCCTATTGAAGAATTTTTCCACTTTGTACCAAAAACGACTGACAAAACTCTTAAACACCAAACTGAACGGTGGAAACCTCATTAAAGCGATCAATGGCTGGGCGGTGCCAACTCTGACATATTCTTTTGGCATTGTTAAATGGTCTGAAGCAGATCTTGATGAACTGGATAGATTGATACGAAGAACATTGACAAAGTTCCGATGTTTACATCCCAATTCGTCCACAAAAAGGCTATATATTCCAAGAACGTTGGGAGGCAGAGGGCTTGTGAATGTCAAGAATCTTTGTGTCAATCAGCCACTAATTGTTCCACATTGTTCGTAAGGTACTAAGCTGAATGGGAGGAGCTGAACTGCTTTCTCATTCTGGCATTGTAAACCCGACCAGTCTAGGCTGAGATGATCGATGAATCATGTTTGTGATAATAATAATAATAATATCGAAGATGACACCATTGACGAACAATTGTCTCTGAAGTGGCTGACCGATGGACTCTTGTACCCAGAAACAGAAGGTTTCGCGATATCTATTCAAGATAGGGTAACAAGAACAAAAAACTATGAAAAGCACATACTGCATTTGGACGTAGTCGATAAGTGCAGGAAATGCGGTACTTTGGGGAAAACAATTGAGCACCTTACTGGCGGTTGTCCGGCCCTTGCTCCTAATGCTTATTTAGGACGGTATAATCAGCTGGCAAAAATTATACATCAACAAATTGCAAAAAAATACTCGCTATTAGAAAACGCACCTCCTCCATATTATAAGTACTCGCCTTCTCCTGTACTTGAATCATCCGATACCATTTTTTACTGGGACAGACCAATCACTCCTGATCGAACGGTTGATTATAACAGGCCGGATATTGTTCTAATCAACAAAAAGGACAAGCGGGCTTTTATAATTGACATCGCAGTGCCCCTATCTCACAACATTAGAAAAGCTGAGATAGAAAAATCCACAAAGTATGAAAATCTGGCATACGACTTGAAGAACCAGTGGAAACTGAGTAAGGTAGATGTAGTGCCCTTCGTTATATCCTCTGAAGACCTGATAAGCCCCCAGATTATTAATTATTTAAAGTGCCTGATGGCCAAGTGGAAAACGAATCTTTTTGTCGGCCAACAATGCATTGCTGCTACAAATATCGAGAGGGGAATTTATCAGGGAGATTGCCTTTCTCCAATTTGGTTCTATCTAGCATAGAACCATTTGTCCACACTACTCAACAACAGCAATATTGGATATAAACTTAACATGAGGAATCCAAGAAAGCTCTCTCATCTACTATATATGAATGACCTTAAATTATATGGAGAAACTAGAGAAAAATTAAACTCATTGATAAAAACTAAGCGCAATGATTTATATATATATATATATATATATATATATATATATATATATATATATATATATATATATATATATATATATATATCTATAGGGTGTTAGGTAAACATGCGGCAAAAATGAAAGGGGTTATTCCTTGATTTATTCTAAGAATATTTTGTTGTATGATGATTTTTGAAAAACCCCTTTGTTTTGAAGATACAGGGTGAACAAAATTTACGACATTAACAACATTTTATTATCAAAGAGTACATGTAAAGTTGCTCAATCTACAATAAATGTTCCAAATGACTTCCTCCAGCCTTGATACAAGCATTCAAATCTTCTCGTCATTGACTGCCGAATTCTTTCAAACACACCAGGGTCATTTCTAATTGAGTTACACCCAGCAATTATCCGATTTCGCAAATCATCCAAATTCTTCAATGGAGTAACGTAAACTAATGACTTCAAATATCCCCAGAAGAAATAATTCAGGGGGTTTAAGTCCGGGGATCGAGCAGGCCATGCGTGTGGCCCACTTCGACCAATCCAGCGATATCCGTATGTTGCTGTTAAAAAATCACGAGCAACCAAACTGAAATGTGTTGGTGCACCATCGTAACCACATTTCATGGCTTGTTGCCAATGGTACATCTTCCAGAAACTCAGGCAGCGTTGTTTCCAAAAAGTTGCGATACACCTCGATAGTAAGTCTTTGTGATAGAAATACCGGTCCAATTAGATAGTCACCTATAATTCCAACCCAAACATTCAACGAGAACTGATGTTGAAAACTATCTTCGCATACCTCATGTGGATTTTCATCTGCCCACACATGGTTATTATGAAAATTCCTTATTGCGTTTCTTGTGAAAGTGGCTTCATCGGCGAAAAGAATTTGTGTCAGGAATAAAGGGATGCGAAGTAAAGTTTGCAATATCTATTGACATAATGCAATACGTGGAGGAAAATTAACAGGTAGTAGAGCCTGAACGCGTTGAATGTGGTATGGATACAACAAATTGTCCTTAAGAATTTTCCAAACTGTCCAGTGACTCACATTCAAAGTATTTGCAATTTTTCGCGTAGAACTACCAGGCTCTTCCGCTATCATGTCCAGCACATTCTGTTCCAATTGTACCGTTCTTACAGTCAGTGATCTTCCTGACCCGTCAGTTCGTTTCAATGTGCTTGTTTCACGAAGACGTCGATGAATGTTTTCGAAGATTTTTCGGTCAGGGACATTACGGGCTGGAAATCGTTCACTGTACAATCGCCTAGCTTGTAATGTATTGCCATCAGCAAGGCCATACATGAAGTGCATGTCAGTCATCTCGGCATTTATATACATTATGATAGAGGACTTCACTAACTATTTAAGACACGTCAAACAGCCAAATGTCACTCAATCTATGTAAACAAATGCGACCGATGAAATCCACTTACTAGATAAAACAGCCGTATATATATATATATATATATATATATATATATATATATATATATATATATATATATATATATATATATATATATATATATATATATTGAGCAAATCAAAATTCAAAGCAATGATGATTGTTTTTTTGGATATTTATTGGATCGATTGGATGGTTTGACATTCACTGGGTCCCTGAATATATATATATATATATATATATATATATATATATATATATATATATATATATATATATATATATATATATATATATATTGAGCAAATCAAAATTCAAAGCAATGATGATTGTTTTTTTGGATATTTATTGGATCGATTGGATGGTTTGACATTCACTGGGTCCCTGAAGGTTAAACTATTAATCAAACATTATGACCTTCACGTTCTTGTTGAACTCCGTGAAATAATAAGGAAAAAACGACCCGAATTGTGGAAGGACATATCATGGGTTCTCTATCAAGACAATACGACGGCTCATTCCGCATTGTCTGTCAAGAGGTTTCTAGCCAAGTACAGAATCCCAGACCATTTGCCTTATTCTCTGGATCTTGCGCCGTGCGACTTCTATCTGTTTTCTAAGGTAAAATCTGCATTAAAAGGAATACGATTTGAGTTTGTTGAAGCTGTGAAAGAGAGAGCGGCACGCGTTCTGAAAGAGCTGACAGAAGAACACTTCCAGCACTGTTTTGAACAATGGAAGATTCGCATGGAGCATTGTAGGGCTAGAGGGGGGTGTATATTGATGGTGATAATAAATAAATATGTTTGAAATCAAAATAAAATGTTTTACCGCGTCAGTTTCGTTATTTAATACTCACACCTCGTATAGCTTTGAGCAAGCCTTTATTGATCAGTAGCTTGTTATTTAGAGATAATTGCGATTTTCTTCGAATTATCCAGTACGTCAGATTAATCGTCGATCCAAGTCTTTTTCTAAGTATCTGATTTCTTCCACGTGTTTATTTATAGCTTTCATTATCTTTCGACCGAAACGTCTAAAATCGTATTGATATTTCCTTTCATCATCAGTTATAGCCCTCAATTAGCATGGAGCCAAATCAGGAAAAAAGGGGGATGATCGAACTCTACGGTATATTGTTTCGCCAAGATACTATGATCATTACCATTTTTAATTTTCGCGTCTTTCCGCCATAATATTTCCACAAAGATAAAGTGTACTGTGGATTGTGGATAAATCTGATGGACACAAGTGATCCTTTCAATGAAATTCACTTACTTTTTGGATGTATTTTTCGTTTCAAATTATTAATAATGTACCTATTTGAAGATTGTCTTCAACGCTATCTCTGCCATCAGAAAATCTTCCAAAATAATTAAAATATTCTTACGGCTTATTGCTTCAGTATCATACATAGTTTAATTGTTTCTAAAGCTTTTGTTTGTTCATTGTTTTTATTAGATTAAAACTCAAAATGAACTGACAGGTACGAAGTACATAAATATAGTAATGAGAGTGGTAGTATAAGCATTCGATCTGGTAATACTATTGGCTGTCTTCTTCTGGCAAGATAGGCGTCTTACATCGGATGCGCCTGCAGTACGAGTTTGAACTCCCTATAGTCACTTGGTTGAATTTCTAGTGCGTTTTGAAAATGAATGACAATTTTCCAGCAAAGATACGCTATACAGTTTTGTTTCAGATGTGGGCACCCTTTTGCACAACTTCGACTGGCCTATGGAAACAGTGTCTTGCCAAGGGCCCAGGTTTTCAGCTGATTTAAGTCATTTTCAGAAGGCCAAAAGCTGATTGAAGATGAACCTCATAGCAGTGGGCCTGCAACTCCAAGGGGTGATGAAAACTCTTCCCCGATCATTCTGACCATAGTTATTTGATGATATTTGATGAAATTTGTCGATAGCGCACCAAGTGAGTCTAAGGAGTATTAAAATTCAAAGTTGCATTAAGGACGCATCATATGTTGGTTTGCTTTCCCTCCAAAGAGGAAACCAATAGTGTTACAAGACTACTACTTCGTCTCACCAGTTTCATTACTTTATTTATGTGTTTTGTTCGTAACATTATCATTACAAATGAATAAGAGATACTAACGCCATTAAAATTTTGGTGATTAAAGCTTAAATATGTTATTAAGGAATACTTGTATTTAGTGAAAGGTGGTGCTACTTGTTATGCGAATTTTTAAAAACATCTGTAGTCCTTTTATGTAATTTAAAACAAAACTTATTAAGTTATGCCTATTGTTAGTTGACTGTTTTTACGCTCGACGATCAGAAGATACTGCCATTACAAATAACTAAGATAATGCGTTAACAGATGGCGCATCACTTTTTTTATAGTGTTTATATCGTCGACATTTCTATTATTAACATCGATAAACATGACATTTTTTTTTGATTTATGTCATTTTATTAAATTTTTGTCTAAGATTCAGGAAACACATTTTTAAAATAAATTGTGCCTGTTTTGTTCGGTTAAATATCGAGGTGAAAAATGATGTAAATTAATTATTTTGACTGTTCTATTTCGGTTTGAGACTTAGAGACATGCAAACTGTGGATTTTAGTTATTTTCGTTTTGAAATTTAAACTTGTAGGTTGATTATTCTCATCGTATTAAAAATGAGTATGATTTTGTTGGGGAAGTGTTTATTGGTAACAAGTTTAACCTAGATGTAATAGGTGCTTCGGTTAATAATTTCGATTTTTCGCAAAATTTTAGCGTTTATTTTTGTAATAAAGTAAATTACCTTAATAATCAAAGTTATGGACATCGTTACTTTTGGTTTTTTGTAGCCAACTATTCATTAAGCCAACTTTTTGAAGCTAACTATCAATACGGCAAGTAAGGTAGGATGTCCTATTTAACGTTTTCCAAGTAGTTTTTTTACACACTTTGTAATATGGCCTTATGGACATTATGTAATATGTAATAAAGCCTTCTTTCCATGTATATTGTGCACTGGTTATCATGATTTTATGAGCCTTGTCCAAATAGATTCACTTTTCATCACCTGTAACAACGATGCAGAAAATCTTTTCTTTTTTGACTGGCAAGCAAAATTTTACAATTGGTTTTCGCTTTCTGAATTTTCCATTTTTGCCCATTCATCGATTTTCCTTCTTTCTGGATCTTTCCTAATGCATGTAGATGTAGAAATATTGGGCAACATTCAATGCTTCTGACAATTGCTTCAACGTATGAGTTGGGTCTGCATCCAATAATGCTCACAAATCTGCATCTTCAAACTTTTTCAGCTGTCCTGGACGCTCCTTGTGTTTATACCAAAATCACACTTTTAAAGTGTTTAAGCCATTGTTTACAAGTTTTTTGTTTGGGTTGCACAGTGTTCACCATAAGATTCAACCAATAATCGATGATTTTTAGCAGATTTTTTGTTCAAATGAAAGAAGATTATTAAACTTCCCTGCAAAAAGATTTTCTGGTATATAATTCGTTATATTCAATGCTATGAAAAACTTTGTTTTTTTGCACAATAATAATTAATGACCAACTGGCCTTTGATGGCGTATGTTTACCCTCCTTACCAAACGCCATAGACTTCATTCGTCTATACCAGCAAATGTATTAGTAACGTCACCTCTAAGCAAAATCGATATTATTAATCGAAACACCTATTAGATTTGATATACAAGTATTTGACACTGGTTGTTTTATTGAATAGTTTGGTATAATATTTTACTTTCTAATACTGTAATAACTTTTTAATACTTTAGAATATAATTTAGCGTAATATATTATAGATAATAGATAATTAAATATAGGAGTTTTCCGAAGAGTTTATAGTTAATTTAGTTCATATATTACAGCAAGTGAGTTTTGTTTTTGATATTTGTGAAACCGAATAGTTCGTTCTACAGAATTGATGAACTAGATTGTCAAACAATATTTCTTTTACTAGTGTGGTCTATTTAAACGGAACGGTCATCATCTTTAGTTCAACAGCTTTCTGTGAGCTTCGACCGTCACAATTTTTTTCTTCCATCTGGACATATCAGCTGCTGCGCATTTTCAATTTGGTAGCCTGATGTTTTTGGTATCTCACTTGATACTGTACTCTCATCTGAACCCAGGTCTACCTGATTTTCTTCTACTATTTGGCTTTCTACACAGTTTCTGCTATAAACTCTTCCAAATATAGTTCTTAGTAGTTTTCTCTCAAAGACTGATGGTAGATTTGCGTCGGTCAGATTTTCGTACTGTGGGTTAGTGGTAACTTCTCAAGCATTTATGCCAGTCGAAATAACATCTGTTTATTAGTAAGAAACGTTGTTTGATTTCACCATATTCGCTGCTTTCGGAGTTGACTGCAAATTCGAGGTAGATGAACTGATGAGAGGATTCGAAGTTGTAGTCGCTTACTGAGAAGTTTTGGCCGATATTTCGAATGCGTTGTCTTGCCGAGGATACCCATAATTTGGTTTTGTTTTGATGGATGGATGTGTAAAACAAAATAAACAAAATTGATTTAATTAGAGTGAAGGAAAATCAAGAGTCAAATGTCGAAAGATATCATAGGTCGATGAGGTTGAGGAAAGATGAGAAAGCTGAAGTTGTCAACACGATTGTAGTCAAATGATTAGTGTATCTCGAAATTATAATCAACCTTTTTCATTCTCACTCTTGTGTTTGACGTGATGTGTCAGACTGCAAAGGGAATTGACATTTTTTGTTTTTATAACTAAATCTAATCTTAGACCAATTGGGTTTTTGAATAAAAAATAATTATCGATTATTTTATTTTATTTTAAAACTTTATCATAAATAATATTGATAAACGTGAAAAACTTTTTAAAAATTTGTTGCAATTAATTATGAATGAATTAAAATTTATAAAATTTAAAAAAATCACCTGAATACGAACGCGCCACGATTGGCTGCCATGTTTGTGACGTCATAATAGTAAAGTATTTTCACGTCAGTACTGTCAACGGCTTCTACTTATATATACACTGTCAACATTATTGTTAGTTAAGTGCAAAATAAAATATTATTTGTTACTAATTTAGTTCAGTAATGTGTGACAAAATGTTCATAAAGGCTAATTCTGATAATATACCTACTGTGGATATTTTTACGGCCACAGATTTTCTCAACAATGGCATTCGATTCAGTTCAGCTGAAGTTCGAGGTGCTAAAGCATCAATGTGAGTTTTTTTATTAACAATAATGTAAATGTAAATAAGAAACAAAATATTTCTAATAAATATAATTAAACTATTTGTAGGGTGTTGGTAGTCGAATTTTGTTCTTGTCTATCCGTGCTTTCTTGAATATTATTACTCGTATCCTACAAAATAGATGATCCTGTAGGGCATTCATATTGTTACTACCCTCGGTTGTGTTGCTACATGTAGATTCTTTGCGGAAACGTAGGGATATTTGGCACGTTAATTTGTCTTCCCTACATGAATTAAATAATATAAATAAAAGTTATAAAAACGAATGCAAAAACAAAAGGAATCCTAATCTGATTTCATTCTGAACTTACCTTTGAACCTCCATATCTTATGTAAACATATATATGAGTATAACGTTGAAAACAGCACCGAAAGCCTACATAACAATTAAAAGCAAGTACATTTTTAAATTGCCAATAAATCAACAAATGCAGTCAAAGATAAAGGCTAAATCTATAGAACAATGACTAAAATCGATAAATTGTTTTATTTGCCCGAAACTCCGATTCTTTTCGGAAAGAGCGCTAAAGAAAATTTCGACGTAATTTCCGAATTGTTCCGAGCCGACCCGATATTGGCGATATTAGCTTTGGTTACTATTGTGAGGTCAGATACGTACGGGTTTTTTTTCGGGAACTGTCGGCGCGTCGTCGGTACTAGGTTTAAAAATTTATTTTCCATTTCATATAATTATAAGGAAAAAAATACAAATAAAAATAATTTTGTTATAAAACTTGTATATGATCTTTCCATTTATGACAAAAAAACATGTTCAAAAGTCTAATTCATTTGCCACTTATTGAAGGCCTCTTTTCAGCGTAGTTTTTCTGACCACTTTATTATCATTCTGTCATGAACTAAGCTCTAAATTGCTTAAGCATTCCCGTAACAATAATTAGAGTGTAAAATTAGAGTAAAAATGTCACCAGACAATACAAAAAATCAAATAGTATGAAATAATAATATAAGTCCGAAAAACCTTAAGTCAATATAAGCCTTAGCTGTTGAAACAGTACTGTTTAACTGACTTGAAATACTGATACTGCTAATGGTACTACTAATGATACTGCTAATGATCACTAATGTTCGCGATTCGTAAATGATTTAAAACTATTGCGTCAATACAATTGAAGACAAGAATAGCAAAAGAGAACCAAAAATGAGGGCACCTTAATGAAATACAAATATGTAGCGAGGAACACATAGGTGTTACTTAACACATGGGCTGAAAAGTCCCGGGCCTAACACATAGATGGCGCTAGTTTTATTGCAGTTACCTTTTTTTTCAGTTAATACTAACCTTCAAAAGACAGCTGTTAAATTTTCATGATATTCTATTCATTAGTTTGTGAGTTATTGTGCTAAGAGTGACGCTACTTTTGTTATTTTCGAAACAATGGATCAAAAACAATTTCGTGTTTTAATTTTACACTGCTTCTTGATGGGAAAAAATACCGTTCAAGCGAAGCAATGGCTTGAAAAGTGTTATGGGGACTCCGCTCCATCAGAAACAACAATAAAACGTTGGTTTGCTGACTTCAAACGTGGTCGTAGAGACACCGATGATGCAGAACGCAGTGGACGTCCAAATGAGGCGGTAACACCAGAAAACATAAAAAAAATCCACAAAATCGTTTTGAATAATCGAAAAGTGAAGTTGCGTGAGTTACCTGACATCGTAAAGATATCAAAAGAACGTGTGGCTTTATATTGCATAAGCATTTGACTATGAGAAAGCTCTGTTCAAAGTGGGTGCCACGTTTGCTCACTGTTGACCAAAAACGAGAACGTGTTGATGATTCTGAGCAGTGTTTGGCCATGTTTAAACGTAACAAACCGGAATTTTTGCGTCGATATGTGACAATGGATGAAACATGAATCCATCACTTCACTCCGGAATCAAAACGATCGTCATCTGAGTGGACAGCAACTGGCGAACCTCGTCCAAAGCGCCCGAAAGCACAACAATCGTAATATTCATCGACTATCTTGAGAAAGGAAATATCATTAACAGTGAATATTATATAGCGTTATTGGAGCGTTTGAAGGCCGAAATTGCAAAGAAACGACCGCATATGGCAAAGAAAAAATTTTTGTTTCATCAAGACAACGCACCGTGTCACAAGTCAATCAAAACAATGGCAAAACTACATGAATTGAACTTCGAATTGCTCCCACATCCACTGTATTCGCCAGATTTGGCTCCCAGCGACTACTGGCTGTTCGCAGACCTGAAAAAAATGCTCGCCGGTAAGAAATTTCGCACGAATGAAGAGGTTATCACTGAAACTGAGGCCTATTTTGAGGCAAAAGATAAATCATTCTACAAAAGTGGTATTGAAATGTTAGAGCGGCGCTGGAATGATTGCGTTGCTCTTGATGGAGATTACGTTGATGAATAAAGTTAATTTTGAACCAAAAAAACTGTGTTTTCTTTGTTAGGCCCGGGACTTTTCAGCCCATGTGTTATAAGACTGTGATTAGACTTACGTTGACATATTGCAGTGAAAAAATGGGGATAATACTAGGAGTAATTTATGGAAGAAAAAATACAGAAGAGAGTTGGAGAAGAAGAACAAATAAAGAAGTGAAAGAGCTTTATAAGAAACCGAATATCGAAAGGTACAAATAATTAGATGGCTGAGAGAGGTGGACTCTCTCGGAAGAGGAGGATACCAAAATTAACTTCTACATAGGCCCTATTCTTAGAAGAAGGATTGGAGGGATTGAGAGGGATGTAGTATGGTGATGTAATGGAAGAGTTATGGTGGTAGATGTCAGGAAGTGGAAACAAAAAGCGCTAAATAGAGAGGAATAGAGGAAGATAATTTAGGATTTAAATAAAAATAAATATGCACATATAGTAAATGTAACATACAATTTTTGTAAATAACCATGTGTCTAAGAAATGTGCAAATAAGGTATTGAAACTGGTATACTGTGACATGCTTCTCATCTGCAGAAGGAGTTTGAACTCCCTAGAGTCACTTGGTGATCTGCGCAGCAATTATTTTCGTGAATGGGATTTTTCTTGTGCGTTCTAAAAATTCCAGGTCATATTCAAAAATTCAAGACTGGTCATCGATAATGACGCATTGATGATCATTTTCAGTCTGCCCCAAAACATAATTTTTCTCCCATAGCCCTTTTGATCCTGTCAAATGTTTTTTGGAACCATCGCGCAAATTTTCTCCATCCCCAATTCATTCCCCCATTCAACAGTTGAATAGGAAAATTAAATTTAGTTCTTTCACGAATATACGATCGTCAACCGATGATCAGAATGCAGAAGATCCCAGATTCGGTGAACATTTTCATCACTTTATGCAACTGAAGGCTTTCCGCTGAGATGTTCATCTTCAATCTTGCTTTGGGCTTCTGAGAATGCGTTAACTTTGTCACTTGATAAAACTCTATGTTCATAGGCCAGGAAGTCTTGCAAACGTTTCCGTTGTTCTGTTATTTCCCAAGTCTGAAACAAAACTTGATAGGGTTATATAGTTGCTCGAAATGTTATCGCTCGTTTTCAGAACGTACTAGGAGAATCCTGTTCACGAAAAGAATTGTTACGAACCACCAAGTAACCCTAAGTAGTTTAAAATCATACAGAATATGCATCAGATGTTGACCTGTCTGCATCTCTAAGGGGAAGCCAACAGTGTCAGCAGATCGAACTTTACGCCACGACTCAGAATAATTTATTTATACACCTCGTACGTGGCTTGTAGAGCTTTTTAGTATTTAGTATAAAATTCCCCTTCAGGAAAATTTTTCATTTCAGGTCATTGAAAGTAAAATCATGATTTTTTTTTTGACAGATGACAAAATATTATTGCACATAATCGTTATTACGTTAGCGAATAAAAGGTATTCCATAAAAGGTATTGCATAAAAATCTTTTTTATTTCGTAGTAAAAAACCGACAATATTCGCGGCACATCCGTATAGATTTATACCGATATTAATTCTATTATTAATAGTCCATCATTGAAATTGGTAGTTATGTCAAATTTGCGATGATAAATTACCATAGCTTTGAAATTACGATTATGTAGCAGTGGTAGTCCTTGAAAACATTATGTTTAATTAAAGAAATACAGCACTTCACTACTTTATTCCTTTATCGATATATTCATTAAATCAAATGCGCTCTTATTACGATAAAGCTAATTATTTGCTTTTATTGGTCACTTGTGTTGAAATAATGAGATGAGATTCTTACTAGTAAAAAAATTTTAATTGGAAAAGCATTGGTGTTGTTAAAAATTCTAGAACCTTTGATGTCAAGTCAACCTAGCTTCATCGGTATTCGCTGTGTTTCTATGTGGATTACTTTCTACTCATGCTACTACCATTTTTGTTGGTTGCATGACCGGGAAGGAGCCCCACCTATCCCTTCAACTGGATGACATATGTTTCGTCTCTCGAGGTTCAGACTCATTAGGGCGCCGACATATACTATACCATCAAGAATAGGGAGACCCTATCCACAGCCAATAACCCATGTTTTCGCCGACTTCCCGTCGGATGGCCTATATATGTAGTGTTAGATTTTTTTGGACTACGTCCAATGAGACAGCAATAGCTGAGTGTCATCACACACCCAACCGTTGCGTTCCACAATCTCATGTGGAACGCTTAAATGAACATTTTTGTTGGTTGCTTGACCGGGAAGGAGCCCCACCTATCCCTTCAACTGGATGACATATATTTCGTCTCTCGAGGTTCAGACTCATCAGGGCGCCGACATATACCATACCATCAAGAATAGGGATACCCTATCCACAGCCAATAACCCATGTTTTCGCCGACTTCCCGTCGGATGGCATATATATGTAGTATTAGATTTTCTTGGTCTGCGTCCAATGAGACAGCAGTAGCTGAGTGTCATCACACATCCAACCGTTGGGTTCCACAATCTCATATGGAACACACAACAACCTGCGTCTCCGCCTAAATAAACATTTTTGTTGATTGCTTGACCGGGAAGGAGCTCCGGAAGATGTTTTATGACACTGTTACTGTCTCATTGGTCGCAGTCCAAGAAAATATAACACTATATATATATATATATATATATATATATATATATATATATATATATATATATATATATATATATATATATATATATATATATATATATCATCATCATCATCATCATCATCAGCCCGCATCGATCCACTGCAGGATGAAGGCCTCTTCAGCATGCTTCTAACCTTCACGGTCCTGGGCTTTCCTCTGCCACTCGGGTCCAATATACTTAACGATGTCATCAATCCATCGTGCTTTCGGTCTTCTTCGCGGACGTTTGCGATCAAGCGGTATCCACTCCAGGATTGCCTTGGTCCATCTGTCGTCCCATCGTCTCGCTGTATGGCCTGCCCATCTCCATTTCAACTGTTTTACTCTTCCAATGATGTCACAGACTTTTGTTTGTTCCCTGATCCATGGGCAGGACTTTCTGTCTCGTCTTGTAATGCCAAGCATACATCTTTCCATTCCCCTCTGTGCCACCCGAAGTTTTTGAATTGATTGCGATGTGAGTGTCTAGGTTTCACTTCCGTATGTCATAACGGGTAGAACGCACTGATCGAATACTTTTCTTTTCAGGCAAAGTGGGAGTCTGCTCTTAAACACTATGTTGAGCCTACCAAATGCCTGCCAGCCACATTTAACACGCCGTTCCACCTCCCGGGCGGTATTCCCCTCCATGGAAATCCTCTGCCCAAGATATATAAAGCTGTCAACAATCTCTAAATCCCTTCCTAGAACTGAAATTCTTCTGTCCTGAGCGAAGTTATTGAACATAACCTGACTCTTTTTCAGGTTTATTTTCAAGCCGAATGGTTCGCCAGCCCTTTGCAGTTCTTGTATGCGTCTTTGCAGCTCCTCTGGGTCTTGTGAAATGAGAATAATATCATCTGCAAATCTAAGATGGTTTAAGTTTGCACCATTGATCTTTACACTATCCCGTTCCCAATCCAGTTTACGGAATACTTCTTCAAGGCCAGCCGAGAAAAGAATAGGCGATATTGCGTCACCCTGCCGTACACCTCGTTCAATATTAATTCCCACTTCAAGATCATCAAGGTGAATTGTGGCTGTAGCTCCATCATATATCGATCCTAATAGGTTTACATAGGCTCTCTCTACACCTTGGCTAAGCAGTGCATCCATTATCGCATGCTTTGAGATGGAATCAAATGCTTTTTCGTAGTCGATAAAAGCCAAGCACAGTGGCATGGTGTATTCGTTGTGCCTTTCTATGACCTGCTGTACAACCTGGATGTGATCCATTGTACTGAATCCACTTCTGAATCCTGCCGGTTCTCTTGGTTGTGCGTCATTCAGTTTTTTTAATATTCTTTTAGAAATTATCTTAGTGAAAACTTTGTACATCACTGATAGGAGGTTTATTGGACGGTAGTTCTTTAAATCTTCCTGTGCTCCTTTTTTATGTAAAAGGATCACTTCTGCATTTTTCCATAAGTCCGGTACTTTTTGTTCTTTGAGGCATTTTGAGTATAATTTTGCCAGTGTTTTATGTAACGTCCGACCACCAGCTTTTAGCATTTCGACAGTTACACTATCCTTTCCTGGAGCCTTGCCGTTCTTCATCAATTCTATAGCATTTGTTACTTCCTCCACTAGGATATCTGGCATTATATATTGTTCTTCCGTGGGTATTGCTGTCCCTGACTGGCTCTGATCTTCATATAACTGGGAATAAAACCTTCTGACAATCTCTAACATTTGGGTACGCGTCCTGCACACTGTGCCATCCTCACGCTTTAAAGCATATATTTGCGTTCTTTTGTTTCTCAGCTTCTGTTTAGCTTTGTTAATTCCTTTGTTTTCTTCCAGGGTTTTTTGCACTAGCTGCATATTGAATCGGCGCGTGTCCTCTCTGATACGTTTTCTTATAGTTTTGCAGAGCTCAGTGTACTCGACCCTGCCAAAAGGACTGCCTGCATTTCTCATTGCTCGCCGTTTCTTCATTAAATCAATGGTCTCACTGGAGATTTTTGTTTGTTTGAGACATTTTTCCTCTGGTGCTATTGAAGCAGCCGTTTGAAGTACATTGTTGGCGATTTCTTCATATTGAACTGATATTTCCACGTCCTCTGGATCTTGTAACGCAGCAAACCGGTTTGACAAAGCAATCTCAAAATCGCTTCCTCTCTCCAGCAGTTTTCCAGAATCCACCTTGCCCTTCTTTGATCTTACCATTCTTTCGCGCTCTTTTCGACAGTCAATCCGAACCCTTGCTCGTACCATTCGGTGGTCACTTCCAACATTAAAATTGTTAAGGACAGTACAATTGGTAAATATTGTTTTATCGTTGGTCATGATGTAGTGAATTTCGCTTGTGAGCCCAGATGGACTTTTCCATGTCCATTTTCTGCTGATATTTTTCTTATAGAATTAATTCATAATATATAGTTCTTGTCCTTCAGCAAAATCAACTAATCTGTCACCTCTATTGTCTCGCTCACCAGTTCCATATGGGCCAGTTGCATTTTCGTCTGTTCTTGTTGTTCCAATTCTGGCATTAAAATCACCCATCAGGATTTTGTACCTACATTTCTCCTTGTATAAAAGCTGGGCCACATCATCATAAAATTCCTCAATTTCCTCATCTTTATGGCTTATAGTTGGTGCATAAGCTTGGACGATTTGAAGCCTAACCTTTTTATTCAGCTGAATGACGCATTGGGCTAATGGGTCGGATGTACTTTCAAATTTTACCACACTGTCCTTCAGCTTTCGATTGATGAGGAATCCAATTCCGCTACATCGGCCATTTTCCGTACCTCGAGTGTAGAGTACGTGTCCAGTTGGTTCCAGTTTGATTAACTCTTCACCCTTCCTTCGTGTTTCACAGAGCCCAATAATATCCCAATGTATGTTGTCAAGTTCGATTAACAGTTCTTGCAATCGGGCCTCTGTTTTCATAGTCCGTATATTTAACGTTGCAATGTCAAAAGTCCAATGGCAGCCTGATCTAACCCGGTGATTTTTAGCACCCTCTGCCTTGGGGCAGGTCTTCCCGCTGCCGTAGGTAGTTGCCCCTTGGCCTCGGGGGAATGAGGGGCGTGTTTGAGGTTGTACTGTCATATTTCAACATATTGAAATACCATGTTGAAGGTATGAACCGTAATCTGCCGCACTGGTCCAATGCGGGTTGGCAGATTTTGGATCATGTTAGTCTGAGGCCTCCGCTTTGACCTGTCCGCCAGGGGTGACCCTCCCAGGAGCATAGACTCCAGACGGCATAGCTCAATGCTTCATTGCCCTACTCAAACCTCTTTACCACGTCAAGGTCTGATCCACAAAGGGGATAGTTCAAAGGGGTCTGATCCACAAAGGATCATATATATATATATATATATATATATATATATATATATATATATATATATATATATATATATATACATATATATATATATATATATATATATATATATATATATATATATATATATATATATATATATATATATATATATATATATATATATTAAAAGCAGACTGCCACTTTGCCTGAAAAGAAAAGCCTTCCATCAGTGCATTCTACCCGTTATGACATACGGAAGTGAAACTTCTGTATGTCATAACTGGTATAAAATTCACATCGCAATCAATTCAAAAACTTCGGGTAGCACAAAGGGGAATGGAAAGATGTATGCTTGGCATTACAAGATGAGACAGAAAGTCCTGCGCATGTATCAGGGAACAAACGAAAGTCTGTGACATCATTGGAAGAGTAAAACAATTGAAATGGAGATGGGCAGGCCATAAGCGAGGCGATGGGATGACAGATGGACCAGGGCAATCCTACAGTGGATACCGCTTGATCTCAAACGTCCGCGAAGAATACCGAAAGCACGATGGATTGAAGTATATTGGAGCAGAGTGGCAGAGGAAAGTCCAGGACCGTGAATGTTGGAAACATGCTGAAGAGGCCTTCATTCTGCAGTGGATCGACATGGGCTGATGATGATGATGATGACGATGATGATATATACTTATATATATATATAAGATGATATATATATGATGATATATATATATATATATATATATATATATATATATATATATATATATATATATATATATATATATATATATATATATATATATATATATATATATATATATATATATATATATATATATATATATATAATTATGTAATAATGTCTGCTTATGACGAACCCTCTTGTTGCGAAGATTCGTTTATAACAAATCAATTTGTAAGGTACGAACTAAAGTCTATTAAACCAAACATCATTAAACGTGTGTTGTTTTTTTCGCCAATAACGAACCCGTTTATAACGAACTTTTGGATAAAACGAACCCTAATATTTGGCATAATCGCAAATTACGAACTTCAAGTGGTATTTTACCGAATAAACCGTTGACTCCATTTTTCAAACAAGTACATCAAAATGACAACAAAACCTGAAATAATTCATTACAAAAATGATTTTTTTCTAGAAAAATTAGTTAAAATACCATCTTTCTACTGTATTTGTACCATTTCTTAAACAAAAGTTTGCAACACTGGAGCAATCGCCGACTTTGGCTTACGGCTTAGTCAGTTTGTTTATATAATGATGAGTGACGCAATATCAAAGAAAATACGCAAATAAAATTGTTAGGGAATCTTCCGTAGTTGATATGAATATTGTAGATAACTGGCTACAGAGCAAGTGCTCAACCATTAGAAAATACTTCAAGGATGAGGACATATGCAATGGAGATTAAATTGGTTCTATTTTATAGGTTAACATTTGACAGGAGATTCAAAGGAGAAACATGTACAAGTGGAAAACTCTCCAAAGAAAGAATCACAGTGTTCGTGGTGGCAAATTTAACTGGAACACAAAAAAGAAAATTATTAGTAATTGGAAAATCTAAAAGCCCTAGATGTTTTAAGAATGTTGTAAATGTGCCAGTAAAATACAAATCCAATGAGAGAACATGGATGGCTACAGATATTTTTGCAAATTAATTGCTGGAATAGGATGCTGAGTTAAACTCAGCATCTTACAACTACTCAGCTCATTCAGACGTTAAAAGTAGTTTGAATACCATCGAGTTAGTGTTCATGCCACCAAACACCAATTCCAAATTACAGCCTTTGAATCAGGGTGTTAGTGCAGATTTTTCAGTTAGTCAGTTAGTGCAGATTTTTCAAGTCATCGACAAGATGTGTAATGGAATATTCAAACACGAATATTTCGCAAACGGTGTGAGATATCGATATTGACCAGGGGGTACCTTTTTTAGGTGGGAATTATGATTGATGATTGATATCTATTTTGAAGTTAAAATATTCCCAGCTTTATAGGGTAAAAAAATATGAGCGAGTTAATGCCTCACAAAGTTGGTAGCAAGCGCCCTCTAGGAACTAGGCTTAAACTAGTACCAAATTCAGATTTGTCGCCTTTGAAAACCCAAATACCCCGATTTTGAACCTGATATCTGCAACCGTTTTTAAATTATCTAAATTTTTCTAATATTTAGTTTCACATTCAACATCCTGTATCTTTTTAATAACATTTGCCAAAACATTTATTGACTAAATATTTTATTTTGATCTCTACTATCATCAATTGTTCTATGGCGGATAAGTCATGGGACACCCTGTATGTTAGAGATAGAGATACTTCACAATGGGGTGAAATGGAATAGAATTGATCTAGTTCTTGAGCAATTGTGCCAAGTAACTTCAAACACACATAAAGCATGTGTTCAACTCATCTTAGATACCTTGACACAAGTAGATATAGGTCACCTAATTCGAGAACATGCTCATTCTTCACGGAGTTACAGAGTGCATTAATAACCATGGTGATTCATATTGTATTATCATTTTGGTACCATGTATAAATGATACAGTGCATATATAATAGAATAAGAGCTTGGTGGGCTGGAGGGCTATAGAAACTACCTATTATACAGGCATATATAGGTATTTTTCAGATACAGGGAGAATAGTGTTACATTTGGGAAAAAAGAAACCCATCGCATAAAAATTTCATGAATATAAAGAGGGCCCAAAAGTCTACGAGATAAAAACAAATATATGCCTAAGAGGAGATAGGGCATCGCTCTCAATTAACATATGCTGTAGCATTAAGCATTCTGTAGCATAGCGCACAAGGCAAGCACAAGTTTAGGAATAACTAACCCAGGGCGAGATATTTAAAAAAAATCAACCATGTCATTTCATCCATGCAAAAGCAAGTAAATGGGAGTGTAAACATATTATTACTTATTAATTTATCAACTAGCTATACAGTCCGCTTCGAGTGAAGAGTTCAACTAACAACTCACTCAACACGGATAAGATTTAAGAATGCCTAATTGATATGCACATGCGTCATACGCATTTGAAGTTGCTTGGTGCAAGTGCTCAAGCATTTGATCAATTCTATCCCATCTTCCTCCATTCTGAAGTGTTTCTCTATCTATATGACCTTAAATGCCACTGCGATCTCAATCTATATTATCTCTTGCTTTCTTTAAACATTAACTCAGTCTCATCAAAGATCATATCTGAATCAATCCATCATCTTTTTTTGTTGTAAGAAAGTTGCCTTAGTTAACCAATACATTCAATGCGCTTAAGCTTCCTCAATTGTGTACCTTTTGTATGTGTACCTTTTGTAAGTTTTTTTTCCAGTTACTTTTGTTTATATCCAGTCATACATTTTATCCAAAAACATTAATAAAATTAATGAAATAACTTTCAGAAAAATCCAAATTTGAACATTTAGGTACATACATTAGATGAGTAAACACCAATACAGCTTTATATGAAATGACAAATAACAAACAACATCCCACAAGTCCATGAGAGTCCAAGTCCATGAGAGTGGCAAAATGTTAAATTACGAGCCACCACCATATACAAAGGAATCTTTAAAGGATATATGTGACAATTCGCCGTGTATTTACCAGATTTGGTTTCCCGTGAGTATTTCGTGTCTCGTAAACTTGAAATTCAGTTGAAACGAACATGTTGCAGAATAGCTTTCTGATATTGAGGTTGCTGTGGCTACAGTACTGAAATAATGCTTAAAAAAGAAGAGATGAAAATAGTCTGTACATAAAAAATCTTTTGGGTTTTAAAAGTAAGTTTTTATCATTCTTTTTTCTATGTCAGCTAGTATAAATCAGCACCGAAAAATTTCCCATTTATTTTCTTTTAATTCGTTTTTAAGGATCGAACAATTGCCGGTGGCTGTCGAAATAGATACTGGCGCTCTTCTGTTTTGACTGTTGTCATTATTCACGGCCGGGATTTTTGACAGTCGAGATCGGACGGTCGGCATTTGTCAAAAACGACGCACTATTAGTCATCACGGGGACTGTAGGGGGCGCTAATGGGACCTCAGGACGCCGTACCTGATCGTAGGTCCGCAGTACGCGACCCATTCGAAAACAATGGAGCTCCCGATGCTGATACCACGTCGCACGGTGACAATGACAGAGCTCGGTCATTTAACCCTGATGATGGTCGTCATTTGTCAGCATTTAACTTTATTCGGTGTTCGGTTTACGGGTGCTGGTATTTTTTGAACGAGTTTAGGTCACAGATATGTTGGTGTGTCTCGTAAAATCAACGTTTTAAATAAAGGAACCACTTTAACATCACTAACTTAAATTCTGTTATGCGTTGATGATTTTTTTAAAGATCTTTTGCATTTATTGAATAATTATTTATTTGTTTTTTGGTGTTTTAACGTTTTTCAAAAAAGCACTTTCAGTACGATTAAGGCGCCTGGTCACCTAATTCGTACCACTTATAGCCTAAGTCGTACTTAGAATAATACTTTAGTGAATAAACTGCATAGAAAAATACTTAATAACAAGAGATAATATTAAAAAATAAAAACTACGAACTACTCAGTCTAAGATCAACTTACAATCAATATTTTTTGGAATTATCACAGTCTCAAAGTCGAATTTATTTACCAAGTAAATTACACATATGAAACCAAAATTATAATTTTTTAAGAAACCAAATTACACCTACAAAAATTATTGAGACTGAACAAAGATATCACAAATATATTTATTTTCGCGTCAGCACATAAATCATGTATCCAACCTTTACATTTCATACATTGGATCATGTTTTCTGCGATCTTCCTTACGTAGTCGACATTTCGATGATTCTTTATCTTTGGTTTTTTGTTCTTCTAACATATTTTATTCGCCTTCCTTTTTTTATAATTTTCTTTATTCCTTTTTCTATTTTATCTTTTGTAATTGAGTAATTGCAGTACAGACTTTTTCCTCTTATTTATATTTTCTTTGGCTTCTAGTTCGCTTTTGTAGGGTTGAAGTTAATTCCATTGTTGACTTAGTACCTTTCTTAATTTTTTTAATATCTGTTGATATCTCTTGATAGGAGATAAAGTGTTCAAATAAGACTTTATTATTTGATTAGTGTTAGTGATTTTATGAACTGCTGCTGTATTATTATCTTATGATATTGTTGAAGGCCCAAGTTGAATGGTGGGTGGCGGTGTTTCATCTCTGGGTACTAAGGGTGGTGTTGTTACTTTTGGTGACGTTGCAACTATTGGTGGCAATGGAACTATTGGTGGCTATACTACGATTGGTGGCGATGCAACAATTGTTGGAGTTATGACTATGGGTAGTGATTTATCTCTAGCAAGTGATAATGTGATGCCTGATAGTGTGGTTTTTACCGTTCAGTGGCTCGAGGGTTTTTAAAGGAGGAGGGCGTAGAAGAAAATAGTGCTGCTGAAGATTTTTTTGCTTTCCCCTTCCTTTTTCTTACTTTTCATGCTATAAAAACCCTACACAGGAGGTGAACGGAAATAAAATATGGTGTTTTACTCTGAACAATTGTTTACTGTGATAAATGCTTGAGGGACGGAACCCCAACGCCCTCGTTCATGAACCACCACTGTTCCAGTTACATCAGTAGGTTCTTGATTCGATGAATAAGAGATTTGTACAGAAGCTAAGAAAGACTCTTCTTGAATGACGTTTCTGTCACATGGCCACAAACCTGTTGCTTTAAAACCATTTAGCCCTAGCAGCTCTGAAATGCTAACCTGTTTTATGATACTATCACGAAGATGCCACTTTATTGTAACTGTTTTTCAACGATTTAAAGAACGATCTGTCCAACGGTTGTAGATGATGTGTTGTGTAAGCAGGAAAAGCTAGCATTATTACACCATAGTCGCGAGCCACCTGGATTGCTTCTAAATTTTTGGTATGTGTGCTATTCCATCCAGTAAAAGTAAAATTTGTTTTTGGTCACTTTTTTCTGATCTTGTGCACTTAATGAAATGTTGTAACCCTTCAGCTAAACGTTCTGAAGTTAGCCATCCATATTTCGAGCATCCAAATGGTGTGTTTGGCGGAGCTCCTTTTTTAAGGCATCATTTAGTCTGCTGCGCTTAAATATCAACATTGGTGACATGAATGCGCTTGCTACATTCATCGCACATCCTTTTGGTGTTTGCCCTTTTAAGTAATAACTTGTAAACGTTTCTGAACGGTTGATAATGCAGTTTCATTTATATTATATATTTAGTCGATAGTAAACTTGTATTTATCTAGTATTTCTTCATATTAATCAAAAAAATATTAACATGCTCTTCACTAAACCGTTTACTTCTATCCATCGATGTTGATTCTGGAACAAGCAAGGACAAAGTAGAATGGTCTTTCATAAACCTGTAATACCGCTTTTTGCCGGCTATTTCTTCTCTTTATTAAAGCGATGAGGCAATTAAAATTTTTCAGCAAGCTCGAAGGACAGCTTCCTAAATCGAGTAGTAGTTAATTCAAAGAAACCGAACTCGAAATTTTTCAAACAGTGTGCTAATTCCTCTTCCACACTTGATGACATATCGTTATGTCTACCAAATTTTGTTGTTTTATTCAAACCTTTCAAATGTAGTTGCAGTGTATATTATATCTTCTACATGCTTCAATAAATCCAATTTTACCATTCCGATGTTTGAGTAAAGCTTCGTCCATATCCTCCTGTTTCCAAGTATTGTACTTTCTCTTCGGCATATTCATCAGCTGATAAATATATTAGTAAATAAGTAAATACCTAAATCGTACAGGTACGATTAAGGAATTATTTATAGGTACGACTTAAGCGACAAGGTCTTCAAAGTTTCAAACCGAAACCACTGACATAACCTTTAAAAAATTTACACTTTGAGCGTGCTAAAATGATTGCCAGAGAACGATAAAAATAAACATAAACCTAAAAATAACTTAAGGATTATAACCTTCTTTAAAAAGCTTACAAAAGAGCCAAACATTTTTATGAAAACTGCAAAAAAAATTAACTCTTAAATTAGTTTTGCCTCACTTGTTTTCGTTTACTTGTACGTCTAAATAGTTCAGGCTTACGGCACTAGATGGTGTTTTTTACAAATTTTAAACGAGATAATACCTGGGTACGACTTAGGCCGTGGTACGCCTTGAGCTAACCTAACCAACCTTACCCTATTTCTTCTCATGTATACACCAATATATCATTAAGTTTACGAAAAAGTATATGCTTGTAATTCTTAACTTACAGGTTGATCCAAAGAGTTATTAATGTTTGGGTCAAACTTTTTGCTTCAAACTTGTTTCTCTCACGTTCTTGAAGAATTTGGTCCTACACTTAGCCACCGGAGCCACCTGCCACACTTCCAGTTTCTCTTTGCCTGTCGTTTAGGCGCTCCTTCCTGGAAAAATGATTTCTCAAAGAGGAGACATTCAGCCCTGCAAAATATTCAGTCGATGCTAACCGTTAAACTGAGTGAAGTATATTGCGAAATTAAAACTATTGTTTTTTTATAAAGACTTCAAAGTGATTGGCGCCGTTCGTGCGATTTACGAAGTAGAGGGGAAAAGTACCGTATCAATCAGTATCGCTCAGCTCTGTTTAAAACAAGTTCCTGAAGGGCGACATGAGTCTTGAAGATTGAGCAAGATTAGGTCGGTCTCCGTCCCTCCATGCTGATGTTTTAAGAGCTCCTATAGCTGTAGATTCCAGAATATGCATTAGAAAATTGTCATAAGAATTTGGAGTATTTGCGAGCTATAGAAATGGCGTCAAAAAGGTGTAGAAGCATCCTTCATGAACAGTCACTGCCGCAATCGACGCGAGAAGTTGAAGAGGGTAAAACTATCCTTAAAAACACTACCGATTTCAGATTCATCATACGGGATGTACGTGCGATGAAAACTTAGTTTATTTCAACAATCCTAATGAGATAAAGTAGTAGGTTAAGCCCGGGTAACCAGTTCTTTCAGCAAGAAGGCGATAAAGATTTGTCAAGAAGGTCATCCTGTGTGTTTGGTAGAATTTTGAAGGAATAATTCTTTTTCACTTGGTTTTTGATGGTAGGGCGATAAATTCAAAACTTTACACAGGCCAGCTTGAAGGAGTACATGGGTCCTGGCTGAAGAAACCCTCCTGTAGCAAAACTATGCAAGACTGCACACTTTTCGTTTGACCACTTCAAAAATTAATTAATTAAATTTTGAACTTCTTCAGCCAGTGTACATCTTCGATCTCGCTCCATCGAATTACCACTTGTGGCCGTCGTGACTCACTTCTTGCAAGGAAATTTACCTCAAAAGATCCATCATGTTACCGAAGAGGACTAGAGTTACTGATTCAAAGATGGGTTGAGGTCATGAGGAAAACATCGGTCTATACTGCGAGTAAAAAATCTCAAGGGAACATTTTTTAAACAGTGAATATCTGAGTACCTTGAAAATGCGAATAGTTTTGTTACAGATTAATAAATACTTAGTGTGAAAGTAAAGCTTGCGATTTTGCATAAGACTACAAATCACTTGCCTATAGTCTCTAGAAACATTTTCTAATCATATTGGTATGTCCGTGTGGTGATTAGACCTATTACTAAATTAATCTATTTTTATGCAGTTCTTAACAATGTCAAAGTTTTTAAACGGTTTTCCCTAACACATTGAAAAAGACCTGGAATATTTCCAATCTGATCGGTTGCAGTAAAAAATACCTTCTTCTTAATACGAGCTTTTTGGTAAATAAGCAACATGTTCGCGTACAATTTCGGTTTTAAAAACTTAAATATACCCACTGACATACACTAAAATAAGTTTTGTGGCCATTTTATAATAACATTCTTTGTCGTGGGGATTTTGCCACGCTGTCATTTCGTTCTTGGTTGATGTAGGGCATGATTCTTAGTTAGAAAAAAATATATTAATAATATTTATTAGTTTACCGGGTGTGACGGTTAATAATTCTTAATTTTTATAGGAGATGGCGCTAGAAACAATGGTCGCTTTACAGTCTAATCTCTTATGTCATTTTGTTGTTATGACAGTACCTTTCAAAAAGGCCATTGTTGTTTAAACGATTTCCAGTTAGGGTACTTTTTTTTCGTGTAGTAAACATGCCGAGTTTCGAACTAAATAGAGATCATTTGTGGCACGTACTGGTTTTCCTGTTTAATAAAAAGAAAAACGCGAGTGAAAGCCGTAATATATTTCTGGAAACTTAAGGTGACAATGTTCCAAAGCAAGACGCTTGTTGGCGTTGGCTTAGACGATTCAAAAGTGCTAATTTCGACTTGAAAAACAAAGAAGTAAGCATTGTTGGAGGATGACGATATGCAAAGTCGACAACAAATGGCAGGGAGGTTAAATATTGCCCGCCAAACCATTTGTGATTATCTGCATGTCTGCACATCCGCTGAACGACAGACAGATGGAAAAGTGAAAAGCGGTGTGCGAAGCTTTGCTTTCTTGTTATGAAACAAAGACTTTTGTGCATAGGGTCGTGACTGGAGACGAAAAATGCGTATATTTCAATACCCCAAAATGCAAAAATCGTGGGCTGACCCAGGACAACCATCAACATCGATCGCAAAGCCAAATCGCTTTGGAAAGAAGATAATGCTGTGCATTTGGTGGGATCAGTAGGATGTCATGTACCATGAGCTTCTGATACCTGGTGAAACCGGCAATAAATGATCAATTTGAACGAAAAGCGACTAGAATGAGCTACAAATTACAGAAAAGTTTTTGTAGTACAACTCCCCATCACACACTCCTCATCACACACACCCGCCTTACTCACCAGACTTGGCCCTTTCCGACTACCACTTGTTTTCATCGATGTCTCGTGTACTTTCCATGAAACACGTCAACAATTATAGAGATGTCGAAAAATTGCATGATGACTGGACGACCTCAAAAGATGTATGTTTTTTCTGAGACGGCACAATTTGCTAGAGAGATGGTAACAATGTGCAGCTAGCGATGGCACATCCTTTGAATAAAATATTTTTTTAATGTGTATTTTTAAGAAATAATTAAAAATCATTAACTCTCATACCTGGTATTTATAATTTATTCTTTAGATATATGACCAATTTATATATACAAAATATGCTTTTACACATATGATATTTGCTTAAAATGATAATTCTTATCATTTACTTTGCTTTTATCTCGGTGATTACATAATTTTGCACATTTTTTTTCGAGGACACCGCTAAGTTTTTGACGATTGTTGTGAGAAACTTTATGAGAAGCTGTTGCTTAAACTTACATACATGTACACCTACATTTAAAAATGTCTAAAAACGTCATTATTTCAAATAATGTTTATGGATTTCTCAGTTGGTTATTTTTGAAACATTTTGAAAATACTAGGATTTTAAATGATACAATAGTAGCTTTTTAATGTTTTAAACATTTATTATAGATTTTGCTCTATATATGTTTCGCCATGTTAGGATTTTCTCAAGAGTAGCTTGAACTAATACTAATGGTCAAACGCAGTGTTTCCAAGTATACAGGTAAAATTATTTCCTTTTTGTCTAAAGACATTATATTAACGAATAATGCACAATTAGTCTCTTTTGATGTAAAAATCCTCTTTACTTCTACACCAGTAAATGAGTTAATCACAAAGATATATAGAGAATGTAGACATATTAAATAGACAAATTAAAAATTGAACTAAAACATCCATCCTGGTTTGTCCAGAACAAAATTATTTTTAATATAACAATGAAATATATCAACAAAAATACCAATGGGCTATTTTACCTTTGTTACCTAAAATATTTATGGCTGATTTCGAAAATGTTATTTTTAACTCTAAATATTCATCAATCGACAATATATAACACTGGCACAGATGCGTGGAAGATGTTTTTTGCATTTGGAATGGTACGGAAAGAAATTTACATATGTTTTTAGGCCATTTGAATTCCATAAACAAAAATATTCAATACACTATGGAGATTGAAATTAATGATGAAATTAACTTCCTAGACATACAGATAAAGAAAATAGCTAATACATTATAATTTGATATATACAGAAAACCGACTGCAACAGACATGGTTATACACTTTAGTTCTAAACAATCTTGGCAAGTCAAATTATCTCTTTTTCATAGTCAAATACATAGGTTAGAGTTTTCCTCTAAACAAAAATAACACCGGGGAACAGCAACTTTGTTGACTTGGATCTGTGACTTGTTTTTGACTAATTTTTCATCTGTGAATTCAAAAATATTCACAGTTTTTCTCTATCATGGCAAGTTCTTAAGCCACAGCATACCCCTCATTTTACCTTAAAAGTGTACATACGAAAGGAAATAAGGTGAGATCTGACCAAATAGATTAGAATTTTTTATTCATACAGAGGTTAACATATTATTAAAAGTTAAATTGTGTTTATACAAAAAATAAATAAAAGCTATTATGGTAAAAATTTCTTCTTATAGCTTTTCCTGGAATGTTCAGTTTGTGAACATTCTTGCTTGATGCTCCAACAGTAGTCAGCCATCATACTGACATCCCATCTACCTTGATACCGCGCTTCCATAATCTTTAGATCTTGGTGGAATCGCTCGCCCTGTTCATCACTAACAGCACCAAGATTTTCTGGGAAGTTTCTATGTAAGAAATGTAGTTTGATGCTCATGTTGCAACCAAGCTTTTTAAAGCTCTCCAAGAGTTGTTGAACAATTTCGATGTAATTCGGGGCTCGTGTATTTCCAAGAAAGTCTTTAACAATATTTTTAAAAGCCAACCAAGCATTCCTTTCAAATTCGGTCATTGTTTCAGCGAAATTTTCATCTTTAACGAGTTGCTGAATCTGTTTGGCCATCAAATATACCAGCCTTTATCTTTTCATATGACTGACTAGGGAATGCCGAAATGATATACTTAAAGCAGTCTCCTTCAATTGACAAAGCCGTAACAAATTGTTTCATGAGACCTAGTTTTTTATGCAAAAGCGGAAATACATTTTTTTTCTGTCCACTAGTGGCTGATTTAAAATGTTTGGATCACCAGGTCTTAGATCAGATTTTGGCGGCCAGTTCGATTGCAGCCAATGCTTCTCACGAGCTCTGCTGTCCCACGTGCACAAAAAACAGGGGTACTTGGTATACCCGCGTTGCTGACCAAGATGGAAACAGACCATTTTAAGGTCAACACAGATGATTTATTGATGCATGTTATATTGCAACAAGTCAATGACTTTCTTTATGTCGCCATATTCTTCACGCAAAGAAACTGAATGATCTATTGGGACTGAACCGCATACATTTCCATTATGTAGGAGAACACACTTCAAGCTACGCTTTAAGCTATCTATAAATAATCGCCATTCAGTTGCGTTATAGTTAGAAATGGCCAATTCTTTCATTAAACCTTCTACGTTCTGGCAATATACAAATCCGTCATTATTTCTGAAGTACTGCCTAAATTCACTTTCTCTGGATATATAGTAAGTCATTCTCTGATAGTCTGTGATTGGCCAAGCTTAGTCGGATGCGCAACAACTGTAGAGAAAAAACTTGACGTGATAGAAAAAAACTAAATAAAGTTTTGGAATTAGCATGTCAATTTACGTATAAAACAGCTTAAATATCGAACTCAACAGAAATTTTTTTTCAAATTGTTCCCCAGTGTAATCTTAATAAAGAGCTCTATACCATTAAACAAATAGCAAAAAACAACGGCTACAAAGAAGGATTAATTGACAAATTGTTAACAAATAAACAAATAAAGTTGAATTTAAAAGAATTCTATAACATTTAAAAGCAAAAAGACAATCGTTTAAATTAATTAATTACACTTCTAAACTTAGTAATACAGTATGTAAAAGATTAAATAAACTAGGTTGTAAGACTATTTGTGTAAGTAAACTTAATGCAGGTAGAATATTAGTTAATAATAAGGATAAAACGTATACTTTAGATAAATTAGGTGTATTTAAAATTAAGTGTAAGGATTGTGAATCGGTATATATCGGTCAAAGTGGTAGAAGTATAGGTCTACATATACATAAAATGTCTACATATTATATTGAAAATAATCATTTTATAGATATAGACAAGTTTAAATTATTACACTCAGAATAGAAAAGTATAAAATTAGACCTACTAGAAATATTGAAAATAAAAAAATCCTTAATAAATAGTCATATAATAACCACGAATGGCCAGCTAAATTTCCAAAATACCTCGGAAATAGATAAGATCATATTGTAATTGAATAGCCCGGTTTTAACCAGCCGTTATTTAGGATAATTAGACTAGACGTAAAAAAAATAATTTTACCTATATACTTTGAAACACTATATTTGACCATTCGTATTAGTTTTGATTGATTGCGCGGTTGGCTCTTGGTGAAACATAGTAACAATGATAATAATTAAAACACTTGGTATTTGTTTCACAATATATTCAAGATATTCTCTAACATGTTTCGGCCTCGCGACCATTCTCAAAGAGAGTTATGTATAAACTAAACTAAAGTTTCAAAGTGCTGTCTAATGGAAGTCGGTTTTTTCATCTCGTTAAATTTATTACACTATCAATAATTGGAGTATTTCCGAAGTCTAGCTGGGTGTTTGTTAGGTTTTTGCCGTCGTATATGGCTTTTTTAATTTCGAAAATTTCCAGGTAATTTAACAGCCTGCTTTTATTGCAGCTATGTATTAATTTGGTATTATTAATGTTAAAAAAATGGTTCTGGTCTATACAATGTTCGGCAAAGCCCGCTTTCTCTGATTGTGTAAAATTGAATATTTATGTTCTTTTAGCCTATCATTGAGCGATCGGCCCGTTTGGCCTATATAAATAGCGTCACACATATTACATTTAATTTCGTATACTCCAGATTTGTCACAAAATTTTGCTCTTTCTTTGTTATTGTTTAACATCGATGTAAGATTATTCTTATTAACAGAGATAATATTAATATTTTCGTTCTTTAACTGATTTGTGATTCTTGAACTTAATTTGTGAATATAGTTTATAGCATGCCAATTTTTAGAATCTTTTTCGGGTGTTGCGGCATAAAAATGTTTGGTGTTGTTTTTCTTAATCTTGTTTTTTATCATTTTATCTATGATGCTTGGCTGATATCCATTATTCCTTGCGATATTTTTGATAATATTAAGTTCTTTTCTTCTATGGAATTTTAGAAAACAAACCTGAGAACTCTTTTGCAAAACCTAATATACCTAAATCGGGTACATTTTATTACCCATAATCAATCAAATTATGTAAACCACTTCTTGGATTGATCGTAAATGTGATAAAATAATTACTAGAAACGCCATGACGAAAATTAATCTCGAAAAGACGTCGACGATGAGGTTTGAACTCGTTATCGGACAATTTTCGCATATTTAAACCGATAATCTTTCAAAATTGCCCTGAGAAAATGTAAATTCGTAATATTAACGTTTAATTTGCAATGGACGATATTGCAAGTTTAAAGTTCAAACGTGCGAGAGATTACCGTTAAACGTTCGAAAAAAAATCATTTTAATGATCTCGTGCTGTCATTTACGCCGTTATTATAATTTTCATCAATAATTAGTAAATTGGTTGTTTGTTATTGGGTAATTACTTGTCAATCATTTGAGGGAAGTTTCAATAACATATTGTTGGTGTTTAACACTAATAACAGATCAGGCGATATAATTTTGTTAAATTTCACTAAATAGTCATTATAATCATTCGGAATTTTTTTTTATTTTAAAATTTTCATTTATGTATACATAATAATAACGCATCGATTCATAGTCCCCGGTCTGACAAATAAAATACACTTTTTTGCAAATTTCGACTTTATTCATCAATATATTCTTCTTGAAGATCAATAAAATCATTCCAACGCTTTTCTAACATTTCTACATCTTTTTTTACCTTCAGTGTCCTCAGTTTCCTCAATTATCTCTTAATGGAGCGAAATTTTTCTCCAGCGAGCATTTTTTTGATGTATGAAAACAGGAAATAGTCGCTGGGCGCTAGATCTGGAGAATACGGTGGACGAGGAAGCAATTTGAAGTGCAATTTATGCAATTCACCAATAATGCTATGTAATATTCGCTATTGATGCTTTTACCTCTCTCGAGATAATCGATGAACAATTTCTCATGCACATCCTAAAATACAGAGGCTATAACCTTGCCTGCCGATGGTTGTATTTTTGGTCGTTTTGGACGACTTTCACTCGCTTCTGTCCACTCAGCTGATTGCCGATTTGACTCAGGAGTGTAGTGATGGATCCATGTTTCATTGTCACATACTACATGCAAAATTTCCTTTTTATTTTGCGTAAACGCCTCCAAACATTACTGATAATCATCAATATGTTGTTGCTTTTGGTCCACTATAAGCAAACGCGGAATCCATTTCTATAACAATTTACGTATTCCCAAATGTTTATGCGAAACAGTGTTAATATGTCCTTTACATATCTTCAAGATACAGCTATCTCGTGTAGCTTTACTTTACGGTTTTGCGAAACAATTTTGTGAATGTTTCTGCTGTTGTCTGGTATAACCAGCTTATCTGGACATCCAGAGCGTTCAGCATCATCGGTGCTTGTACGGCTACGTATGAATTCACCGTACCAATCAATACACGATTTTTTTTTTACCATTGTTTTGAAAATAACAAAAGCAGCGTCACTTAAAGTTCTACAACTCAAACAAGAAAGTAGTAGACAGATTGTCATGAAATTTTGACACATAACTTATATTAATTATATATTATAAATAATTTATAGATTATAAATATTTATAGATTATAAATAATTTTATTATCAGGGTGTGAACTCATATTATTTCATAAAACATCGATCACTATTGATCATCAATTCTTTTATTGGAACCGTCGATGTGAAACATTAAACTCGAAGAGATATACCACTAAACGTCAAATTATTGTTTTTATACTTTTCGACTATATTTCTCTAACCATGTTAACATTATCAGATGATTCAATTTAGTTCTAAAGATAATATGTTTCTGGAGGACAAAACAAAAATTCAGCATTATGCTAAATATATTTTAATGGATTAATTATGAAATTTTTGCGTACACCATGAATGTAGAGGTGTCGCTGTTAAACGAACTGTGATTTTGCGCGCTTCTAGTGTCAACATTATTCAGTATAGCCTGGTGAATCATTATGGAACGTTTAACATGAGAGCAGCGCTTGCAAATTATCAAAATTTATTACCAAAATCAGTATTCTGTGCGGCAAACTTATAGAACACTTTTAAATTTTATGATGCACATAATCGCCCAACCGCGACGCGAAGTGTTCGCCGATATATCCTCAGATTCCGAATGCAATTTACGCTGCTCATTAATAAAACAAAAACAAGATACAAACTATGTGCTCCGAAGAAAAATCGCAGCTGTTGCTAGCAGTGTTGATGAAGATCCAAATTTATTAATCCGTCGCCGCTCGCAGGAAGTTTAGCTTTGTTATACGATTACGTGGAAAATGTGATCTGGATTTGGTAGGCGTGGTTTTAACAGGACGGCCATACATGTCATACAGCCTACGCAGCAATTGATTTATTGAGGGAACAATACGGTGAGAAAATTATTTCGAGAAACGAACGTGTCAATTTTTTTTTATTCTCTAATTCTATTATATACACATTACAAATTGTGGCTAGATTAAATCTATCTAACAATATTTTTCTATTATCTAACTAAAAACTTATCTTTATCTTAGTCTGTTTGTTGGTAGATACATGTCCAGCGATGTGCTCCACACTAACCACTCTTTTCAGGTGATTGACGCACGCACATAATAAATACCAGGCACCCTTCATAACGCTACACTAATTCGAACGGTTTCGGTCTCGTCAGCTGCCGAATAAGTCCGTTGTTATAGAGTAACGAGATCACTTCGATATTTTCATGTATTTCCAGCCTCTTCTGGTGTTTGCTCCTTGATCTTATCTTCGATCACTGGCACTTTCAGGCCAGGATCGATGTCTTTATTTCGGATGTACCACGGGGCATTGACAATATTGCGAACTACTTTATTTTAAAATGTCTGAATGACTTTTCCATTAGAATTCTTGGTGCATTCCCAAAATTGGATACCATAAGTCCATAGAGGCTTCAGGATTTGCTTATAAAGAAACAGTTTATTGTGTATTGACAAGACATTAGCGCCCTATTAGCCTATACATTTGTCTGAAATTGAGACCCAGTTGTTAACGTTTCTTGTTCACTTGCGTTTTCCATCTTAGCTTGACATCCAGAGGCATGACCAGATACTTTGTTTCGTTGTCATGTGGGATTCTATTTTGGTTGATTGTCACTGGTATATAGTTATATTTCCTATTGGTTAAATTCACATGGGTCGACTTTACCTCATTTAATTTGATGCGCCATTTCTTTGTCCAGTTGGTGACATTGTTGACGACTGTTTGGAGTTTATCTGTAGCTGACTGAATTTCTTATCCATTAGCAAGTAAAGCAGTATCATTGGCGAATGTTAGCGTCACTACTCGATCGCTTTGTGGGATATCGCTGGTGTACAGTAAGTAAAGGACAGGTTCGAGAACGCTGCCTTGCGGCCCTCCAGCACATATCTTTTTAAGATCCGAATATTCCTCACCGCGCTTGACTCTAAAGTGACGATTAGTAATGTATGTAAGAATTTGTCTCATTTGTCGTAGTAGATATTTTTCTAGCTTGTATTTCAGGCCATGGTGCCACACTCGCTCGAATGCTTGAGCCACATCGAGGAATATAGTTGCACATATATTTTTCTGTTTCAGTGCTCTCTCGATTACATTAGTGATTCGATGTACTTGATCTATTGTAGAGTGCTTCTTGCGGTATCCAAACTGATGCGTTGAAATAACAAACTTCTGCTCAATGTTGGGTTTGCGGGGTAATATTTTCAAGGAATCTAATTTAGTTGGGGTTTTATTTGAATTTGTAGTTCGAACGCACTAAAAAAATTACCCTATGTTATGCAATGATGAAAAAATAAACTCATTATATTATATAAACTGCCAGTGTATATTTATTTACCGCTATATATATATATATATATATATATATATATATATATATATATATATATATATATATATATATATATATATATATATCATCATCATCATCATCATCAGCCCGTATCGATCCATTGCAGGTTGAAGGCCTCTTCAGCATGCTTCCAACCTTCACGGTCCTGGGCTTTCCTCTGCCACTCGGGTCCAATATATTTAACGATGTCATCAGTCCATCGTGCTTTCGGTCTTCTTCGCGGACGTTTGCGATCAAGCGGTATCCACTCCAGGATTGCCTTGGTCCATCTGTCGTCCCATCGCCTCGCTATATGGCCTGCCCATCTCCATTTCAACTGTTTTACTCTTCCAATGATGTCACAGACTTTTGTTTGTTCCCTGATCCATGCGCAGGACTTTCTGTCTCGTCTTGTAATGCCAAGCATACATCTTTCCATTCCCCTCTGTGCCACCCGAAGTTTTATATATATATATATATATATATATATATATATATATATATATATATATATATATATATATATATATATAATGGATGATGTGTATGTAATATAGAATCTATATAAAGTGATGTAGAAAATTGTGGAAAAATCAAAGATTATTCATATTGATAAGATTCTATTATTTTTACTAATGTAAATTGATGATAAATTATATAATTTTTTTTATTAATTATTTACGTGAATGAACAATATGTTTTAGTATTCCATGCGATATATAATCAAACCAATTTAAAGTAATTCAAACTAATACTAATATCTAGCGTAACGCAGGTGGATAAACAATATTTTTGGTTTTCTAATTCATTGTATAGATGTACAAAGTTTTTGGAGTTCCTACTCTGGATCAAGCAACATATGGTTGACTTTTCGAAGGTCAACGAAGTAAGATCGTTCGATTATATGTCGAGGGCTCTGTCCAGTTAAGCAACCCGCCCTATACAAATTTCCTTCCACTTTTATCTATATCCATTGACCCACATTATCTAGCGTATGGTAGCATTTTTTAATTTTTAATACTGTAAGCAGGGAAAGATGTAGTTAAGGTGTAGAAGTTGATGCGCTACAGCCCCATCTAAGTGGATAGCGCGAAAATATTCATCGTGTCAAATACCTATCTATACCAATTTGATACCGATCGGTTATACGGTGTAGAAGTTGATGTCTTGCAGCGCCATCTAGTGGTGAGTTACAACAAAATGGATAGCATAAAGACCTTCTCCACGAAAAAATACTTAGATTCGTGTGTTCCACAATCTCATGTGGAACACACATCAACTTGCGTCTCCGCCCAAATGAACATTTTTGTTAGGGCCTCATTGCTGGTCAAGCACCTAACAAAAATGTTCATATATATATATAAATATATATATGAATATATATATATATATATATATATATATATATATATATATATATATATATATATATATATATATGTGTGTGTGTGTATATATAAATATATAAATTAAAATTTACTCATGAAGAAGAAAAAAATAAAACAATAAATTTTTTCGATATTAACATCACGTATGATAAGGATGGCAATATCTAAACAAATTGGTATACAAAACCAGTATGGTCTGGAAGATATCTCAATTTTAAATCTTATACACCAAATAAATATAAAAAAAGTGTTATTAATTCTTTAATTGATAGAACTGTTATTTTAACTAATCCAAACAATAGACCAAAATATATAAATAAAATCAAACAAATACTAGAAGATAATAACTATCCAAAAAAATTTTACGAACCGGTAATTAAAAATAGAATACATAGAATATATTACAATAAATAACATAACAAATAAAACTAAAAATGAAAATTACATACCAGAAATAAATAATAAAATAAAAAAGTTCTTAAACCATATAATATAAATATAGCAGAAATACCCAATAATAACACTAAACAAATATTTACAAAATTAAAACCACAAACACCCAAAATGGAACAAACAAATTTAATTTACAAAATTGATTGCTTAACTGCCCAAGCTCATATTTTGACCAAACGAAACAATATTTAAAAAACAGAATTAATGAACACAAAAAAAGCATTAGAAACTTAGAACCAAACATCACTGCACTTTCAAAGCATGCTATAGACAATGAACATAATTTTAATTTTAACAACATAAAAATCCTAGATTTTGAAAAATAATATAAAAAAAGAAATATAAAAGAAATGATTTATATAAAAAAACAAATGATACTATTAATTTCAGAAATGATACAGATAATTTAAGTTGTATATATAATAACATTATTAAATAATACATTTTCATAATGTTTTATTTTTGCATCTAATATCATTCCACATAAAAAATGCAAAACAGTTAGGTTATAATAAAAAACAAAAAAGGTGGAAGAATTGTTAAATATGTCAAAAGTCAAATATGTCATTTAAACATTTTATAAAAAATTGACACATATTAGTTAAAAAATTCAAAAAATTAATTATATATATAACTGTAACTGCATATATATATATATATATATATATATATATATATATATATATATATATATATATATATATATATATATATATATATATATATATATATATATATATATATATATATATATGCAATTACAAGAAAATGGGTAGCATAAAGACCTCCATGAAAAAATACTTAGATTCGTGTGTTCCACAATCTCATGTGGAACACATGACACACACACATTAACTTGTGTGTGATGAACATTTTTGTTAGGGCTCATTCCTGGTTAAGCATCTAACAAAATGTTCATATATATATATATATATATATATATATATATATATATATATATATATATATATATATATATATATATATATATATATGAACATTTTACGTCCGCGAAGAAGACCGAAAGCACGGTGGATTGATGACATCGTTAAGTATATTGGACCCGAGTGGCAGAGGAAAGCCCAGGACCGTGAAGGTTGGAAGCATGCTGATGAGGCCTTCATCCTGCAGTGGATCGATACGGGCTGATGATGATGATGATGATGATACTTTCGTGCTTTCGGTCTTCTTCGCGGACGTATGCGATCAAGCGGTATTCACTCCAGGATTGCCTTAGTCCATCTGTGATCCCATCGCCTCGCTATATGGTCTGCCCATCTCCATTTCAATTGCTTTACTCTTCCAATGATGTCACAGACTTTCGTTTGTTCCCTGAAATAAACTAAGTAAAATGGTGTTTAAATACAATATTTATGTTTTTTTCGTTAAAATTTTAGAATTAAACCGATTATTTCGTTACTTTGTTATACAAGAAGTTAAAAGGAGGTATGAACGAAAAATATACGGAAAGAAAAATTTTTTTTTTGCATAAATTGGAACTGCTAGAATAATATTTTTTAATAGGGTGTCCCAATATTTTCGGGATCCAATGTATATATTTTCCAATGCTCAAAAAAAAACAAAATCTATTTATATTTGATATAAAAATAGAAAAGGAAAGGATTTACGGTTAGAGGCGCAACAGCATCTAAGGCTATTTAGCGACTGGACCTACAGCTTAACATGGGTTCCGAACTACCTCCCCCCCTCCCCCCCTAGGCTATATCAGGAAGCATACCTACTGGCGAGTAACCAATGTAGAATACTTCTCAGAAGGCATTCGGCCTTACCCAGCCTTTAACTGGCGTGACTGAGGGGTAATTCGTTGTCGGATTTTACACTCTTGCCTAGAAACAATTACAGACATTTAGGTGTAGATATGTGTGGGCGTGTGTGAGAATATGTGAGTGTATATAAGTGTGTGTGTAGGGTAGGAAGTCAGACGGACAGAAGAATTAAAGAAAAACGCCCATCCGAGCGCTGGAATCAAACCAGCTACCTTTGGATTGCCAGGCAGATGACTAACCCACCAGACCACCTCGGCCGGCTGATATAAAAATAGTTAATGGTGAATAGGTCTCTCACGGTTGTTATAACGCCATATATATTTGGTAGGCATGTATCGAGTTAGAGTATGGCAGGGTATTCTTCGGGGCTCGTGGTATACGCATTTCAAGTTCATTTAAAGTTCATTAAAAGTTCAACCCATTCTATCTATGTATTTTGCAATTATTGAACAAATGGACCAGTTCTAAGCCTGAATAAAAGTGTGAGGGGAAGCAAACACAAATGTTATAAAGCTATATACCCATTGCAAGGTATTCTTTATTTACGTAAAAAAGCGAGGTGGACAAAATTATATTTTTATTAAAAATGCGAATATACTAAGGCGCAAAAAAGTTGTGACCTTTCAAATATAGGAAAGTGTCGCAGACAGCGCCCTCTACAGTCTACATAACAATTCTCGAGACATATAAATTTCTTATCTTAAGAAATTTATTGACGAAAATTGAAAATAAAATTATTTTAACACCCTGTATCTTGGTTACTATTAACTTTTAGACTAAGGTAATTGGGGTTATGTCGCAATTTTTTTAAACAAAAAATCTGCAGTGTTGGGTGTACCATTAATTAGTGGACACCCTGTATATTTTATAGGCATGCATCGAATTAGATTGTCTTCCTGTGGCAAAGTATTCTTCGGGGCGTTGTTCTATTGACGTCATATTCCTGAAAAAAATTACGTTTTAAAGAATTAGTGTATTTAAAGTGCTTGTAAATGCACTTATGCACTTATCAGATATGTTCATGTCTGTTTCTTGTAGCAAGGAATTCTAGGACGACCACAATATCGTACTCGTGTACAACTCGTATCCTTCATAATGTCTTCATCCACTTCACAGCGGTAGAAAAAGCAATGCTCGTTTCGTTATTTTACGAAAGCTAAAACCTTATCTCGGCCATTATATTTTTGGCTGTCCTGGACTCTCCTTGGATTTTATATGAAAATCACCAGTTTTAAGGCGTTTAAACTATTAGTTACAAGTTTTTTGGGTTCCAGTATGTTCACCTTAAGCTTCAACCAACAATCGATAACTTTCAGCAGCCGTTTTCTTCAAATAAAAAAGATTATTATACTTACCCGTAAAACGCTTTTTTCTTGTCATGTATATACCATAAATCGACATATTCTATGCAAAATGACCACTAATAATGAACTGACATTTGATGGTGTATGCTTACCCACCAAAACGCCATAGACGTCATTAGTCTATACCAATAAACGTAACAGTAACGCCATCTCAAAATTGACATTATTAACCCAAACACTATTATGAATGAATTTTATATATCAGAACTTCAACTGACGGACATTCCGGCGAGTGCTACCTGAAAAATTTTCTTTATCGTTCAAATGAGTGTTGTTTCCGTTTTCCAGTCCGTAGTATTAGAGGGCTAATCATTAAGTTGTTTTTATGTAAAATTTTTTCTGTTTTGCAGTTAATTTCGAGAAAAAGAGTAAAAAATAAGACACGATGCCGTTTTCCTCGGATGCCTTGCATACCGCGAACGAAATAGAACCTTTATTGCCATAAATTACCCCAATTAGAACGAAATAAATAAAAATAAACACGGTAGGAATTCCGATCTATCCATTAACCCACATCAGTCCGGCTGACGACACAAAATTCTCCGATTGTTAAGCTTTAATTGCTCCAGCTTCTGTTAATTTTTTTTTCAAATTCTTTTTTCCTTTTTTTTATTCTTCTCTCTATATCTCCATTTTTTTACGCTTAAATTCGATACGACCGTTTTTGGTTGTCGCCAAAACGGGGTGAAATCTGTTTGTTGTCGACAGTCATCCCCAAGAGGGGGTCACACTTGATGGAATATGAAGCCGTTATGGGAGCGGCTCGTGCATTCGTTTTGTCGCAGTAGCGATGTGTGAGGTCCGAAACCGAAAGTGATGGTAAATACACTGTCCGACATGGAAATTTTCGATATGGTTTTACGGTCAGCTTATATTTGTTTGTCGAAGCATTTAAAAATAATCCATCAATACCATCTCATTTCGATGTATTTTTCACTCACAATTCATTACAAATATTTATTTCTATTTTATCAATAACATTATATATTAACAAATATTAAAAAATCTTTAAGATTCAATTTCCCTGAGAAAGTTTATATTATTTTACGACTTGTGTTAAAGTTAAAAATGGTGTCTGGCCAATAAATATATACGGGGCAGGTAATATCCGACTCATCCTCGGATATTACCGATAGTTCTGTTGGATATAATTTTGGAAACAATAAATTTTAAATATTGTATTACCCCCTATGGTACTAATTAAATTATCTTGGTTAATTTTACATTATATTAACCTGGCAGACAAGATGGTTCACGAAGCTGTACACATATATACAGTGCCTTGAATAAACATTTTGTACCGAACTCCCTAATTAATAAAATTTCACAGCAAAAAAATTTATACTACATATATATATATATATATATATATATATATATATATATATATATATATATATATATATATATATATATATATATATATATATATATATATTCACGTATGGGCCCTGGTGGACCACGCGAAGTACAATTAGAGGCGTTTGTTGTTGTTAGCCTTCCTTTGCGCCCATACTAATTTCATTCTTTTGCTATGAGCTTTTTTCCTTTCGTCAGACCAAGTTGTTCCAGTCTTCCTACATTTTTCTCTCTGGCCAACCTTCCAAACGTTAACCTTGTGTCTGAAACAGCCTCTATCCGGAATTTCACTTTGTGTAATATTTGCTGATCTTAGGTCCTCTTTAATTGCCGCAATCCATTTAATTATTTCTACTTTAGCTCTACTCCTATTTTCATAAAATTCGACTATTTGTCTAGTTAGCCTACTCGGATTCATCCGTTTGATGTGTCCGTAAAACTTAAGTCTTCTTTTTCTCATATCGCTATGTATATCTGTGTATTGTTTGATTTCTTAGTTTTCTCGAAGTCGGTATGTTGTGCTATTTATTTGTTTGTGGCCTAGGATTTTTCTTATGATTTTTCTTTCCTTCTTTTCAATGTCCTCGATGTCCCTCTTTCTATTCAAAATGAGCGTTTCTGCAGCATATAGACATTCTGGCTTAATAACCGCGTTGTAATGTCTCAGTTTTGTGTTTTTAGATAGGCATTTTTTGTTGTAAATATTTTGTGTAAGTCTCAATGCCGTTTCTATTTTTTGACATCTACCCTTATTGGCCGCTTTTTCTAACCCATTTTCCATGATTATTTCACCCAAATATTTGAATTGAGAGACTCGTCTGATGTTACCATATTTTGTTTTTAGAAATGGTGTTCTTAGTCTGTTGCAGGTCATGTATTGTGTCTTTTCAAAGGAAATTTGGAGTCCTACCTTTTCTGCTGTTTCTTTTAGGATTTCAATCCGTTTCTGTGCCGTTAATACATCTTGAGCTAAAATTGCTAGATCATCAGCAAATGCCAGACAATCAATTTTAATGTTGGTTCTCCCCAGTTTAATGGGCTTGTCAATAGTCAGGACCGACTTTTCTTCACGCCACTCCTGTATTACTTTTTCTAGAACACAGTTAAATAAGAGTGGCGAGAGTCCATCCCCTTGTCTCACACCAGTTTTAATTTCGAAGGGCTCTGAGATGTCACCCATGAATTTAACTTTTGACCTCGTGTTAGTTAACGTTGCTTTAATAATTGCCAGCGTTTTCAGATCTAGTCCTTGTTCTTTCAAGATTTGGAATAAAGATTCGCGGTCAATAGAATCATATGCTTTTTTGAGAACCAATCAAAGACAACAATACCCACGGAAGAACAAATGACAGATATCCTAGTGGATGACGTAACAAATGCTATACAATCGATGAAAAACGGCAAGGCTCCAGGAAAGGAAAGTGTAACTGTCGAAATGCTAATAGTCGGTGGTCGGATGTTACATAAAACACTGGCAAAATTATACTCAAAATGCCTCAAAGAACAAAAAGTACCTGATTTATGGAAAAATGCAGAAGTGACCCTTTTACATAAAAAAGGAGCATAGGAAGATTTAAAGAACTACCGCCCAATAAGTCTCCTATCAGTAATGTACAAAGTTTTTACTAAGATAATTTCTAAAAGAATATTAAAAAAAACTGAATGACAACCAAGAGAACAAGCAGCATTCAGAAGTGGATTTAGTACAATGGATCACATCCCGGTTGTACAACAGGCCATAGAAAAGCACAACGAATACACCATGCCACTGTGCTTGGCTTTTATCGACTACGAAAAAGCATTTGATTCCATCTTAAAGCATGCGATAATGGATGCACCTTTTAGTCAAAGGGTAGATAAAGCATATGTAAACCTATTAGGATCGATATATGATGGAGCTACAGTCACAATTCATCTAGGATGATCTTGAAGTGGGAATTAATGTAAAAGGAGGTGTACGACAGGGTGACGCAATATCGCCTATTCTTTTCTCGGGTGGCCTTGAAGAAGTATTCCGTAAACTGGATTGGGAACAGGATGGTGTAAAGATAAATGGTGCAAACTTAAACCATCTTAGATATGCAAATGATATCGTCCCCCTTTTACAAGAACCAGAGGAGCTGCAAAGGGCTGGCGAACCATTTGGCTTGAGAATAAACCTGAAAAAGAGTCAGGTTATCTTCAATAACTTCGCTCAGGGCAGAATAATTTCAGTTTTAGGAAGGTATTTGGAGATTGTGGACCACTTTATATATCTTGGGCAGAGGATTTCAATGGAGGAGAATACCGCCCGGGAGGTGGAACGGCGTGTTGAATGGGGCTGGCAGGCATATGACAGGCTCAGCATAGTGTTTAAGAGCAGACTCCCACTTTGCCTGAAAAGAAAAGTCTTCGATCAGAAAGTCCTGCGTATGGACCAGGGAACAAACGAAAGTCTGTGACATCATTGGAAGAGTAAAGTAATTGAAATGGAGATGGGCAGGCCATATAGCGAGGCGATGGGACGACAGATGGACCAAGGCAACCCTGGAGTGGATACCGCTTGATCGCAAACGTCCGCGAAGAAGACCGAAAGTACGATCGGTTGATGATATCGTTAAGTATATTGAACCTGAGTGGCAGAGGAAAGCCTAGGACTGTGAAAGTTGGAAGCATTCTGAAGAGGCCTTCATCCTGCAGTGGATCGACCCGGGCTGATGACATACATATTCATGGGAGCATTTTTTTTACTGAAATTTTTATAAGTTATACTACCCCACCAAATACTTGTCTGTGATATTTTAGAAATTTTTTTACTGAACCGGAAAAAGGTTATGAATTTGTCAAAAAACCGGCGTTTATTTTTTAAATAATTATATCTCTTTCAAATATTAACCAAATAATTTTTTTTTAATTATTCGTTTTTGAATGGATTTTTAAAAAAACTAAAAGAAAAATTCAATTAATCTTTTATAAAATGTTTGAGTTTTTTGAAAAAATCGTGAATTTTTTAAAGTTTGCCATTTTTTATTTATTTGTTGTTTTTCCCAAAAAGCTTTAATTCATTCTATGTCTGATTCTATGTCTGATTCTATGTTTGACTGCTACGAGTCCCATGGTGAGCCAACTTTTCTGTATATTTTTTAAAATTATTATATTAAGAAAAAAAAAGTTAAATTGTGAAAAAATGGGAAAAAAAGTTTCATTAAAAAAAAATATTAAGGAAAGTTGGCCCACGATGGAACTTGCGGCATTAAGCGTAAAATGAATGGAAGTTTTTTTGGAGAAAAAAATGGCGAACTGAAAAATTCAAACATTTAAAAAAAATGAATTAAAATATTTTTTTATTAAAAAAAAAGGGTTTTATTTGGTCAATTTTTGGAAGAGTTATGACTATTACTAGTTATTAAGAGTTACAAACTCAGCTTAGATTTGCAGGTTCTTCAGCATCCTGAGGATATAAAGTCAGTAGGATACAGAACTGGTACATGCGGTATAGTCTATTTGGCTTTCCGCACCTGCCTTTTGGCGATTATATTCCTTATAGAGCTGCACAACTCTCTATGTCTCCTCACGCCATTTGAATCTGTTATTTTAATTATTCGTTTTTGAATGAAGTTTTAAAAAAACTAAAAAAAAAATCAATTAATCTTTTAAAAAATGTTTGTGTTTTTTGGAAAAAATCATGAATTTTTCAAAGTTTGCCATTTTTTATTTATTTTTTGTTTTTCCCAAAAAAACTTGTTGACTTGATATGTCTGATTCTATGTCTGACTGCTACGAGTCCCATTGTGAGCCAACTTTTCTGTATATTTTTTAAATAGTAAATTTTTTAATAGTAAAAAGTTAAATTGTGAAAAAATTGGGAAAAAAGTTTCATCTTAGCTCAAAAAAGTTCCGTCTTTTCCTATTGAGGGCTGGTCGTTTTGGTGCGGACGGTAAGAGCAGCGGCCCGCCGCTGCTGCGCTAAAACCCCACTGGAGCGATAGTTGATTCGATTCCAGCGCTCCGATGGTTGTTTTTCTTTCTTTCTTCTGTCTGTTTACTTCCTACATTTTTGTGATTGTTTCTAGGCAAAAGTGGAAAATCCGACTACGAATTACCCCTCAGTTACGCCAGTTAAAGGCTAGGTAACGCTGGATGCCTTCTGAGAAGTGTTCTACGTTGGTCACTCGCCAGTCGGTTGGTTTCCTGATAGACTTATGGCCAGGCACATAACTAAGGGTTTGTAGCTTGAGGGGGGTGCTGGCCTGGGTTTGTCGGAAGCTGACGATCGTGGTTCGCAACCCACGTTAAGCTGTAGGTGCAGTCGCTAAATAGCCTAGTTGCTGATGCGCCTTTAACCCTAACACTTTACCTTTTTACCTATTGAGGTACACTTGAGATACGGTTCTTTATAGCTGATTTTATTACGTCTATGAATCTGATTTTTGGATTTCCCAAATTTTGTCTCTTGTACTTTAATTCTCCGTAGAGGATCTGCTTTGGCATCCTAGTGTTCTGCATTAAGGCAATTACGTCAACTTTGTATGGTTAGCAAGGCTGATGCCGCTAATGCTTCTTATTCGTCGAAATGCGTCTTATTTTCTACCATTTTTAATGGAGCAGAATATAAAATACACTATCAAATCACACAATTTTCTCCCAAATAGTCTCTAAATAACGCTGCTGTTTTGGGGTGCAATGCCAACGAGCTACATAAACGGGACGAAGTTTTGCATCAACCCAATATTTTTGAGATTACTGTTTGCACAGGGTTACTCATTTCACCCTTTCTCTAATCTAGATTGCTACGTAGAAACAAATCTTTTTGAATGGATATTTGGGCAGTAAACTAGTTTATAGGCAGGTGGTCTAGCTTACTGTTGGATATTTGTGGCCCTTCCTTTATGGGAATGCTTTTGCAGAAACTTCTTAGGATCTTTCTCTGGTTTTAGAAGGTGTTTTCTGATCTGCTGGGGGGAAATCTATGCTGGGGGGAAATCTATGCTGGGGGTACGGGTACTAAAAGGGAAGCTTATATCATTTTTGATTTGGCGAAAAAAATACTTATTAATTAAAACTAAGTATATATATATATATATATATATATATATATATATATATATATATATATATATATATATATATATAGAAAGATATGAACTTCCCTTTACGTAGTACCCGTAGATACCCTAAAAAGAACATTTTCCCCAGCAGATCAGGATGTCCAAAAATTTGCAATATTTACAAATAAGATATCTGCACCTATGCTACTCTAAAACTTGTGATGGATATTTATTTTAGCCCGTTTTTAAATAAAAATAAAAAAATCATTGTTTTGCTGATAACAGAGGTTTTTCGATATTTGCACATTCCGTTGTTATTGGTATTTACATATTATTTAAGTTCTCCATCAAGTTTCAACCAATCCGTTTAAAACTCATTAGAAACATGATTTTAACAGATCAAGAGTAAATGATTTGTTACAATAGGGCTTTAATCAAAGTAATATCGCAGAAATTGTAGGTGTTTTTCAAAGTGTTCGAAAATTCACAAAAAAAATCCAAGAGATTAACGACAAAAGTAAAGAATATAAGTCGTAGAAAACGTACAATAGCTGCACAAGACCTGCAGATATCAATGGCAGCTCGAAGAAATCGTTTAGAATCTACAAGTGGTATATCAAACGAGCTTGTTAGGCTTGAAGGAGTAAATGTTTCACAATAAACGATAACACGCGGACTAAAAGTGGGAAATTTGCATAGCAGAAGACCTTTACGTGTTCCCAAACTATCCCTTCAATAAAAAAAAAAATGTAAGATTGCATTGGGGTCGAAAAATGGTGGATCATAACTGGAATCCTAACTGGAATAACGTGATGTTCTCCGATGAGACGAGAATTGGCTTGTTTCTGATTCACAAAGAACCTGACTAGAAACAACTCAACCACGTATCCCATTTGAAGGTGGGAGCGTTATGTTTTGGGGTAGTATTATGAGGGGTTCACAGACACCCCTACTCAGACACCTACTACTCTCAGTACTTGAAGGTACTTTTAACTCCATTTGGTTCTATTTGCCGCCAAAGCCTTGAATTCTTGCCACCACATGTTCGCTCCTTTCAATTCATTATGGACAATTCTTACCCAAATCTGTTTGGGTCTTCAATTCGCTCTTTTACCCCATGCATTCCAGTTCAATATTGTTTTGGATAAAGTTACTTTGCTTTTTGAGTGTATGCCCAATCCAACGCCACTTACGAAGTGGTATCTCATGTTCAATTTTCTTTTGATTCGTGAGATAGGGCAAGTTTTTGTTTCGAATCTTGGTCGGTCAGAATATACAGAACATTTTCTGCAAGCATTCATTTGTGAAAATTTTAAGTTAATTTGTTATTGTCTTTGTTTGTATTTTCCACGTTTCATATTTATAGAAATACTTAATACTTAACATTGCCATCTCCACACAGGTGCCAAGACTTCAAAAGCTACTTGAGCTTTTCATATTCTGCTTCTGACATCATGATCTGCACCTCCATTATTAGTGAGAATGTTGCACAATTATGTAAAGCTCTCCATATCTTTTATGGGTAACCCGTTGAGGATTGAAATATAGTTTTCCTATACGTAGCACTGAACTCTAAATAATGACATTTGACGATACGACACATTGGACACTAATTTATATTAAGGAGCCAAATTCATAAGGTTCAAAGACAAATGTTACAAAGATTATTTGAATCGAAACAACTTCGTAAACCAAACATATCATAATAGGTGCTTAATAATTATGCGTATTTTTTCCGATTGGATTAATTGATGCGCGAAAATTCTTTACAGCCGCGGTTTGACAGGCACCGATATTTTTAGCTCGAGGGGATGCCGATACAAATCGCCAATCATAACAGTCTGACGTGAATGTTTACGGTTTCGTCACGATTACAAATCGATTCTTTTATCGAGCGCCACAAACAATAGCACGCCGCGGCAATAGAATCATGTCATTTTGTGACGGCTCGAATGATTTGCTTCGTTTGGGGTTAGCGGCGGTCGTAGAACGGCGGTTTTTGGAAACCTGGAGCGCGACTAATATAGAATATCCTCTGGAGGTGGTTTCTCTTGCGGAATTTTGCCCATACACTACCGTTTATAAGAACTTTCCCTTTAGAATAAGTGTGGAGGGTGTAAGGGAAAGTAGTTTCGTAAATATAAGAGAAAAGTTCCTTATAACAAGGGTCAAAATTGTAAGCTTCGCAAGAAAAAAATTGCAAAGGTATTAAATTATCAATCGAAAAGCTTCGATATCAATTAACATTTTAAATAAATATGTAAAAAATCGCATTTAGGCAATGTTAATTCGTTATTATTTAACGTGATTTTGAGTTTAGTGTTTCACACCGAAGGTTCCAATAGTAGAATTGATTATTGTTTTAATTACGAATCTTGGCCTACATCGGCCCAGAAGGACGTGGCGACGTCGCAATATCACCACGACAAAGATCGTTATTTCAAAACTTTCGACAACAAATTATTTCAGTGTTTCAGTGCGTGCATTTCAGTTCGATTTATAACAAAAAATAAATTTTGTACGCGAATATCAGGATATGCTGTTTGTTTACGGGGAATCTCTTCAAAATTCCAAAGGAGCTAGGTGTCTTTATGTGCAAAGATATCCCGAAAGGCCGCTTTCTGCTCGGCAAATATTTATTTAAATTTCTCAAAGTCCAAAAGCCTCAGGACTTTTGGATATGACTTCCAAAATATCATGCTTTCAAAATATCGAGAATATGGGCGACAGGGAGAAAGTTGAAGCACAAATTTTACTAGTTGTTGAAGATAATTCTACCAGAAGTACTCACTCATCAACTCGAACACTAAAAGAATACTCCCAGTTATTTCATCTATTCTACTCTTATCATGTACGATGGTATAATCATTTTTATCCACTGTTTTTTCACACAGGCAGCATTTTTTTGAATGATTTATTGATCAAAATCACAGGAATCGAAATTTTTTGATCAATATTTTATCAATCGATGAAGCTTCTCATACGAGGAATGGGTTGGTGGACATTGTCAATAGTTGTTTTAATAAAACAATTAATCATGTATTTCTTAATGTGACGTGAATCGTTTGAAAAGTGTTAAAGAGTGAAAAATAGAGCTAGTAATTTCAACTTTAACATTAAACGACAAAAACGTGTAATTATTCCTTTTTTTTTTGTAACAAAACAAATCAAATTTAGGTGGAAACGTATGGAATCATTAACTATAAGAATATTATGTTTTATTTTCACTTAATATTTAATACGTCAATACAACAGAATCTGAATTCCGATAGATCTAAATAAACGATATGATATCCCGAAAGGCCGCTTTCTGCTTTATTGATCAGAATCATTAACTATAAAAATATTATGTTTTATTTTCACTTAATATTTAATACCTCAATACAACAGAATCTGAATTCCGATAGATCTAAATAAACGAAAATGATATCCCGAAAGGCCGCTTTCTGCTCGGCAAATATTTATTTAAATTTCTCATAGTCCAAAAGCCTCAGGACTTTTGGATATGACTTCCAAAATATCATGCTTCCAAAATATCGAGAATATGGACGACAGGGAGAAAGTTGAAGCACAAATTTTACTAGTTGTTGAAGATAATTCTACCAGAAGTACTCACTCATCAGCTCGAACACTAAAAGAATACTCCCAGTTATTCCATCTATTCTACTCTTATCATGTACGATGGTATAATCATTTTTATCCACGGTTTTTTCACACGGGCAAAATTTTTTTGAATGATTTATTGATCAAAATCACAGGAATCGAAATTTTTTGATCAATATTTTATCAATCGATGAAGCTTCTCATACGAGGAATGGGTTGGTGGACATTGTCAATAGTTGTTTTAATAAAACAATTAATCATGTATTTCTTAATGTGACGTGAATCGTTTGAAAAGTGTTAAAGAGTGAAAAATAGAGCTAGTAATTTCAACTTTAACATTAAACGACAAAAACGTGTAATTTTTCCTTTTTTTTTGTAACAAAACAAACCAAATTTGGGTGGAAACATATGGAATCATTAACTATAAAAATATTATGTTTTATTTTCATTTAATATTTAATACGTCAATACAACAGAATCTGAATTCCGATAGATCTAAATAAACAAGACAATGAGACGGTTTGATGGAAATAAATACGATGTCGCCATCGTTAAGACAATTATAATGAACCTTCTGATCTGTTTTCCGCGGAAATGGTTGGATGTATGCTATATAGAAACTTTTTGTTCAAGAGATTATAAAGAATCGTAAATTTACGGAAGTGCCTTCCCTTACACCCTGTATATTACTGAAAGAAACGCCATCATATAAAGTGACTGATTTTTAACTGAAAAATGTCAGTTTAATTAACAAACTAATAAAATCACAACGAAACATTTATAAAATATACATACATACTTTTACTAAACTTATTAAAATGTAAAAATTATTATTTCCTTAAAACATAGTTATATTTAAAAAAATCGAAAATTATTACTTCACAGTGTAAAAAGATTTAAGATTGTTTTAAAATTTAATACAGAAGACATGAAACGTCATCAATATTTGGTTGGAAGCCCTGTGTAATATATTACCTGTTTTTATCAATTTAGAATAAAAACAAACACGCTTTTCTGAATAACTTGGTACAGTATTTTGCCATTCTTTTCGAAAAACCCTTTTTAATCCTTCTTTCTTTAAAATATTATGTTTTCTCACTTTTATTTCTAATATACTCAAAAGATATTTACATTTATATCAGAAGACTGAAGAGGTGTTTTTATTAAGGCAATTGTACAAACACCATTTTTTACCAAGTATTTAAAGAAAAACATATATTTGCCAAAATATATAAGGGACTTGAATAAGTTCTCACAGTTTCCCGACAAATGGGGTTATCTTAGCCTTTTTCCATCTGGTAATACTACAACCAACTTCATCGTGAAGTTCCGCCATTGGGCTTGAAATGACAGTATATGTTATTTTGCCGAAGGGTAAAAAAAAAATTTTTTTTTCATAGCGTTAAATATGTTGAATTTCGTGCAAAAAAAAGAGTATTTGTGGGGAATTTTACTGCATTACTTAAAAAAAAATGTGCAACCAAAATAGATCGAATTCTTGTGCAGACTTACGGCTATCATGCTCTGTCGGAAATACAATGCAGAGATCGGTTTAGGCATTTTAAAAATAATTATTTTGACGTTGAAGATAAAGAACGCTCTGGTGCACCGAAAAACTTTGAAGAAGAAGAACTGAAAACGCTACTCGATGAAGAGCCATGTCAGACGCAAAATAAACTTGCAGAATCATTAGGAGTTAATCACACACATCACTAATGCTTTAAAAGCATTAGTAATCATTTAAAAGCAAGGAAATTTTCTGCCGTGCGAATTGAAGCCGAGCGACATGGAACGGCATTTTTTCACATGTAAACAGCTGCCCTAACGACAGGCGTATAACTCGAAGCGTAGAAAATTGTGTGGTAAGCCCGGTCATGCATCAACATCGACGATAAAGTCGAATATCAATGTCGATGGACAATACTTTCATTGACATGTTTTTAAACAGAACATTCATTTTGATGAAAAAACAGCTAGACTTATTGAAATTTCTTATAAAGCGTTTTCAGAAATCCGTATCTTTTCTTTAAATACGGATTGGCAATATCAACTATACTTTTTCTATTTTCTCTTTTTATGTATGGCTGTTTTCTTACAATCCTTCCATGAAATTGTTTTTTTAAGTACTTTGCGAATGGTTTCAGCACTTACGTTTTTTTTTCAACTGTTTTTCTACTAATTTTGTCAGCTTTTTAGCACTCAATTTAGGATTCAGTTTAATTTGGCCTAAAATCCATTGCTCATCAGCCTCAGTGACACTTCTGCGTGGTCCTGTACCTCTGGCTCGATGTATATGGCCTTCCTAAAGCCATGCAGGACAAAATCTTAACACGGTATCTAGATTCTGTGAATAATTTCCTCGAAAAGAGAGATCAGCCTCTCGTAGTCCAACTAGCCGTTCCCGGTCAAACTCGGTAAGTTGGTGAATGCTTGCATTTCTTCGTACACGAGGCATGGTTACCAGTTGAAAACAACCTTTAGGAACACACTATGCAAAAATTGGATATTTACTGCAGTTACAAATGTGTACAAAACATATTTTGTTTTTGTATGTATGTGGTAAACATATACCCAAAATTTTATTAAAATTAAATCATTTTTAGTGGGTGTTCAGATTATTATGTCACTTAGTATATAAGTGGATAGGTCATATTTTAAGAGAGCGGGTTAACAACACTATCCATTCAATTCTACTATGGAATCTATCTGGAAAAAGAAGAAGTAGACCCCATAGTATATGGAAGAGAATAATGGTAGAGAAAACCAAGTAATTCTAGAACTAAGGAATATTGCATGGGGGTCGCGAAAATGGAAAACAGAAAGCATAGAGCACAGCCTCCCTAGGGCATAATGGATTCATAATAGTAATAATAATAATAATAATAATATATAAAAAACGGTGAATAATTATTGTGTCGCCGAAAAGACAATTAGAATGACGCCGAACAAAAAAACCGCATTTACGGGTCTGAGGCCAGTTAAAAACTATCAAATTAGTTGGACAAACACAAGGCAAATTGGTTTTTGAAAGAGATCGTTTAGAACGTTTGATTAGCACCTTTAAAAGCCGACACGAAACTGAAAACAACGCCACACCGTCAGTGGTGAGGAATTTTCGTCGTCATGTTGTCGGTGGCGGCTGACTCAAGAGAACACCGACGACAGACCTGGTGATCAGTGACGTCTCAATCGGTTAGTCGGACATTCGAGTGGCGCGTGACGCATAAACATAACATCTATTTCGCGGAAAATAAAAAGGAAAGTCGTCAACGAACGAGTTGGATTGGCAGGGGTCGGAAGTTGCATCCATAATGCCCTTTTCCAAAATAAAAAATAGCAGAAAAGACATATAAAGGGTTTAACATTTAAGAGGAAATATTCTGAAGTCCACTAAAAATATTGCACTGTGTAATGAGAAATGTTCGTTTTTTTATTGGGTTTTTCGCCACAATCTAAAACTCAAAAAATATCAAAAAAATATGTTATTATGTAAATAAAGAATCACTGGGTAAAAACAAAAAACCAAACGGAGACAAATTTCTCGGTGATTCTTTTTTTGTAGTAAATTTGCCTAACGAATAAAATTCCCGAAACGTTAACGTTAAAAGTTTGTATATTTTTTTATAACATTTTTATATTTTTCAAATTTTATTAGTTAGGCAAATTTATTACAAAAAAGAATCACTGAGAAATTTGTCTCCGTTTGGTTTTTTGTTTTTACCCAGTGATTCTGTATTTACATAAGAAGAGATATTTTGATATTTTTTTGTTTTAGATCGTGGCGAAAAACCCAATGAAGAAAATAAAAATATGAACACGCCACAATCATTCAGACATCACTGAGAAATGTGCGGTTGCTATTTAAAGAGGTTTTGCGAAAATACAGAGGACGTCTTTTAGATATTATGTTAATTTTTTATAGTAGGACCTCCGTATCTTCCGGGGTTTGGTTTCACCATCTTCCGTGGAAGCGTTGAACCGCTTGTGAGCATTATATTATCGGGTGTATGACAAAAGAAAAGAAAACAAAAAATGTATGTTATAAAGGGTTATCAAATAAGAGCTATATATGAAAGTAAGCACTTCAACTGTGTTTTAGATTACTTTATTTAATAATATAGTTGAATATATGAATCATTTTCAAGCCTCTCGATGATTTAGTTGTTACTATGAAAAGGCCGTCACACCAAATATTATTAAATAGAATTAAAACAAAGTTGAAGTGCTTTCTTTTCCATAGTTTATTGTAGTAACGGATGAATCAATTAATTATTTCAGCGCTATGTATTTTTAATTTGGAATAAAAACAAAATGGTATAATATTCAATGTGATATATTTTTAAATATTGGTTCATGGTATTTTTATTTAACAATAATTTCATGTAAATGACCCCATTTTTTGATGACTTTGCCACATAAATCGGCATTTATTTCATCAATAACACGAATAATGCTATAATGAATTATAATGATTTCACATAATACCAGAGAAAAAAAGATCAATGGAGTTATATCACATGATCTTGGTGGCCAGGTAACATCGGCATTTCTTGCGATAACACGGTCATTGAAGTTTTCTCTCAATAAACTGATTGTATCACGAGATGTTGAAACCATAATCACATATCGTCGGGATTAAACTCATCCAGTTCATGCCAGAAAAAATCAATAATGACGTTTCTATAGAGTTCTTCATTGACAGTCACTGTATTTCCATTTTCGTTTTCAAGTAAGTACTGTCCAATTACACCTCCAGACCATAAACCACAGCAAATTATTATTATTTGTGGATGTAAAGATGTTTCAAGAACAGCATGTTGGTTTTCTTCACTCCAAATACGGCAAATTTGCTTATTTATGAAGCTATTTAACCAAAAATCAACTTCATCGTTGAAGATTTTTTTTTATAAAATAATGGATCTGTTTCAAGTTGCTCAAAAGAGCAATATTCCATGTAGTGCCATAAGAAAGCCCTGTGTTTTCAGCAATATGTTTTTGAAGAGCTGGATTCGTAGCATCGGAAACACTATCATTTCATTCGAATTTTTGAATTAAATTATTAAAACTAAGCTCTGAAGGTCGATTGTGTTGACCATAAATTTCACTTAAGACGCGAAACCTGGCCCGGATAGATTCATTATTTTTGTAATATAATTTGTATACGCGTGCAACAGTATATGTTTTCACTATGAATTGCCAAACAATACTAAACACAAATATCAATTGTGGCAGAATAAAGAAAAAATGGAATAATAAAATATATATATATATATATATATATATATATATATATATATATATATATATATATATATATATATATATATATATATATTTGAAAAACAGAAATTTTTCATCCGTACTTCCACGTACCACTGCTCGTCTCAAATCAGTCGCCGCCACCACGTTGAGACAAGTACCTCCCAGGACCGGTTTCTGGCCTCACAGCCGTCGTCAGCTGGGCTCGAGCCCAACGCAGGGAAACAGCTGAATCGAAACGAACAGAGGAAGACCAAGTCAACTGGTCATATCGATGGCGGGTCGCAATCTCAATGCAACTCACGCCATCCTACGGTGAATGTTCGCGGCAGTCAAAAACTTCGCGATACATTCTTCCCACAACCTTGGATGTAGGTATAAGGTTTGCTCAAAGGATAGCTTAGTGGGGCTGTGGAGAGAGATATTTGAAAAACAGAAATTTTTCATCCGTACTTCTACGTACCACTGCTCGTCTCAAATCAGTCGCCGCCACCACGTCGAGACAAGTACCTCCCAGGACCGGTTTCTGGCCTCACAGCAGTCGTCAGCTGGGCTCGAGCCCAACGCAGGGAAACAGCTGAATCGAAACGAACAGAGGAAGACCAAGTCAACTGGTCATATCGATGGCGGGTTGCAATCTCAATGCAACTCACGCCATCCTACGGTGAATGTTCGCGGCAGTCAAAAACTTTCGCTACATTCTTCCCACAACCTTGGATGTAGGTATAAGGTTTGCTCAAAGGATAGCGTAGTGGGGCCGTGAAGAGAGATATTTGAAAAACAGAAATTTTTCATCCGTACTTCCACGTACCACTGCTCGTCTCAAATCAGTCGCCGCCACCACGTCGAGACAAGTACCTCCCAGGACCGGTTTCTGGCCTCACAGCCGTCGTGAATCTTCACAGAATGAACGGATCGACACCCGCAATGATTTAAAAACATTATTTACCATCCGTGAAAATATTAGATATGGCATATATTAGATGTAACATATATCTATATATATAGAGAGAGAAAGAGAGAGAGAGAGTGTGTAAGGGAAAGTACATTTATAAGTTTAACCAAGGATTCTTTACATTTTTTTGGACAAGTGTTCTCACGTAATCTCGTGTAAATCACGGAAATGTTGTGTTTATTTCGATCGAGCTGTCCCATCGCTTTGTTAATTTCAATCTTTGAGGAATTCAGTTTTTGTTGTATTGGACTCTTATTATTGGACATTAAATATCTGAAAAATAAATATCATACTTTTAGTCGTTTATCTCGTACATTTCCGCATAAATTTGGTTTGTTTTGATACAAAAAAAGGAAAACTTAAATATTATTGTTTAATGTCAGAGTTGAAATTAGTAACAGTAATTTTTGCATTATAACACGCTTTAAGCAATTTATGTCACATTAAGAAACACATGATTAATTATTTGTTTAAAATAACTGTTTAAAATATCCACCATCCTATTCCACATGAAAGAAACTTCTTTGGTTGATAAAATATTGAATAAAAAATTTGGTATTCCTTTGGTTTTAGCAAATAAGCCATTCAATGTATTTTTACTTGTGTGAAAAATCAGCGGGTAACAGTGTTTAAACTATTTGTACGTCAAAAAGGTAGAATAATTGTTCTATTAGTATTATATGTACAATCAAATGGGAAATGCATACTTGTCTACACGTCGAGTACTTCTAGTAGAATCCCCTTCAACAATATGTATGATTTGTTCTTCGACTTTAGGACCGATTTCTCGCTGGCGCCCACATTCTTGGAATTCTGGCATCACACTACCCGTATCCAAAAGTCTTTGTGAAATTTGGACACATGTTTGCCGAGCAAGAATTTCGTGTGTTGATTAAACATTGCTTTTTGATGAAGAGGAATACCGTTGAAGCAAAACAATGGCTTGACAAACATCATGCTGCAGGAAATCAATCATAACTGATTGCTGTGCTGAATTCAAACGTGGCCGTATAAACCCTGATGATGCTGAACGCTCAGAACGTCCAAAATAGGTGATTACACCAGACAACATCAGAAAAATTTACAAGATTATTTCGCAAAACCGTAATTTAAAGCTGCAGTAAATAGATGATATAACGAAAATATCGAAAGCAAGTGTTTACACCTATTTGCATGAACATTTAGGAATGCGTAAATTGTTATTGTAATGAATACCGCGTTTACTCACAGTAGACCAAAAAAAAAACAACGTATTGATGATTCTCAGCAATGTTTGGAGCTGTTTAAGCGAAATAACAAGGATTTTTTCATGAGATATGTGACAATAGGTGAAACATGGATCCATCACTACACTTCAGAGTCAAATCGACAGTCAGCTAAGTGCACAGCAGCTACTGAAATCCGTCCAAAGCGACCAAAAACAAAACCATCGGCTGGCAAGCTTATGGCCTCTATATTTTGAGATGCGCTTGGTATATTATTCATCGATTATCTCGTGAAAGGTAAAACCATGAACAGCGAATATTACATAGCATTATTGTTGCGCTTGAAGGACCGATGGCTAAATTGTATGATTGTACTTCCAATTGCTTTTTCATCCACCGTATTCTCCAGATCTGGCCCCAACGTCTATTTCCTCTTTACAGATCTCAAAAATATGCTCACTGGAAAAAAATCACCCCGATGAAGAGGTAATTGCCGAAACAGAAGGATATTTTGAAGGCAAAGAGAAATAGTTTATTAAAAAAGTTGTAGAATTGTTAGGAAAGCAATGGAAGTATTGCTCTTTAAGGAGAATATATTGATAAATAAACTTGAAATTTGCAAAGAAAAACTGTGTTTTATTTGTCAGGCCGGCGACTTGACCCATGTGTTACACATGTTTCCCTATTAGATTCAAATTGTTCAAGACATGTTGTCTACAAACCATAATAAGCGATTAGAATACTGAAACAAAATCAGATCTTCTGATATGTCGGGTTCGGATTATTTTTAAGGCGATTTTTGAAGGAAAGGGTATATATAAATACCACTCAAACCTTATAGCAACTTAAGGATATAATCCGTGTTGAAATCATTGTATTAACATCAGATATGTTAACAGAAGTGTTTGTGGAAAAGTGTGTGGAAAGTGTTTTAAAAAGGGAAACAAAGTTACATTATTGCTAATGCCTCACATTTGATTGATAGAAAAGATAATATAAACATATTATGGAAAAAATATTCTGGCTTCAAGAAAATTTTACAGGAAAAATATTTTTTTTTGGTGCCTCGGATTTTAGAACTGATTTTAGCTATACTTAGGGTGCTAAGTCTAAATATGAAACCATTTTTTCTCTATCTGTTCTACTTTTTTAGATACATCCCCTTCAGTGGCGGCTCATGAGTTTTTAAAGTGGGAGGGCGTAGAAGAAAATAGTGCTGATGAAGATTTTTTTTTTGCTTTCCGCTTCCTGCTTTTTACTTTTCGTGCTATTGAAACCCTATACAGGAAGTGAACCAGGAAAACATTAAAATTTTGTATTGTTACTATTTGCAAGGACATTGGACGATGGGTTGTTGCTTGTTGCGCAGATAAAGGAATTAATAAGTGGGTAGTTACCGTTTCCCGAAGAGTAAACCATTCAAACAGTTTCTGTAACTGCAAATCAATAGAGAAAACTCAAAACAGTAAAAAAAAAACTTAAATTAGTCATTATTAACTGTTTTAAATCAGACACCTTCTTGTTTGCAATTAAAAGTGGATATATTTTTTTTAAAGTACTACTCAGGGTGTATAGACGTAGCAAATCCCAAATTAAAACAAGTATTCGCGTGGCCAACGAAATACGCAACGCGAGACATATCAAACGCTCCGTATACGCTCGGTCGCAGGGAATCTACGTCCAAATCGCATGTTTTAGAAAGCAATTAAACCCACGAATTCTGGCAACCAACAAAACATGTAACGCAAACGACGAGAAAAGATGACGTGGCGTAAGGTCGCTGGAGGTAAACGTCCGACCAACGATGTACAAATTAAGGCGAGAGGATGGAATTTGTATCTGCATTATTTGGTGTAATGGGTCGACAGACGTTCTTCTACATTTGGAGATTTTAATTTTTAATAATATCTTAAAATGAGTTAAAGAAAAGAATCTGAACGGAAATAAAATATGGTGTTTTGTTCTGAAAAATTGTTTACTGTGATAACTGCTGGAGTTGCGGCGCCCCGACGCCCTTCCTCACGAGCCGTCACAGGTCCTCAATGTCTATCAATGTTTTTTCTATCAATGTTTTTTCAATTCAATACATTCAATTATGGATGTTCTAAAATTATTGTTCAATGATTGGTTCCTGTTTATTTGCTCTATTGTCAGTCTGCCGTTGAGTTAGTTCAGGAACATGCACTAGGTGGCATAAGCATTACTTTTCCGGTAACTGAAGTGACCTTCAATGCTTGAACTACAGTTGAGGTTAGTTTGTGAGTTCTCCATTTAGAGCAGATCAAAGTTGGCTTCGCGTGATATTTGTGTTTAGGATAGAGTTGTTATAAAGTTAACCTAAAATGTATTGTGTTATAGACTGTTGTATTTGTGTTGTTGAATAGAAATAAAATGAGTTCAAGTAGAAGAAGTTGTGTAAATCATCCAGATATGTTTAACTATATATATGGAGAATACACGTTAAAAGAAAACAGAAAAACTCTTAGTAACTTTGTAAAGAGAGCTCACCCTGGATACTTTGGTATTAGGCTTGGTGATCAGGGTAAAACCTGGGCAATGTCTCTGGCTTGTAAAACTTGCACAGAACATTTACGACAGTGGATTATCGGGGAAAGAAAAAGTCTAAAATTCGACGTACTGATGGTTTGGAGAAAACCCAAAAACTACTTTGGTGACTGTTATTTGTGCCTAGTAAATATCACTGGAATCAATCGAAACAACTATAGCAAGTGGACACCCGGTCCCTCACTCAGAGGAAGTGCCAATCCCAATGTTTGACCAGCTACCAGAGCTCTGTGAGGACGAGTGTGTCCCTCTGATCACCCTTCTGATACTGATGAAGGTGACAGTGATTATGAAGGTGTCATCAATTCGTCAACATTTCAATCAGGATGAGTTAAAAAACCTCACCAAAGATCTCAACCTGTCAATAAGCTTCTGAATTACTGGCTTCCAAGTTCAACGACACTCAACTCACAAGACGCTTAACAGTTTCAGATTCCTTGGGTGTAAGATGAACATTAAGGTACACTATTTAGACCGCACAGGCACTTAGACCGTTTTCCTCAAAATTTTGGAAACACCAGTGAGGAACAAAGTGAAAAATTTTACCAGGATATTAAAACTATGGAGGACCGCTGCCAAGAAAGATGGGATACGCAGATGATGACAGATTACTGCTGGAGTTTAAAAACGAACTGTTCCAAAATACATTCAAGAATGTTATATTTCACTAAAACGTTATGTCTTACAAATTTGATCTCCTTGGCCAAAATTATTGTAATATTTGAATTCAGGGTGTCAAATTCAGCTCCATATACCCCAGCACCAAAGCAACTGTTGGCCTGTGTATTTAAAATGAATGCATGCTGCCCACCCGTTATATTATTCCATGTTAATTTAATGACAATTATTTATGATTATAGTGTAAACAACTTTTTAGTGGCGATTCCAGACATTTTTCATTTTATCCGCGTAAAAGTCGAATCGGTAAAGTCGTCGTCCAGCAACGAAATCACCCCCTTCACCCAGACTATATTTTATGTATGGGGCGGAATTTTTTCGCCAGCGACACGCACCTGGAGCTCCGTATCGAGCGAACTAATTATGTTCACTTTCGAACTGGTCACGACAAGTTCCGTGTATCCGTATGAAGTCATTAGTGGAAGCGATTTTTCAACCCTCATGAATATTCACCAGGTGTTGAGGATTTTTGAGGTGCGGCGAACTCTGGAATGGCCGGTGTTTCCTCCGCAGGACCTTGCCAACGACATTCCCGGAGGAAGCGGAAGATATTTCGTTCATCGAGAGGCGTTTTAGTTAGTCCAGTATCAGGATGTGTTCTATATCTTTTAATTTTTCCGGAGGAAGTTAACCAAGTAGTTAAGGAATTGTATAAAGTTGTATACTGAACATGGAACATATTAAAAATATTCAAAAAGCAGGGAAATTTATCTGTGCTCTACGAAAATATTGATTATTTCTTCAACCGTCAGCAAGTAACTTATGGTGATCACAGTTCTCGGGAGACACTTGCTGACGTTTTAGTGGCTGCTGAAATACAAAGGTAGTCTGAAAAGTTTCCACCATCAACATGAAGATGGCGTTATTCGTCAAAAATATTCTGGAAATATAATTGCGCATGCGTTGAAAGATAACCTTGAAAATTTCAGCCATATTAGACTCTCAGTTATTGTTTAACAGTCATCTATTTATGTAAGTCGATGTTAGTATTTCGGTAAAGATGGAAAAAATCGAATTGCACTCGACAACTGTTAACGTCAATTTGTGAATTTAAAATTCTTTCAATTTTTATATGGAACTAGCAGAACCCGGTAGACATCCTGTCAGTGTATATTTATTTACCTCTGTATCTCTAAAATGGATGGTCTGTATGCAATATAGAATCTATAAAGCGTTGTAGAAAATTGTGGATAAATGAAAGATTACTTATATTGTTAAAATTTGATTATTTTTATTAGTATAAATTGATGATAAATTATATACATTTTTTTAATTAATAATTCACATGAACGAACAATATTTTTGATTATTCCAGTCGCTTACTAATCACAGTCACAATCACTATTTGTTATTATTGAGAATTAAGGACAGTTGAAATCAATATTTTAATAATCAATCAAAATTATTTTGTTTTTTCATGTTCAAATATCTGTATATACCAATTTTCATGGCGATTATATATTTTTTTTTAATTTAAATGTTGTATATATATATATATATATATATATATATATATATATATATATATATATATATATATATATATATATATACATATCGTAAAAGAGATAGGACAAAGGAAAAAATGAGAGAAGGAAAAAGAAGGAACCTTATCGATGCAAGTTTATAGATAAATTGAAAAAAATTGGATAGTTCGAACTAGCACTCGAACCCAAATATTTTGATTATAAGTCGGAGGGCTCTGTCCAGTTAAGCTACCCGCCCTATACAAATTTCCTTTCACTTTTTTCTATATCCATTTAATCGCATTGTCTATCGTACGGTGGCATTTTTAAATTTAAATACCTTATGCAGGGAAAGATGTAGTTAAGGTGTAGAGGTTGATGCGCTACAGCTCCATCTAGTGGCGAGGTACAACAAAGTGGGTAGCGCGAAAATATTCACCGTGTTCAAGTACCTATGTATACCAATTTTCATAGCGATCGGTTATGCGATGTAGAAGTTGATGTCCTGCAGTGCCCTTTAGTCGCAAGTTACAATAAAATTGATAGAATAAAAATCATCTCCATGAAAATATACTTAGATGTGTCAACTTTCATGGTGATTTGTCAAACGGTGTCGGAGTTTATCGATCTCATATATACCAACATATATGTATATATATATATATATATATATATATATATATATATATATATATATATATATATATATATATATATATATATATATATGTACGTCACTTCCCATAGAATCCCATTGAAAATTATTGGTCACAATATTACCGTGATGCCATCTATGACGATTACGTCATCAGGTATCACTAGAAAGGAAGAGTTGAGTTTTACGAAGTCATGATGGAAAAAATAAATACCAAGTAAAATTTTGTTTCAAATACTATTTTCACGAACAACATTCTGTTTAAATGGTCATGTTAACCATAACCTTAGATAGTGGCCTGATACTAATCTGTACTGGATGGAGCAGATTTAAACACAGTATTCTTAAAAGTTAAATATTTGTATGGGATTTAGTGGCAAGCAAAGCAAAAAAAAAATTTAGCAGCACTATTTTCTTCTACGCCCTCTCATTTTAAAAGCCGCCACTGTGCCCATTGCTTCTTCGATATGTGATACTATTCTCATATGACACATAATTTTTGCATTCCATTTTATTGCCTTTCTTATGAATCATGTATATTATTTAGCGCCACTCTTCAGGCATCATTCCAAACCTTGACTATTAATTGATGTATGTTGTCTGTTCTTGGAGCTTTATTACTCTTGAGCTCTATTAAGCTTCCTTCCACTTCTTACCATGATGGGACTCGACCAGTGGCTGGTCTGCTTTCATCGCTCTAGTATGCTCTTCATGTTGGTTAATATTTCGCCATCTGCGTCCTTGATCCAATTCTGTTTAGGGTGAAAGCTTTTTACTGCACAAATATTCTAGTAATTTGGAGGAAACCAATGATTATATATTATCTCATGCTGCTTCTTGATATAAATGTTTTTTTTTAATTAAACAATGCATATTCAAAAAATGTATAATACAAAACTATGATGAGTCACTTCGTGGGTGGCCTGGCAATTAGCGGCCATTTAAAACGCGTCATCCTCAGTAGAAGGCGTACGACGTCGTGCTCCAGGTGTCGCCGGTCTAAGACGGCACGTTGTGCTTTTTTCGCTTCACGAAAAAAAAATGACGAATAGTGTCGTAATATAATCGAAATGCACCGTAGATCTCGGGAAAAACGAGAGAAAAATTTTAAAGATCCGGCTGTTGTAAACACGCGTCGTGGGTGGTCGCGCAATTAGGAATCGCTTAAATACATAATTCTCTGAAGAAGGCGTCCACCGTCTTGCTTCAGGTCCTGTAAAATCGCTTCCATTCGTTTTCATCAGCGGATTTTTGCGTTTTTATGCTTCTAATGAGGATTTCTATCGGATTACATGTTAAATTGCTTCGAAAAAAAGTTGGAAATGGGAAAATTATTATGATGAGAACACGTAACGTGGGTGGTCGGCCAGTTAGGATTTGATGTTTTAACTAATGTTCTGGTTTTACAAATTAACTCATTAAAAATTAAAGGTGGAACTCGACAAACAGCGTTCAGTTAATATAAATAAATATCTACTAATAAGTTTTAAAGAATAATTTTAAATTTGTTTGTTAACAATATATTTAATGATAAAAATATTACATTCAAATAGTATCAGGGTATATTTTGAATATCCCTCAATAATTTAGTCTTTTGCTATAAACTGACATAACTTTTACCGACGGAGACAAATAATGGAACTTTTTTAATTTAAAGAAAACTATTAAGCACTATTTATTGAAACAATATGTGATCTAAAAGCTGTATATTTTCTCTATAAGACGGAATCGCCATCGTTAGAATCATTCAACGAATTTTTAAGTTATAGTGCTTAAAGTGACAGAACCGTTTGTCACTTTGTCCCAAAAACAGGATGGAGCAAAGAGATAATATTAAATTTTGTTTCAAATTTGTTAAAAATTCTACAGAAACATTTGAATTGATGAAAAACGTTTATGTAAATCAGTAAATTATAAACTAGTGAACATCCCGGGGTTTCAGCCTAGGTAATGATGTTCCGGTAAAGAGTATCGTATATGCCTGTATATATCGATGTTTCGATATATCCTGAATCCACATATATGATTTTTGTTCTGAAAATTCCTCAGGAAAGGAACAGCTAAATTAACGCGACTGAAACCGCGGGGTGTCCACTTGTAAAAAATACTAATGAGATGTATGTAATTGTGATTTTCCACTGACAATAGTTTGTAGTTGTGGACTAATTTTACTTGTACCAATTATTAAAAGAGATTTACGATGTTCGCTTAACTTAGATCTGTAAAAATTATTTGTATATTTCATTTTGGAGAATGTTTTCTCACATAAGTAAGTAGTATCAAAAACAGAAAATAGCCCACGGGCAAATGTATGCAAATTATCAAATTGTACTAGTGGAAGACTTATAAAATTCCCACAAATATGAGTTTTGATATTTGTTCTTAATTATATCAATGCACTGTAAATCAATAATTTCCTTTTGAAGTTCCGGGGCAAGCGTTTCAATGACACTATCAAAAGGATTTCGAAAAATTTCATTCGCAATGACGTCAAAGTCTGAGAAACGAATATCAAAATTTATCTTCAAACCACTCAAAGCTTCTATTGCAAAATCGATGGAAACTCAGTCTCAGCATTGTGGCTGAATATTTTACATGTTTTAAAATGTGTGAAATATTTTTTACATAATTGTGATTAAAACAGTATTATTTTCTACCGGAACGATTTGATATTAGTGTATAAATCAGGGAGAAGCTGGTTTTCAACTTGCAATCTTAAATTCAGTTAGTTCACATGTTTTGTCAAATCGACATAGAATGCTAACTTCCACAGTCATTCTATAGTTTGTAATTCAGTAAGAGAGCAATGTTTTTCATTCAAAAAAAATCTGATCTCCGCTCTAAGTTCAAAAGAGCGCTGAAGGACTTTTCCGCAACTAAGTCAGCGTACCGCAGTATGACATGGTAAGTCATTTTCCCCAATCTCTTCAAGAAATTCGCGGAACTGTTGTTGATTCAGTCTAGTGGATCTGATGAAATTAACAACTGATATGACTGGTTTTAGAACTTCAGACATATCCAAACATTTTCCGCACAAGGACTGTTGATGAATGATACAATGTAAGACGAATGGTTTTGAACAACCATTATTTTCTACAGCTTTTACCACAAGTGCGACTACTCCTTTATTTTTACTACACATCTTTTTGCCTCCATCAGTCGTAATAGATTTCAAGTTTTTCCATCGTAGGTTCTTCTTATTAAGAACATTTTCAACTCCCTTAAAATATCTTCCCCAGTAGTCTGAGTGAATACTATTAATATCAAGAAGTTCTTCATACACTTCATAGATTTTTATCTACTCCTCGAATAAGAATCAACACCTGAGCAATATCTGACATATCCATTGACTCGTCCAAGGCCAGAGAAAACCACTCAACCTGTTCATTTTTGTCAGACAGTTGAGATGATATATTTTCTGCGATGTGTTTGCTGACTTCAACTGACAGTTTTAAATAAATTTACCTTTTCGGGGCACATTTATTCGGCTACTGCAATTACGCATTCTTTGATCACTTTTTTATTGGTGAATAGTTTTCCATGTTTTGCGATTTCAAGAGCCACACGCAAGCTGGCACGAGTTGCAGCCTCTTTTTCAGTATTGAGTTTCGTTAACAAATTATTAACAAATAATTAACAAATATTGCTGCCATTTCAATCCGTGCTTCAAAGCTTCAAATTTTTCTGTCCGCAAACTTTCTGTATATTTTGAGTAATTATGAAAATGTCTCGTTTCATAATGTTATATTCTTAATGTTATTATTCTTATCGTTAATGTTATATTCTTTGAGTACGGCTATGGTGTCATTGCAAATCAAACATTGCGCCTTATTACTGAACTCAATCACGAAATATTGAAAGTTCCATTGATCTTTGAATGCCCTGCATTCACTGTCTATTTTTCGCTTCTTTTCTATACTAGTAAATCACACACAAACAACAACGTTATGTATTCGTAACAGTATTTTGTCGGTTCGAAGATGTCTTTTAAAAGGGGTTACGAACTACTTTATTCCATAATGGACAGTTTTACTTCCCTCGGCAGACTGACTCACGGTCGCGCCGCTAGCCTCTTTATACACTAATTACTGCCATCTCGAAGTGAGTGGAATACACCGGAACTTTCTCGATTCAACGGTTATTTACGCATGTTTAATTATTAATGCGCTTTCGAAAGTACTACTAGCGCCATCTGTTAGCGATAGAGGGTACTACCACTGCCTATTTTCGCTTTTGACCACCATTTTTCGTCAAGTGTCACGGTCATAACAATACACAATAGTAGTTGAACTAGCAAATTTAGCAAGCGTAAGCTCGTTTAGGGCGCAAACTCAGCGACTAGTTTAGAAAATATAATGGCACGAAAATTAAAACGGTTTTGGCCATTTGAACTTACTGGAGTTATGAGTATGGCCCTAAAGCTGGAAAGTTTGGAGGCCCCTGTTTAGAAGATGATCCAATGTCATGTCGACCATAAAACAAGAATCACGATGATTTAGTGGAAAAAGTGTGTGAAATGATCGTCTACGATGCGAATTCAAGTGTGAAATGGATAGCGCAAGAATTAAATACGACCAAAGACATGATTTTAATAATACGACCAAATTTTAATAATACGACCAAAGACATGATATTTTGACAAAGGATTTAAACAAACGGAAGGAGGACATGAGGACAAAAATTGCTCGCGTTGAACATTGGCAATGGGCTTATTAAAACAGACAGACAAACTGCACATTTCTGGAATCGATTGTAACTGGTAATGAGACTTGGTGCTTTAAGTACGCTGTTCAAACAAAAGGCCAGTATGCTACGTGGAAGTCGCCTCAGCCTCTCCAAAATCGAAAAAAATTGCGTTTCCAGAAGTCACGAGAGAAGGCAATGTTGATCTATTTTCACGACTCTAAAGGTATTATACTTCGGGAATTCGTTCCATAGAGTCAATATGTCACTGGTGAATATTATCCAGGCGTTAGGTAGCGTTTGTGGAAGAAAATCGTTCGAGTAAGGAGCGAATATCGAACGCCGGTAAGTTGGTTTTTGTTGCACGTTAATGCACCATGTCACAGGACCGTCGCTGTTGGTGAATTTTTGATGAAAAAACAAGTATATGTGCTTCAACATTCTCCGTATTCGCCTGCTTTATCTCCGTGGGAATTTCCTGTTTCCGAAACTTAAAACGGCCATGAAACAGTGATCCCAACAAACGACAGAACATGTTATGTTAATATTGGTGGAACGTGCCCAGGGGTGCAGTAGTGTCCAGTAGCGGTCGCCGTGTAACTGTTCTAAAACTCAATTCCTGTAGGGTCTATAATCAATCAAAAAAATTAATAAATGTATGAAATTTCAAATTTATTATTGTTGTATTATCGATATAAATCAGACTATCTTTTATAGCATTTATTATAAGAGATCATTATTTCGACCAAGACATTTAAGCAATCATTAAAATGAACAAAAATGACGTATCGTCATGCACTTTGATAACAAATTAATTTAAAAAAACATAATATAGCAAACTTTAAGGTTTTACAAAAAAAAATTATAATGTATAAAGGTATATGAAAATTAGATGCAATCTGGGTAGATTTGTTTAGCACATTGTACACATACATGTGCTTTACAGTAACTCCTATATGTTGACATGCGATTAAGTTTTGGAGGGCTAGAATTTCTTGTCTTTCTTGTTTTCTCATCATCAGGTTGTGGTGAGGGCTGATTAGGCATATCTGTTCCTAAGGCTCTTGACAAACTCATTCTTAATTCTCGCGGCAATCGCATATTATGCACTCGCACACAACGATTCCCTGTCTTTGCTGTTAGGGTAATGAATCTGATATAATAGGTATGCATTGACGTACTGGCGGCAGTGGCGGTATGCATTGGCACAGAGCTATTGAAACCATATACATACAGGAGATGAACCAAGAAAACCTTAAAAATTTGTATTATTACTACTTACAAGGGCATTAGAGGATGGGTTGTTGCTTGTTGCGCAGATAAAGGAATGAATAAGTAGGTACTTACTGTTTCTCGAAGGGTAAACCATTCAAACAGTTTATTGTAACTGCAAATCAAGAAAAAACATCGAAAAAGCTCGAAAAAGCTCGAAAAAAAACTTCATGTTTGCAATTAAAAGTTGATATTTTTATTTAAAAAGTACTACCCAGTGTGTACACACGAAGCAAATTCCAAATCAAAACAAGTATTCGCTTGGCCAACGAAATACGCAACGCGAGAGATATCAAATGTTCCGTACCCATCAAATCAGCGTTTAAAACTAATTACCGATACGCTCGGTCGCAGGGAATCTACGTCCAAATCGCATGTTTTAGAAAGCAGTTAAACCCTCGAATTCTGACAACCAACAAAACATGTAACGCCAACGACGAGAAAAGATGACGCTGGAGTATCGTCGCTGAAGGTAAACGTCCGATCAATGATGTAAAAATTATGGCGAGAGGATGGAATTTTATCTGCATTGGGTCGACAGACGTTCTTCTACAATTGGAGATTTTAATTTTTATTAATATCTTAAAATTAGTTATAGGAAATAAACTGAACGGAAATAAAATATGGTGTTTGGCTCTGAAAAATTGTTTACTGTGATAAATGCTGGAGGGGCGGCGCCCCAATGCCTTCCCTCAAGAGCTGCCACTGCATTGACACTACTAATATTCAACATGCGGTAAAATATAACCATAGGTCAACGTCTTGTTCGGTGTTCACTTTTTATCCATTTCATCAACTCCACCTTTTGTGGAATTATAATATGATATAATTTCAGGTTTACCAGTGCATTGATCAATTTCTTCAGTGTGATGCATAGAAGATGCTAAAATGAGGGTCTTAGATTTCTTGGGAACATGAGGGTCTTAGGCTAGGCTAAAATGAGGGTCTTAGAAATCAGTGTTATTTGGCTCGTGAAACCATATAGTGTTGTACCGTTCACTCCTTGTTTTGAAGGAAGAAATTGATTAGGAACTTCTTTTTTATTTTTTTGAACTGAATCAGTACTAAGTCAAGACCCTCTTCTTCAAACTTCTATAGACGTGAACCAGTTGTCACAGGTCACGATTCTCTTGCTGCCATACAAGGGCTTTGTCAAACTTACCACACACTGAGTAGGAACCTTGAGATTATTATCCTCTTCCACTAAAGTTTCGCCATCTGACCCTGCTCCTGAATAAACATAACCATTGTAGAAATAACAATTTGATGCATCACACAAATACATTATCTTATCAGTTTCCTTTCTTATTGTCCTCTCAGGTTATCAAATCGCAGGCAATAAATAACGCACAAGAATCTAATCTTCGACATTACACACCTAAAAATATCTCGTCCTGTACCATCTGGGCCAAAAAAAATAGTCAGCATTTTCGTGATTGGATTTAAAAACTGCACTATACATGAGAAGTCCGAGAAAAGCTCGGAATTCTATTATATCAAGATCTTGTAATTCTACGTAAATTCCAACATAATTATATTATGTTAGGGAGTTCGCACAGATCTATTTGGTGGATGCTTCATCCATTTGTATCTATTCTTTCCAATATCCGACTGAAAATTAAACAAAGATAACTCGTCTTCGCTTGTTGACAACTGGCTTTGTTCTTGCACATCTTCAGAACCGGAGACTCCTTGATCAGTGTCGGTATCATGATCACTCCGTTCGGATACATAGTTATCTCTAATGTTATCGGTTTCAGAATCACTAAAACCTTCAGACTCCAGCCAGGACTCCAAAATGACTACTTAAAGTTTCAACTACCCTTCTTGACTTTAACGTATGACAATTTTTCTCTAAATTTTATTTCCGTTTCTTCACACAGTTAATAAAAAAATAATAACGAAAACACTGACGTGCGGCCTCACAGGTTGCTCTGAAATGATAAATCGATTGTGCGTACTGAATTGGATCCCTCCAACACTAATATCCATTTCAGTTACATGAGGACAACTAAACTCGAAGGTAATTAGAAGCCCAACACACCCCGTGCGGGGAAAGGGAAATTTTTAGAATTGCGAATAGCGCTCGGCCTCACAGACCGCACGTCAATAGTTAAAGGTCAAGGAGATGTGCAGGAAGAAATCTTCCGAGACAAATTCAACCTCTTATTCGAATTACTTATTGCACTTAAAAAAAATATCAAAAAAACAGTCAATAATTTGAAAACTGTTAAAAAACCAAAGGTACTTTTATTGATCGGGTCCGGTCTCTCGCCGATAGGGAGATCGTCTTCAGCATCTGTCAACTAAATCCTTCGCTCAACCAAATGTTTATAAACACGTCAAAAGTACTTAAGGAATTACGGATCGGTTAAAGTACCGGCAACTTGATATTTTCCGATGTCCAGGCGAGAAATACCTTCATAATTGATCGGATGTGTCACCACTAATTAGCATTCTAAGATAATTAAACTCACATTAAGAGATAAGGCATCGATTTCGGGTATTTTCGAGTTTTACGACGGTATATAAATGGAATTCGAATAAAATTGTTGGTTTTCAAAAAGATTGTTAAGGTAATCACTGAGGAATGTTTACTGGAGAGGTACTTTAGTTCTCGTATGTCTGCGGAGACATCTTTAAAGAATGTTGCGTTTAATTGAAGCTTTAAACTAGTTGTTCTACGATGAAACTATGCTGCGGTGAAGATTATTGTTCCTTATAGTTATCTTGGACATTCACTTGTGAAAAAAGGAATACCATTTTTATACATTTCGCCAAATTTAAGGTAACTATCGAATCAGATCGACAAGAATTTGATTGAAGGTTTTTCGATCTTGGTGTTACTGGAAGAGAAAAAAAATAATGAGACTGACCCAGTAAAACATTTTTTTTAATTTTATACATATTTATTTATTATCACCTTCAATATACACCCCTTCTGTATCCTTAAAATGTTGCATGCGAATCTTCCATTGTTCGAAATAATGCTGGAAGTCTTCTTCTGTCAGCTCCTTCAGAACGCGTGCCGCTTTCTCTTTCACAGCTTCAACAGACTCAAATCTTGTTCCTTTTAATGCAGATTTCACCTTAAGAAACAGATAGAGGTCACACGGCAAAAGAACCTCCGAATAAGACGGATGATCTATCTCTGGGATGCTTTAATTTGCTAGAAAGCTCTTGACAGACAATGCGGAATGGACCGGCGCATTGTCTTGGCGGGGGTCGTTTTTTTCTTATTCTTTCAGGGAATTCAGCAAAAACGTGAATGTGTGAAAGTGAAACGTGTAGTAATGTTGGTTATTAGTTTGACCTTCAGAAACCCAGTGAAGGTACACAATTTTATGAATATCGAAAAAAACAAACATCATTGCTTTGAATTTTGATTTGTTCATTCCAGCTTTTGTGGCTCTCGGTGAATTTGGGCTCTTCCAGTGTATGGATTGGCGGGTTTATTTTAGGATCAAGTAAAAAACCACGATTCGTCACATGTGATTATCATTTCCAATACAAACATTTTATTGAGCATCTTGTTATTCAAATGTGAGAATTTTAGGCACCATTTTGGCATACAATTTTACATTACGCATTATTTGTCAATTCCTAAAGTTTCAGCAATCGCACGAATACTTAACCGACGGTCAGATTGAATCAGATTACCGTGTCAGTCTCGTTATTTAATAGCCACACCTCATAATACACAACGCTCGGCTGATCCCATCATAGACAGAGCAACACCTCTTTGAGTGTCTATTTGGTTTTATATTACTTGGACCGTGGCTTTGGTTGATGGCTTACTAGGATTCGAGCATCCACTTTTCGTTACAGGTGACAATAAGATTGTCACCCGATTTTTTATTCAATCTGAAGAGTAGTAACAGAACCACATCAAAACGTCTACTCTTATTTAGAGCTGTGAGTTTATGGGGTATTTAAAGATTCCCCTTTTGATATTTCTCTTAGTTGTATATAGTAAACGTTCAAATGGCTTGGGGTGTTACTACCCAAGTTACTACAATAGCTTCCAATCTTATATTCTGCACTTTTTTGCTGTTTCTGGCATTTGTGGTGGGCAGCCCTATTTACACCTTTGCCCATTGAATTGGTTTTCTTTTATACCAGATACCTCTTGACAACGGGCATTGACATCAGAAAGCAGTAAAGTTGTGTTTGTTATATAGGTCTGGACGGTGACCCATCAAACGTTGATGGGAAAGCTCATCTAATATGGGTAGCACGAGGGAGGGGAGCCCTCATAGGCCAATGGCTAGAGTCTCTTTGTTGAAGTTGGACTTGTGATGGCAGTGGTTTTATCGCAGTAAGTTACAAGGTCTGTAAATATGAAACCTGAATTTCTCCATAGATTGCCCTAGCTGTTAATGTAGTTACCGTCAAACCACGTCATTGGCGCCATTTCCTTGTTGACATCTGATAAAGGTTTTAAACTTACAAAAATACAAGTTTCATACAACAGCATAGTTTCTAATAGCGTTGAACATGTCGAATTTTGTTCCTGGAACAGAAAATCAATGCTGCCCACGATTTGTGGACAGCATTGATTTTCTATTACCATTTGAAGCAAAACTGCTACAGAATCACATCGGTAAGTATGCTCTTGATAAATCACAGTGCTTTGAGTGGTCTAAAACATGCAAAAATGGTGAGTTTAACGTAAGAAACGAAGAACGTGGAAGACTACAGAAAAAGTTTGAAAACAGCAATTTACAAACATTATTAGATGAGTATGACGTTCAAACGCGCACTTGACAACAACTCGCGGATCAATTAAATGAGACATGAGAAGGCGTTTCTACACGTTTGAAAGCCATGGGATAGATCCAGAAGATGGAAAAATGGGTTTCCCATGATTTGAATGAAAGACAGCAGGAAAACCGAAAAACACTTGTGAAATGCTGCTCGCCAGGTACAAAAGAAAGTTATTTCTCCATCGAATTGTGACTGGCGATGAAAAGTGGATATATTTTGAGAATCCTAAGCGTAAAAGACTATGGGTAACTCCAGGTGAACCAGCCACATCGACTTCAAGGCCAAATTGCTATGGACGGAAGACTATGCTCTGTGTTTGGTGGGATCCGAAGGGTGTGATTTATTTTTACTGAACGCTACTGACAACAAATGAATGATTTGAATCAAGCTTTGCGTGAAAAACGACCAGAATATCAAAAAAGTAACACAAAATGATTTTGCTTCATGCTAATGTACCATCACACACAGCGAAACTGGCCAAGGAAACGATTAAGACGTTTAGCTGGGAAATCTTTTTGCATGCGGCTTACTCACCAGACTTGACTCCATCCGATTACTACTTATTTGCATCGATGGAACACGCACTTGCTGAGCGGCTCTTCACTTCTTACGAAAATGGCTCGATGGCTGGTTTACCTCAAAAGAGTAACAGTTTTTTGGCGTGCTTCTACAAATTGTTAGACAGGTGGGAAAAATGTATAGCTAGCGATGGGCAATACTTCGAATAAACTATTTTTTTTATCATTTTCATACAATAAACGTATATTTTCTATAAAAAAATTCTGGTTTCATATTTACATACCTAGGAGAGGTCAAGTCCGAAACTGAAAGGATAAAAACTAAATGGACGTTCGCCTCACCAGACCTCTTGCCTCCAAAACCGCACAAATCATGTGTTAAAATGTTTTTTTTTTTCTTTGGTTTGTCCTATGGTTTTTCCACACAAAAAGTTTAACAACTGAAGAAATATGAAGAATGTTTTTTCATAATAGTATAAACATTGAACCTACCTGATTTCCCAGACTTTCAAAATATCATATCGTCATGAAATTTAGGGAGTATTTGAAATTAAGGGGAAAAAAGTACATAAATCATTCAGAACTAAGAAACCAACACTACAGACTTAAAAAATGGGTAGAAGCAAAAAAAATTGTCCTAGAAACAGCAAAACAGATATTCAGAAGAAGAAGTGCACATAACATAAAGAAAAAACGATACGACCAAGACTGTGAAGACCTTAGAAAACAAAACAGTGCAGTTAAAATGAACCTCGTAAACACAAAGGAAGAACAAAATAGAAACGAATATGAAGCAATAAGAAATAAAACAAACACGTTATATAAAAAGAAAAATAACAACTGGCTAAATATAAGATGAGATGAAATAGAAGAAAGCAAATGTAATAGAAATTCTATAAAAAATAAAGGCACCTACCCAATGTCTACCAAAAACAAGATGAATAAAAGAATTAGAATGGGTATACAAAAGACTAGAAAAGATCTGGAAACATTACTACAGTGGTATAGAGAACGTACCAAATGAAAAAATCAGAATAAATGACAAAGATGAAAATGAAGTAACATGCCCCACAGAAGAAGATATTTAGAAAGAAATAAGAAAACTGCGAAATGGTAAAGCAGCTGGAGAGAATGGAATATCAGCAGAACTGTTAAAATATGGAGGAGCGTTACTACATAGAAATATATACTAACTACCAGTGCAGATTTGGCAGAGAACAAAATGTCAAAAAATGTCAGAAATGTGTCAAAAATGAAGAATGGGGGGTATGGTTTAATTGTACGAATTCATAAAAAAGTTGATAAAAAATATATTAAAACTACAGGCCAATAACTCTATTAAATATAACCTACAAAATATTATCAATAGTAAATTGAAAGTCTTTGCAGAATGAATATTAGACCGGACAGATCAGTAATAAATGCAATACATATCATTGAACAAATCGTACATAAATCATGGGAATATAATAAGGATGTGCATATTGTTATTGTACACTTTAAAAATGCGCTTGACTCACTAATCAGACCAAGAATGTTAAATGAATTAAAAATACCTAAGAAATTGACAGGAGTTATTGGAAATGATATTGAAGAACTCTAAGAGCCAAGTAATGATTCTGGGAATGATTACAAATGAACTCAATATAAATGAAGGAGTGAAACAGGAAAACCCAATATCACCAACGCTCTGCTATAATAAGACTTAATACTGGAAGCTATATGAAGGAAGGCAAACCTGAATAATAAAAACATTATAACAAATGACATACATCAAAGACTAAAGTTAGCCAATATTAATAAGAAAGAAGACCTAGTGAATACTGGAAAGAAAAATATTGTGAAAAATACTTGGACCAGACATAACAGGAGATGGAGAAAGGAGACATAAAAGCAAGAAGGCTAGAATGGGTAGGTTACATAAAGAGAAGGTTACCCACAGAAATAATTAAAATAGTAACAAAATGGATCTTATTAGAGAGAAGAGCAAAGGGAAGATCGAGAGGAAGATTCTCCACAGCAGGTGGAAAAAGATGCAAAACACAAGCATTGTATACTGGATAATAGGATGCAGAGATAGGAAAGAATGTAAGAGCAAAATCAAAGCGGCCAGGATACAAAAAAACTGCAACAATGATTAGAAGATGAGGAGTAATTCACCTGATTAACAGAATTTAAAAACGCTTTCAAGCGAAAACCATGATTCGTTAGCTCCATCTTCGTGTCATCATATGTCATGAAATAATTTATGCATTTATTTGAATTTAATTTTATCAAAGATATACAAAGAAACGACATTAGTACACATACCGAATACAATAAGGCTCTCCAAAAAGTTTTCTCTTCAACTCAGTTCAAACACAAACGCTACATAATCCGAAATATAAACGAAAGATCAATCTTAATAAAACGCAAAAGTAAATCTGTCGTTTCTCTTGCTTATAGAAACCCGATTTTACATAAATACGAATTTTTGGACGATTGATTTAGCAATCTATTGTGTGAGATGTTTGGAGGAATGTCAAAACAAACGAGACGCAATAATTTACAGTTGGCAGATGGATGATGTCTTTGATGTACGTCTAAAGAGCGTGACTATTTCCAATTAAATCGGTCGAAATTGAAATCAGTAAAAGAAATACAGTCGGTGCTGTTAGTGGATTGAGTAACGAACAAAGTACTATTGAAATTTAAAATATCGGGACTTTAAAATAATTAATCAATATAGCAATAATTAATTGCTTCAGAAGAGTAAAGATGGTGTTTTCGAATCTAAACGCTAAGGTTTCTAAATATTTTGAAAATGCAGATATTAATTGTATTGTATTGTATATGTATTGTATTGATTTTTTATTTAATTGAAATTTTAATTCTACGTTAGCTCCTTTAAAGTAGTTGCCTTAGGAAGATACACAGCGCTGTATACGATTTGTCCACTGTATATATCAGTGTTGGAACTGTTTATAGTATAGTGGTATAAAATGGTATTCTTTGAGGTGAATTTTAAATCTTGGGAAAAGTAAAATGTCACAAGGACTCAAGTCTGGTGAATAAGGGGATTGCGGAGCTACAGTGATGTTTTTATTTGACTGTTTATTGACTGTTTATTTTACTCATTAATTGAAATCTCTGTAAGTAAATTTTCACATTGATTTTAATACGTATATTAGGTGTCGCATTTTTTGTTTCCCAGTATAATATTATTTTGAAAATATGTCTAAGCAAGACCATGTATTTATCTAAACGCCCTCGTAGCTGCGTTTCGGTTATGCGTTGCGTTTCGCCTTCCCTGTGGTATTTATTCACCTAATTGTATCTATAAATTTTAGATTAAATTATGAGAAATTTTAATTGGCGTCTAAGTTTGATGAATTTGAATTTCAAGTCGATATATTTCTTAAACAATGGCAAAATAAAACCCTTAGCGAATTGTATTGTAATTAACGATGAAATTGAAGTAACTTTTAACTAATTATAATCGAAAATGGATATCGAAAAGAAGAAAGAAGTCCGATAAAAGAACAAAGAGAAGAAAGGAGAAAATAAAAAGTTATAGATTCAAGGAAACGAGTTACTAGAGGAAATACCAAGAAATAGTAAACAGGAAATTTGAAGAGCAAGAAGGAGAGGAGTGGAAGAAAAATGTGAGTTTTTCATGGATATAATACTGGAGACCGCAAAAGAAAGCTGTGGAACGGCAAAAATTGTAAATAAAAACATGAGAAAAATCAGATGGTAGAGAAAGGAATTGCAGAGGAAGATTAAGGACAAATATGAAAATATATCTAGATACAAAAAAAGATGAAGATCACGAAATATATACAGAAAAACGAAAAGAAGTAAAGATAGAAGTGAAGAAAGCGAAGTAACAATTATGGATAACATTTGGCGCAAAGATGACAGAAAACTACGGAGAAAATTGTCTTAGTTTCTTTAGTTATTCTACGGAACTTTAAAGCATCTAAGACAGAAAAATGAGTACAGTATGATGCAGTGGCGGCTTGTGGGTTTTATAAGTAGGAAAGTGGGAGGGCGTAGAAGAAAATAGCCCTGCTGAAGAATTTTTTTGGTTTCCCCTATCCCCTTTTGACTTTTCGTGCTATTGAAACCCTATACAGGAGGTGAACCAGGAAAATTAGTTAAAGGAAAGAAACTGAACGGAAATAAAATATGGTGTTTTGCTCTGAAAAATTGTTTACTGTGATAAATGCTGAAGGGGCGGCACCCCAGCACGAACCGCCACTGGTATGATGAATATAAAAGACAAGAACGGAAATGTAATTACGGAGGAAGATAAAATAATGGAAAGATGGAGAGAATATTTTAGAGAACTGACTGAGACGGGCACAAGTATACCAGAAGAACAAGAAAATCATATAGACGATATTCAAAAAATAGATATGATACAAGAAGAAGAGATATATGAAGCCATAGAAAAATCATAGTTGGGAAAGGTACCGGGTAGAGACAGTATTACACCGGAAATGATAAAATATATGGGAGAGGAAAGTGTGAGAAGCCTGACAGAATTGTTCAATGACATTATGAGAAAGGTAAAAGTGCCAAAGGAATGACATTCTGGAATCATATTGCCAATACATAAAGGCGGTGACAAGAGAGATTGCAATAATTATAGCGGAATAACGTTGAACAGTATACTAGGAAAGATTCTGAGCAGAATATTTGAGAAAAGGATAAGGAGCACAATCAATGACAATAGAGGAAACGTAATGTGGATTTACGGGGAACGAGCGAACGAGGGGAACGAGCACGCAAGATCTACTGTTCATGATAAGACAAACTAGCGAAAAACCAATAAAAAAAACAGATCGTAACGAAGCGTTAAAGGAAGCAAAGAAAAGGATGAAAACATTGAAGTTTGGCGTCTGGAAACAAATTGAAAATTTGAAAAATTGAATTAAAAAAAAATGATGTTTGCAGGTGATATGCCCATAATAACGGATACTGAGGGGAACCTTCAAGACAACTTAGAAATTTTGAACGAAGTGCTGACAAAAATAAACTTGAAAATTAATATACACAAGACAAAGAGTGTGATCATATCCAAAGAAAACATACAACAACAACAAAACAACAAGAAACATAACATACAATTAAATGGAAGGCTAATAGAACAAGTGAAAAGTTACAAATACCAGTGACCGACAATAGAGGGCAAAGGAAAAATTAAAGTAGAAATAAACTAAAAAGAAACAAAATATGATGAAGACAACTTTCCATGGAAGGAAAGAAATACCGAAGGAGATAAAAACAACAGTAATTATGTACAGTAGAGACATGGACTCTAACAGAAAAACATCATGTAGTCTCGGGGATTTCATCAGTCTCGGGGATTTTCGGGTGCACATTATCGAAAGTTCTGTTTGTTTAACATCTCCGGTGTATAGAACAACTTCGACTACATACGCCTGACACCTAACGGTATAAAGGAATAGGATTAAGTAAGTAAGATAATCGAAAATGTTGAATCGTTATATACAAACTTAAAAAGCGAACGCTATCATCTCATGGATTTTCTTCGTGAGACAAAGTCACTTTGTAGATTGTCGAAGTACGTTTCATTCATCATAATATACTGATCTAATGCCATTGTTAACTTTAACTTTCCACTACCAATGATACGAGGTTTGTCAATAAAATAATGAGACTCAGTTGTCTATCAATCGAAATTTCTATTCTACATTATCCACCTCAAAATGGTTGCCTTGGGAAAGCACACAGTGTTATTATTATTAACGAAGAGACTATACTCTTCGTTGCAGTGCATTAATTTAGATACTCGAATTGCCTGGTTACGATTTTTTCAATGTTTTCCGATGTCCCAAAGTGACGTTTAACATGAATTTGCAATTTTGGTAAAAAGAAAAAGTAACGAGGACTCAAGACTTTGTATTTACCAAACATCCGTTAATGCAACACCCAGTGGTTATTGTTATAAAAAGGTTTGGTCTCACATGAATGACCTTTGTTCGTGACAGTTTTTCAATAACTTTTCGGTAAAAATGCTGATTTCCTGTTTGGGGTTGGGGCATAAACTCCTTATGGCTCCTAACTATGGACTCCTTATGGACTATACTTGGATGGACTTATGGATAGACTTGGATGGACTTATACTCCTTCTGGACTCCGAACTCCTAAACTCCTTATGGATATCAAAAAAAATCACCATACTTTTGATCTTCGATTTACTCATTCTGACTTTTTTTGTCCGTGGTGAGTTTGGAATTTGTCACTCTTGGCCTTTGTGCTTCGTTTCTGGATCGATATAATGACACGTTTCAGAAAATAGAAGTCATTTTTTATCCGCCCCAAAAATATATTTATCCTCCTGTGGTCCTTTTGATCCCACGAAAGGTTTTCTAAAGCCATTTTCGTCCAGATATTCTTTATCCCTAATTAATTGGTTGAAAATTGATGAACGAAATCTGATAACGCTACGCCTTAATTAATTGCTTAAAATCTGATGAATGATTGTGTGAAATAAATTCAACTCTTTCCCTATCATTTTGCTCATCAACCGACGATCAGAATACACAAGATCACGGATGTTGTGGACTTCTTTTTCATTATTTGTAGTTGAAGACCATTCGCTGCGAGGTTCATCTTCAATGGAGTTTCGACCTTCTGAGAATGCCTTAAACCATTAAAAAATCTGGTTACAGTTTTACAAATCTCCGTCGTTCTATGCCCAAGTCTGAAACTAACTAAACATCGTTGCTCGAAGTTGTTGTCACTCATTTTTGAGAACACACAAGAAAGGTCCGGTTTACGAAAATAATTGCAACTGACCACCAAGTGTTCAAACTCGTACTGAAAAGGCATCAGACTTTACCCTGCCTTCCCTTCAAAGGGGAAGTCAACAGTGTTGCCAAATGGAACGTTACGGCACCACTCTCATTACTTTATTTACACACCTCGTACACTTTGCTGATTTTGCATATTTTTAAACAAGTAAATTCCTATCGATTTTCTTTACTTCTTATGATATTACTAAAAAATGAAAACTGCTAAAATTAATTCATAGTGGGCCATTAATTTTATGTGATACCTAATATTTGTAGTTTGTTTTTTAATCTTTTAGTATTTCTTAATTTGCCTAACTTTAATAATTTATTTGATTTGTTTATGACGTCACAAAGAAGAAAGATTTTAAACTTGGTAAGTATTTAACGCAAAAGTGTACCGCTTTCAAATATATCACATTCCCGTATATCGTTTAAACGACTCTCAATGTCTGAATTTAAATAAATTTGAATTTAATACCCATAAAAACAATATACTGTTCTTTAATTACATATAATTACCAATGTAAATGGAAATAATAAAGATATAAACTTGTCGTCATGCGTTGTTGACATTTAATGTTATTTATTAGGCATATATATTGAGGCGTCGATATATTACTATAATATCTGGATATCTGGATTGCTATATATTATTAAGAATAACTAAAGAACATATAATTTTAAGAACTTACTGAACTTTGATGAAAAGTCTTGCCAGATTTCCTCTCGATTCTCTTGAAACTCAAACAATATTGTAATAGGGCGCTTTGAATTAGAAAAAATAGATATTTTTAAGAGGTTACTATACATTATATTTACCGAATATGAGATGATTATCAATTTTTTTCACTGGTATTTCTTGAACGTCCAGGAAAAACGGTTGTTTTTGGGTTACATCTGATTCTTTCAAAACTTTAGCAAATATACATGGTAACAGTTTGATTGCATTCATAATAAATGCATAGGATTTGTGAACGGACTAATGTTTGCAGTATCAATAAAATAAATACTACACTTAGTACACTACACTTTTTTTGACCGCTGAACTAAGAAGTTGATGTAAGATAAGAAGAAGTAAATGTACAACAATTGAATTGTTGTATTTTTCACAAACAAAATGTTTAGAGGTCTGTTAATATTAGTATATATTATTTATTATATATATTTCCGGTATTTAATTGATAGAGTGAATTTACAAAACAAATGAATTTGAAACCAAATATTAATAAAACTGGAATTAGAGCGCTCGAAAGTTTAAAAAGAAACGAGGATATCACTATATTACCGGCGGACAAAGGAAACGCAACAGTCATAATGAACACCTAGGACTATATGGCACAGATGACGAATATTTTACTGGAAAAGACATATCAGCCAGTGAACAGAGATCCAACAACCTATCTAGAAAAAACGACCAAAAGCAAAATCAAAACATGGAAACTAGAACCGGACATTGAACGAAGAATAATTCCAAGGGAAACATTAGGCAGTTGTCCTAAACTTTACGGTCTACCCAAAATACATAAACCCATTAAGGTCCATAGTAAGTGCCTCTGGTTCTCCGCCACAAAATTTGGAAAAAATATTTAGCAAGTATCATGCAATCCATCGTCAAACTTTCAGAGTCCTATGTTCAAATCTCAGAACATTTGATAAGGATGAGTAAAGATTTCCAACTAGAGGATACAGACATACTGGCAAATCTGGACATTGTGGTACTAATGGACTAATAAACCTGCACCTAATTTCGGTGAACGAAGACTTTTCACCATATGTGGGGAAACTCTCCGAATACTGCTTGAAGAATACATATTTTCCTTTTAACCAGCAGATCTACAGACAGACCGACGGTGCCCCAATGGGATTATCTTTATCACCCGCTATAGCCAACCTGTTCATGACCGACTTCAAAACAAAGGCATTGGTCAACGCTCCTTTAAAACCTAAACTTTGGAAACGCTACGTGGATGATATTTTTATGATATGGCCTCACGGAAATGAGCTTCTAAACAACTTCCTAACCCAGTTAAACGGAATCCACCCCAGAATACATTTCACTCTGGAAGTCGAACAGGATAGAAAACTGCCATTTTTGGATCTCCTTATCACAAGGAAACTTTCTGAAACCCTCAAATACACAGTGAGAAAACCAACTCACACTGATCGATACATCAACTCTCAAATCCATCAGTAGCAAACACCTTGATTTCCAGATCCTTCCGACTGACACCACCAGATACACTAAGCGAAGAACTACCAACAATTTCCACAGCCCTTAGACAAAATGGATATTCAGAAAATTGTATCAGGAAGGCTATTCGCCGCCAGGAAACCCAAACACGAAGAACAATAGAGGATTATGAACCAAATACACTAAAGGTCCTGCTACCATATGTAAAAGGAATCATAGATAGGATAGGCAGACTACTAAGGAAACATGAGATCAGAACAGCCTACAAGCTGCACAAAACTGTCGCAAACATCCTAAAAAAAACCCAAGGACAAATTTGGAAAATCTGGAAAGACTGGAAAATCATGGGGTGTACAGTATATCTTGTTCCGACTGCAACAGAACATACATATGACAAACCAACAGACGAATATCGGCCAGAATACAAGAGCATAAAAACAACTTAAAAAACAAACAAACCACTGCTCCAGCACCATTTACAAACAGGACATAAAATCAAATTTGAAGGAGCCAAAGAAATAGCGAATATTGAAAACTACAAGGTCCGAACAATCAGAGAAGCCCTTGAAATAGAAGAAAGGGGTGAGCTAAATACGCGAAACGACGCTCGCAACTTTGCAAAAGTATGGAAATCCCTTCTGAAAAGCACTGAAACGCGGTAATGTGGCGGCGAGGTAGAGAAAAATTAATAAACGGACGCAAGACAGGACAGGACGGCGTTGCCGAGCGCCACAAATACTCCCGAACTACCCCGATATAATCTGCGCAGTCGCCAGGCAGCTATAAAAGCGAGCACAACGGCCCGTGCACGTCAGTTGGACTCTTCAGTCGAAACGGATAACAACTGAAAATGCCAAATGAGATATTGGCGATACGTCGTAACTCTTCATAGAATCAACGGATCGACATCCGGAATGATTTAGAAATGTATATATATATATATATATATATATATATATATATATATATATATATATATATATATATATATATATATATATATATATATATATATACAGGGTGCCCAGAAATAACGTCGAAATATTTTGGGAGATGACTCTAGAGATTAAAATATAAAAAAGTTCTTATAAACATAACTCAAAAATTGCTTCTTAAGGGGGCTAGAGCCCCTTAGAGGGGAAACTTTTTGCAGTTTAAAAATTAAAAATCTAGACTTTCTTGCATAAATGGTCCAGCTTTACGAAACATCAAAGACCAAGATTAACAGTGACAGCCGCCTACTTAATTATTAAGATGCATTTCAATATCCATATAATCCTGCATCGATTTAGAAAAAGTCAATTTTCTGGAAAACGGTCTATTTTAACGAGATGAAGTAAGATGACTTTTTTTACCTAAAAATGTTTGTGATTCAACAATTTGATTTAAAAAATTAAAAAATATTACAAACAAAAAAGTTATGGCAATATTTACCAAGGCCCTGTATGTGACACCCTGAGTAAAATATTTAATTTTATATTCGATTAATTTTAATTTATTATTTTTTTTTAATTTTAATTATTTTTTTAAAATTAATTTTAATAAACACAAAAAACGTTTTTTCATTCCAACCTATTGAAGTATACCGAGTTTCATGACTTTAGCATAAATCGTTTCGAAAATATTGCGAAAAAACCATCTGAAGAGTTCCCCCTTTAAGTGACTCTAGCCCCAAACTATTTCTCTGCCAATCTATTTCTATTTCTATGTATATATATATATATAGATATATATATATATATATATATATATATATATATATATATATATATATATATATATATATAGATATATATATATATATATATATATATATATATATATATATATATATATATATATATATATATATATATATAGATATATATATATAGATATATATATATATATATATATATATATATATATATATATATATATATATAGAGGATTCTTCTGAGGACCTTTCTTTCAAAGGCGTTAAGTCACTTTTCAGACGCCTGAGTTAATGTTCACGTTAGCTGCCACAGCATAGCACTGGTTTTATAATCGTTATATATATATATATATATATATATATATATATATATATATATATATATATATATATATATATATATATATATATATATATATATATATATATACGACAGTCCACCTTGACGATCTTGAGGTTGAAATAAATGTAGAGCGGGGCGTACGGCAGGGTGACGCAATATCGCCCCTTCTTTTCTCAGCCTGCCTGGAAGAAGTGTTCCTTAATCCCGTAATCTGGATTGGGAACAGGATGGAATAAGGATTAATGGTGCATGCTTAAATCATCTTAGATTCGCAGATGATATCGTTCTTCTTTCACAAGACCCAGAGGAGCTGCAAAGACACGTACAAGAATTGCAAAGGGCTGGGGAACCATTTGACTTGAAAATAAACCAGAAGAAGAGTCAGGTCATGTTCAATAAATTTGCTGAGGACAAAATAATTTTTCTTTTAGGAACGGGTTTGGAAGTTGTGGATCACTATATATATCTTGGGCAGAGGGTTTCAATGGAGGGAGATACCTTCCGGGAGGTGAAACGACGCGTTAAATGTGGCTGGCAGGCATTTGGCAGACCCAACATAGTGTTTAAGAGCAAACTACCACTTTGCCTGAAAAGAAAAGTCTTTGATCAGTGTGTCCTGCCCATTATGACATACGGAAGTGAGACCTGGACACTCACATCACAGTCAGTTCAAAAACTTCGAGTAGCACAGAGGGGAATGGAAAGATGTATGCTTGGCATTACTAGACGGGATAGAAAGACCTGCACATGGATCAGAGAGCAAACGAAAGTGAGTGACATCATTGGAAGAATAAAGCAATTGAAATGGAAGTGGGCAGGCCATGTAGCGAGGCGGTGGGACGAAAGATGGAACATAGAGCAACCTGCGTCTCCGCTCAAATGAACATTTTTGATAAGGTGCTTGACCGGGAATGAGCCTCACCCATCCCTGCAATTGGATGGCATATGTTTCGCCTTTCGGTGTTTAGGCTCGTCAGTGTACCGACACATGCTCTCCCGTCAAGAATACCGTCAGGTACCCTGACGAGCCTGAACATCGAGAGGCGAAACATGTGCCCTCCAATTGCAGGGATGGGTGGGGCTCATTCACAGTCAAGCACCTAACAAAAATGTTTATAAGGGCTGAGACGCAGGTTGCAATGTGTTTCACATAAGATTGTAGAACCCAGCGGTTAGGTGTACTTGACACTCAACTACTGTTGTCTCATTGGACGCTATCCAAAAAAATCTAACATTACATATATACGTCATCCGACGAGAAGTCGGCGAGAGTATAGGTTTGCTGACTGTGGATGGGGCCTCTCTATTCTTGACGGGAGAGCATGTGTCGGTACCCTGACGAGCCTGAACATCGCGAGGCGAAACATGCGCCCTCCAATTGCAGGGATGGGTGGGGCTCATTCCCGGTCAAGCACATAACAAAACTATTGTGAATGTTTAAGCTATTAATACTTATATTGAGAAGTGTATCATCGCGACTTGCTTTCGGTTTTTTAATTGCAATCGCATCTTTCGTCCAAAACTCCTAAACCATCAATTTGAAAAATTTGAACAATAAATATTCTCAAAGGGAATTGAATTCTCTCCAAAAAAGGTTTTACTATAAATTTACGTCACATAAGCCGTTTCCATGTAATCGTGCCTTAATTAGTGATCTGTTTTTACAATTTTTCTTTTCAAATTTGAAATTTTGTAACTAATGAACGAATGAATATTTGAAAAAATAGAATTCATATTCTTAAAGGAAATTGAATCCGCTACAAAAACATAATTTATTTAAATTTGAATTTGCTTAAAGAGTTGTTTATCTTCGAAAATTAATTTTACTGTAAGAGGTCACAGACTGAGGACTCTTCAGTCGAAGCGGATAACACTTGAAAATGCCAAATCAGATTTTGGCTAAACGTCGTGACTCTTCACAGAATCAACGGATCGACACCCGGAATGATTTAGGAACATATATATATATATATATATATATATATATATATATATATATATATATATATATATATATATATATATATATATAATATATATATTCCATTTTACCTATAAATCAATATTCACTGAAGGAACTGAAGGCTATATCGGAAAGTACCTTTGAGAAGTGTTTCTAGGATTGGTTGTTCAAATAATTGATTGATTTTATTACATTTTTAAAATTTTATTTTGTTTTTTATCACTTATTTAATTTAATTTTATTTTATGATTGGTTATTCGCTGACAAGTGTATCAGATCAAATGACGTTCATTCTGAAAATAATTCATTTGGATAATTAAACCCATCTTTTTTGTTTTATCGAACAATTTCAGGTATTTAATTGATAGAATAAATATCATAACTGCACCCATAAGTAATGTTGTTTTTTGATACTGTTAAAAATCCATTTTATTTATGAGTTAATACAGTTTCAATCTATAGTACAATCTCCATCGTTATTGACAATCTTCGCTCATCTCTCCAACAAACTTTCCGTTCACTTTTTGTAAAACGGGCTTAATTTTGAAGTAAAATATTTCTCGAGAACAGTAGAAACCGTAAAGAAAATGGTTCATAGATCTGAGAAGATGGTAATCTGATGGTGTAACATCAGGAGAATACGGTGGGTGAAAAAATATCTCCCAGTCCAATTTTTTGACTTGTTTGGTATGATTCGCCTTTTCGATTAATCAGTTTTGAACGTTTTTGTATCAAAGCCATGTTTAGTCTATCAAGATGAGCACAATAATATCCAGGACTTATGCTTTCATTGGAATTCAGAACTTCATACGGGGTCTGGCCATTAAATAACGAGACTGACGCGGCTACAGAAGAGGTACGCATGCGCCAAACGCCAGCGACCAACAGCTGTTTAGCATGAAGCCTCCTTTTTCGAATGCAGTGCCTCTCGCTTCTATAAACAAATTCTTATAACCGTAGCCTTCATTCGCTTTAGAGTTGTTTTTTTGTTTCGCCGGAAAAATGTTAAGTGTAACAATAGAGCAACGAATTGTTGTGGAAGTGTTTGGTAATGAATGTTTATCACGTGCACGAGAAGACGTGGAAGATGATCCACGCCCGGGTCGCCCTTCCACGTCAAAAACTGATGATAATATCGAAAAAATCGGTAATCTGGTTTGATCTGGTCGTTTAAGTATTCGTGCGATTGCTGAAACTGCAGGAATTGACAAATAATGCTTACAGCAAATTTTATATAACAATTTTAAATTGCAAAAAGTGTGTTCCCAAATGGCGCCTAAAATTCTTACGTTTGAATAACAAGAAACATGTTTGTACTAGCACTTTGAATGCCATTGAAAATTAATCAAACTTATTGGAAAGGATAATAACATGTGATGAATCGTGCTATTTTGCTTATGATCCTGAAAGGAAGCACCAATCCATGCACTGGAAGAGTCCAAATTCACCGAGAGCCAAAAAAGCTCGAATGAGCATATTGTTTTTTTGCGATATTCATGGGATTGTGTATCTTCACTGGGTTCCTGAAGGTCAAACTGTTAATTAACATTACTACCTTCATGTTCTTGCTGAACTCCGTGAAATAATAAGAAAATATCGACCCGAATTGTGGAAGGACTAGTCGTGGGTTCTCCACCAAGACAACGCGCCGGCTCATTCCGCATTGTCAGTCAAGAGGTTTCTCGCCAAGTACAGCATCCCAGGGTTAGACCATCCGCTTTATTGGCCGGATCTTGCGACTTCTATCTGTTTCCTAAGGTGAAATCTGCATTAAAAGGAACAATATTTGAATTCGTTAAAGCTGTGAAATAGAAAACGGTACACGTTCTCAAGAAGCTGACAGAAAAAGACTTCCAGCACTGTTTCGAACAATGAAAGATTCGCATGGAACGTTGTAGGGATAGAGTAGCGGTGTATATTGAAGGTAACAATAAGTAAATATGTATGAAATCAAAATAAAAGGTTTTATAACGTCAGTCTGTTTGTTTAATAGCCACACCTCGTATTGATTAATTCCTGCAAAATTGCATCATATTCACAGTAACACGTTTTTGGGGTTGAAACCCTTTTATAGAGGGTAAAGGTGGTTGTTCTGGTGTTAGCCATTGTTTTTTCTTGCGTGGATTGTTTATAAAATCCACTTTGGATCTCTAGTAACAAATTGTTGGAGAAAATGATCTCTGTCTAATCTGGATAAAAGTGTACTACAGATGGAATGGTTAAAGTTGATGTGCCATTTTCATTCCTTATCTTGGTACTTTGTTCAGTTGTTTTAAACACCGTTGTATTGTAGACCATGAAGTTTTATGATTTGTGGTTAATTCCTGGATGGTTTGTTTGGCTTCAATTCAGCTTCAATTTTAGACAACAACGATAGATCAAACTCAACAGGCTTTCTAGATTTTTTCCGTCGGAAATATTGAAATTACTATTACGAATTTTTTGAACCAACGTTAACATGGACTATTATACAAGGCGCCAGAAAAATATCATTAATGACATTAGTGGCATTGTTGTGATTTCGAAACTCATAAAGCATCAACTGCCTAATATGGAAATTATCCATACTTTGCTCTCTCATTCTTAAAGTGCTTCTGGAATGTAGGTTATGTTATATTAAGTTAGATTATTGTCAATAGATGGCAATGCTTTTAAAATTTAAAAAAAATGACCTCACTTATGGGCTCACCTAACAGAATATTTACGAGGGTTATCTGAAAATGTTCCAGCTTCAACATAAAGATGGTATTACTTGTCAAAATATTCTGGTAATATAACTGCGCATGAGTTGAAAGATAACCTTGAAAATGTTAGCCATATTAGACGCTTAGTTAATGTTTAATAGTCATTTATGTCATGTGATGTTAGTGTTTCTGTAAAGGTGGAAAAAATTGAATTTGGAGCCGTCATTAAATTCTTGCATTTGAAAGGTAATACGTCTACGCAAAGTAAAGCCGAGATGGATGCTATTGCCTTTCAAATAAAAGAATTTAATAACGGCTCGATATTCGATACTGATATAAATGACTGCTAAAGAACAACTGATCATCTAATAAACTTGAAGAGATTTACTACTAAACACCAAAACGCTTTTTTAAAATGCTCGACGTACGTTTCGCTAACCATGTTAGCATCATCAGGAGATATTTATATGAAAACCATACCTAATGAAGCGTGTATGGTTTTCATATAAATAGAACATAGCTTAGTTTTAGAATTAGATTAAATCATCTCCTGATGATGCTAACATGGTTAGCGAAACGCACACCAAAGGTTCCAACAGAAGAATTGATCATTTAATATCGTTGAAATTTTAATGGTTATCTTTTAACGCATGCGCAATTATACTAACAGAAAATTTTTGACGATTAACGTCATCTTTATGTTGAGGATGGAAATTTTTCAGACTATATAACTGACCCTCATATAACTGATGTTATGACTTATGCAAAAAGTACATTTTTCGCATGACTGACAATAAAGAATGATACAACATTGAACGAATTTAGAGTAATTTTAAAAGTGTTAACACGCGTGAGATATGAAAGCAATAAATTAATTTATAGAGCTAATAGTCGAACAACTTTCCAATCCACCCTGGTAAATAAAAATTCCACTCAATTCTCCACGTCATTCCGCTTCATCGTCTCCGAAAAATCCCCCATAAATAACTTTTATTTTCAATTTATTGACCCCGAACAGCGCTCCGGGACCGTTCGTTCCACCCACAATGATCGTTCGCCTTATCATCCCCCATCCAGGCCACTTTACAACGGTTATTAATTCAAACCACCCTCGACGATCGTTTCACTGGATAACCTGTGGAGTCTGCAGGACAATCTTGTAAGACAAAATCAACAGCAAGGGTGAGAATTAACGAACTGTTTTGGGATGCTGTTATCAAAAGAGACTGAGGGACGCGGAGGGAACTCTCTCCCCCCATTCGTGTTCTGTCAGGAACGGGGTGTGTTGGTTTTTTGTCGAATCAGGGTTGGTGTTGTTTGAAAATGAGATTAGATTAAGTGAATTTGTTATAGGGAGGGTGGAGAATAAAAGCTGTTCAGGGAGACGGAACTGTGGTGAATATTACGAATTTGATTTCGTGTTTTTGATGATTCTTTGTGTTGTTTGAGGTTTTTTTGATTGTGTTTATTTAAATTAATCAAGCGTTATGATTAATTGATACTGTTTTTGACTGATAGAGGTATCTATACTCTATATCCAAAATAGCATTGGATTGGAATCCACACGGTACAAGATTTGTGGAAGGCCACCACACATTTTTTACGATCTGTCCAAGATAAATTAAAAACTGTGAATATATTCTGGCAATAAATGGATTAAAACCATTGGCATTTGTTTCACAACATTTTCGAGATATTGTCTGACATGTTTCGTCCTCGCGGCAAAATGAAAAATAATAAAATGTGGAATGTGAACATGACTGGACGTAAACTTGTTTTCTAGTGATAACTGATGTCGTAATCATCATAGATGACGTCACAGTGCTATTGTGACTAATAATTTTCAAGCAAGTGATACCTTGCTTGAAAGGCATTTAAAAAACCCATTCAAACATCCTAATTTTGTTTGGGTTTAAGGTAGTTTGGACGCATAAAATAAGTAAATACTAAAATTTCAGTTTATCGTATAATTAATACAGATTCACAAGTTCGCAATAATAGTAAAACGTCTTATTGATAAACTCTTGTCGAACTTTTTCAAATGTTTCAGCAGAAATTGCTCTACACTCTCCAACAATTTGTTGTCGTTAAACATCTCCCCCCACAGAAAAAAATCTAAAGGTGTAAAATCCGGTGACCGAGCCGGCCATTCTATCGGACCTCATCGTCCAATCTATCTACCACGATATTTCTGATCCAAATAATGTCTTACTGCAGCACAATAGTGTGGAGGAGATCTGTATGGTTGGAATGTGATTTTGAAGTTATCAAATTCAACTGTATTGTTTTGCAGAATTTCGAGAATTAGCGGCTCAATCGCGATCTCTAACATCTCCAGGTACGTTTTACCGGTTAAGTTGTCATTCAAAATTATAGGCCCAAGTATATGGTTTCCCAGAATACCTACCCAGACATTTACTTTTTCTGGAAACTGTGTATATTTTCCACTAAACACGTGAAGGTTTGTATCACTCCAGTACCTTACATTTTAAGTGTTCACATTTCCATTGAGGTAGAAAGTACTTTCGTCACTAAAGCAAATAGTTTTTAAATAATCTGGCGCTAATTCTAATGGTCATGTTTTCACAAAATTGCAGTCTTCGGTCGGGGTCGTCATCTTAAAGTTGATGCACAGTTTTAAATTTATAGGGGTGAATGTTTTTTCAACACCCTGTGAACCGTCCTTTGACTGACTTCACAGGTAGATGCAACTTGGGTTGTAGAACAAGTAGGGTTTACTACCATTTCTGTAATTATATCAATTTCTTGGTTATTAGAAATTTTTGTTTTACCTGATCGTTTTGTATCTTTAACACTCCCTGTTGTTTCAAATTTATGAAGAAGGTCCTTCAAATAAGTCCTTGATATAGGGCGATCGGGATATCTCTCATTAAAAAGGCACACCTGGCATGAAAATTCTTTCCGAATTGCAGCATGAAGATAGCTGCTTCCTTGTCTTCTAAAGTACGTACCATTGTGTTTATTTAGAAAGTCAAACGTTTCGTGCAAAAAGACTTCAAGTAAAAAATTGAAATCATTGAAAAATCATTGCAATCATTGAAAAATGAAAGGTCAACTTTTTTGGGAATTGTCCAGAGGCGGACTAGTGAATCTGTGTATTGTCTGAATGGTTGTGGCGGGTTCATATATATTTTTATTTTTTTGGGTTTTTCGCCACGATCTAAAATTCAAAATATATCAAAAATATCTGTTGTTATGTAAATAAAGAATCACTGGGTAAAAAACAAACTGGGCAAAAAACGGAGACAAATTTCTCAGTGATTCTTTATCTGTAATAAATTTGCCTAACCAACAACAATTAAAAAATACAAAAATTTTCTAAAATAAATACAAACTTTTGAACGTTAACGTTTCGGGGGGTTTTCTCCGCCCGTTATCAAAACGAATCTAAAAAATAAATGATATTAATTTCTATATATACTGAAAAGATAGGAAATATTTTGTGTATTTTACAATGATACTTATGGTTGGTATGGTTGAATAGGTGTCACTTACCATAGAATACCATGGTCACAATAACACCATGGCGTCATCTATGATAATTACGTCATTAGGTATCACTAGAAAAGGAGTTTACGTCCAGTCATTTTCACATTCAACAGAAAATTAATGAATATTTTAGGTGGGGTTTTAAATGAGAAATTCCGGTCCTTTTTACACAGAATGTATGTCGACATACTAAAAGGATTGATTCATAGTTTACTCGATCATGCATATTTTGTCAATACATCCCCCTGTTAAATGCAGCTGACTGCTGCCAAGGTGAAAGAACAGGTTGTAATCCTAGTACAAGTCATCCTCACTACGCCATTCCTATTAGTGAATTTTGCGACATGAAAAAAACCCTCCTAGGCATCACCTGGCATTAAAATGCAATTTTCTGTCGTCATTGAGCGCATTCAGGAACCTCCAACGTCCCGTTACAACAAACGATTTTCGCCAATTACGCAATAAAGGATGTGCCGATGTACCAGCGGAATTTTTATTGGTGATAATGAAGCTTTTGTGTTTGGCCGCACGACTCTTCTCCATCTCCCTCTTCTTCTGCTTCGTCGTCGTCTTCCTTCTGATTCCGCTTTTCTGGTCGATTGTCCCGACAATGGCTGAGGTCGAAACGGTCGTAGCTAAAGCGTTTAATTGTCGTCGTTAAAGATAAACCTTTAAAAAATACAAAAGGTAGTAAAAATAATTTCATTCTTTTACAAAAATATCCAATACCTAATTTAAATTTTTCGGATTCAACATTTCTTTTAATGAACAAATATAATGTATGGAACCTTTCAATAAGGCAGTTTTGGAACAATCTACAAGTAATGTCGGAATTATTGTGGCGTGTTGTAAAATACGTACCATTGTGTTTATTTAGAAACTCAAATGTTTCGTGCAAAAAGACTTAAACTCAAGATCTGAAACTCAAAAAATATCAAAAATATCTGTTACTATGTAAGTAAAGAATCACTGGGTAAAAACAAAAAACCAAACGGAGACAAGTTTCTCAATGATTCTTTTCTGTAATAAATTTGCCTATCGAACAAGATTTTAAAAAATATATAAAAATATAAGTATAGTAATATAATATAAAATATAGAAATATTAAAATGTTCTAAAATAAATACAAACTTTTAACGTTAACGTTTTGGAGGGTCTTCTCCCCCCGTTTTCAAAACGAATCTAAAAAATAAATTATATTAATTTCTATATATAAAGTAAAGATAGGAAGGAAATATATTTTTGTGTATGTCAACGATATTTACATTGACAATAATGCACAATAAAAAATTTAAAACTTAAAATACAATAATTGACAATAATTACATTATGTTCTCTTGGAGATAAATTTGAGGGGCCAGTGTCGTTATGGTGAACTCTTGAATGAAAACTACATTGCCTGACGAGCTTCATGAGGTCCAGTGATATTTTACTGAAATATGAGATTTGGACTAGGTTAGAGATATAACCTGAGGACCAGCTGCAATATTTTGGTTAGATAATGAACATTACTTAAACTTCCTCTGATGGGTACTACGTAAGATCTGCTTCTTAACTACCGGAATAAAACTGCCGGAACTAAACCGGATTTGTTTTATACATATTTATTATTTATAAAATAACACCAAAAACTATTGATCATTTTTAAACAAAGTCTCTCCACGCTCTTCACATTTTTCCCAGCGGCTTGGAAGCTTGTGAATTCTTTGCTCGTAGCAATTTTGAGTAATTAGCCAATTGCACATGACGTCCTCAACATGTTGATCGTTGTCGAATCGTACTCTTGCAAGTGCATCTTTCAAGGGCGCAAACAAAAAAATAATTCCATGGTGACAAATCTTGGATGTATGGAGGGGTTTCAATGGTTTCCCAATGCATATTCTCCAGTTTTTCCGTCGTCAAAACCGCTCTGTGGACCTGGCGTTATCATGGAGATGGAGAACGTCTATAATGGGGACAGCGCATCTTTTGCTCCTGTAAGCGGGTTTTTGTTCGATTTAACAGCTGGCAGTAGTAGGCAGCATTAACCGTACGTTGATAATGTAGAAAATCAATCAGCAAAACTCCCTTCCAGTCGAAAAAAAACGGTCGCGAAAACCTTACCGACTGAGAGACGGGTTTTGGCTTTTACTGGGCAGGTTTTGTCTTTTCTTCACCATTTTTTACTCGACATTTTGGATTCGGGATTGTAATAATGCACCCACGTTTCATCACATGTCACGATACGCTTCAAAAAAGTCCCTCCTTGATTTGCAGTAAGAACCAAGATGATTTCTGATTATTGTTTGAGCACTTTCAAAACTAGTACCTGCCTTTAATACGATTTCATGAATAGGGAGCCGCCGGTCACCTTCGATAAGGGCGTGAATGGCATCAAAGTTTCCAGTAGTGACACTTGACCTGGGACGTTGATTATGACTTATATTTACCACACTTTCTAGCCCATGCCACTCTTAAACTTCTTAGCCCATCCAAACATTATATAAAATCTAATCGGTCTTAGATAGGATATCTTCCACATACCGAACCTTAACTTACCAACCGAGTTAATATTTCGAATGGTTTAACGCGTTCCTCGGTTAAAAACTTTATTATAATCCATTGCGCAACGGACGGTGGAATCTGTTGCTCACTCATGTCTGTACTGACTAAAGAACTGAGTGAAACAGCTCACTTCTAATACATTGCACTGCAACAACGTACAGTGACAGCCCGGTCGTGATTGACTGAGGAAAGTGAATTATAAAATTCCAGTTTATATTTAATTCACCCTCGTATATAGCCCTCTATACTGCATATTATTTATAACGTTATTTAACGTCCATTTAAAACCCAAAAAGGCAGGCGAATATCACGATATGCTTCTTATTTACGGAAAAGCCCTCCAAAATTCCGAAGAGGCTAGGCGTATTTACGGGCAACGATATCCAGATCGACCTAAGTTTATTAAATACTTTCGGATACGAATATTGTGGTTCCAAAATTTCAAGAATGTGGGCAGCAAGAAATGAATCCTGAAGTCGACGAACAAATTTAAGATTTTGTTAAAGAGGATTCTACCTATCTATTTTTCATTACGCTCTCGTAAATAAACGTGTTGTTGTGTTTCGCCTTCCCTGTGGTATTTATTCGTTTAATTGTATCTATAAATTTTAGATTAAATTATGAGAAATTTTAATTGGCGTTTAAGCTTGATAGATTTGAATTTCAAGTCGATATATTTCTTAGACAATGGCAAAATATAACTGTCAGCATATTGTATAGTAATTAACGATGAAATCGAAGCAACTCTTTTATTTCATTATAATCGAAACTGTTGAATTGTTATATACAAACTGAACCAATCGACATTAACACCTCAAGGATTTTCTTCGAGATACAACGTTACTACATTTTAAACTCTCGAAAAACGTTTCATTCATCATGCTGGTATCACTAGGAAATAAGCTCATCTAATTCCATTGTTAATTTTAACTTTCCACTCTCAGTGATATGAGCATAATTAGTGAATGTTTCATGTTATACAGCGCCAACAGTTGTTTTAGTGCCGGGTTATTTGAAGCTGATTTTATACGAATTTGATGCCCTGAATTCAAATATAGCATTAATTTTTTGCCTAAGAGCTCATATTTCTAAGCTATAACATTTCAGTGAAATATACGTTACATATTAAGTTATTTAGAATTTTAAGTTAAATTCAAATAAAGAAATTATACATGAAATATACTATTACATACAAAGATAGAGGAAAAAATCAACGGGGAACATTACTCCGTTGAGTTGATACTACCTTACAGAGCTCTGCTGGCTGGTCAAACGTTGGGATCAGCGCTTCCTCTGGGTGAGGGACCTGGCGTCTTGCAGAGACTAAATTAGGATAAGTCCCCTTGGTACGATTGTATCGATTGATTCCAGTAATATTAAATTGTCAGAATTAACACTATTCGAAATGGTTTTTGGGTTCTCTCCAAACCATCGGTACACCAAATTTTAGACTTTTTCTTTTCACGGTAGGCCATTGCCGTAAATGTTCTGTACACATTTTAAAGACCAGATGCGGGGCCTAGGTTTTATCCTGATCGCTAAGTCTAACACCAAAGTATCCAAGATAAGCTCTCTTTACAAAGTTACTAAAAGATTTTCTGTTTTCTTTTAATGTGTATTCTCTACATATCAGAATGATTCACACAACTTCTTCTACTTCAACTCATTTTATTTCTATTCAACAACAACCTATAACGCAGTACGTTTTAGGATAACTTTATAACAACTCTTCCCTAAACATAAATATATTGCGAGGCCAACTTTGATCTACTCTATAAGGTGAGAACTCATAAACTAACTCAACTATAGTTCAAGTGTTTGAAGGTCACTTCAGTTCACCGAAAGGGAATGCTTATACATCTAGTTTATTTTCTTGGAACTAAATGGCAAAATGACAATAGGACAAATATACATAAACCAATCTTAGTATAATAATTTTAAAAGATCCATACTTGAATGCATTGAACTGAAAAAAACGTTCTAAAATTTTTTTTGGGTGCTGAATCTAAGAATGTTTCATCTAAAATGAAATAATATAGCTAAAATCAATTCTACAATCCTAGGCACGATTTTTTTTTTCTTGAAAGTCTGGGTTATAAGACGTTATGCAATGCACCAGATGGATTAGAGATTGTTGTCACAATATTTGAAGCATATGGTGCATAAAGCAATTCAACCCAACCAAGCTTTCCGACAAGTGATCAAATATGTATGTGGTCGCTCATTGTGTGAATGAAACACATCACCTTTTCAATTCATCAATTTTGAACTCTTCGGAAGTATAAGTAAACAATCAGGGAGTCCCATGTTGTCAGTCCCAGTATCATCAGGGATACGAATAATCGGCGAAAACTGTAGTTTATTCCAACGGGAGAATAATCCGAACTACATCTCAAAGCTGGGGCAAATGAACGCGAATTAAAAAATAGAATTATGAAGTGCCCTTAAAAAACTTTATAATGAGTTTTTCACTCACACCAAATTATCACTGTCATGGTTAGCCTTTCTTCGGACATCCTGAATATGTTCCCTAACTATCTCAGCGATTTATTCGAGACTACCGTTAATAGCGGCTTTTTTCTTTAAATTTTTTCTATTTTATTCCTGAATATGTTCTTTTTGGTCTTGCTTTCGTTTTCCTTAATTTGTGCTTTACCTACTCTCGCGAAAAGCCTACAGACGTATGAGTGACAAACGTACAATATCCGTCAGAAGGTCATAACTAGTCTAACCGAGTTTGGTTACTGACATGACTTATGGACGATTTCTTATCGAATAGATACATTCGTGGCTCTGGCATTGTTTCAAATGCATACGTACATCCAGCTTGGGTCCGAATGATGACGGTGGCTAGACAGCGGCCTCGGAGGTTATTTGTTAACGCTATTGTACCGGCTGAGGAAAAGGAGAGAACAGCCACTTGGAGTACGGGTGGCTATTCTCAGTTATTAATTTTTACATTTTACATTATTTTTCCTCAAGGTTGAGAAGCGTTTTGTGTTTGGTAGCAAAATATCCTAATACAAGGTATCCCATAAGAAAATTTCTATTTCACTGGCTCACTGCGCAAACTCATCAACTGAAAGGGGTTCGGGGTGCATGTCAAACGTAAACATCGCATTTAGGAATTTAGTCGTTCCTAGTAGTTTAGGCTCATTTTCGTCTCAACGGTCATCTAAATAAGAACTGTCGTTACTGGAGTACTGAAACATAAGTATCAAAAACCTCCAATATTTGCCTAAAGTCACTGAACGGCTACAATGTCAGCATGAGGAATAATCGGCGCGTAATTTTTTGAAGACGGCAGGGGTCGCGCAGTTACCGCCAATTCAGAGCGTTATGTGGAAATGAAGGACAATTTTTTGGTATAGTGCATTTCAAGATTTGGCAAAATGTTAATTGCCTCAATAAATCTCAATAAAAATGTTCCTAGTTTCTTCAAAGGCGCCAGAGCCGGAATGGTTTATCTTGACTGAATAATTTTGGAAAAAATAAAATATTGTTAAATTATGATTAAATTCGTATTTTTTTCGTTTGCGTATTTTAAATTTATTAGTACAATAAAAATAAACTTATCTATTAGTACAAATTTAAATTAAATTTAATGATACATTTAATTCGGTTTCGCTCTCATTGTCACTTTAATCTGCATTAATAATAAGTGGTTCTATATTATTAGTAAATGATACATATGAATCTTCTATTTTAATAACATGGTTAATCGAATTTATCCAACTTTCTTAGGGAATGCTATCTACAATCTTTTTAATTAATATTGCAGCACTTGCACTTAGAGTCGGGGAAATGTTTTCTGCTTTAACCCTGGATTTTACCTGATGCTACATATGCTCAATTGGATTAAAAATACAGTAATACGGGGGAAGGCGTAAAACCGTATGTACCATATCGGCACCAATACATATTCCTTTTTAATATTAAATCAGTAGCGGCTCGTTCGCAATATCGTTCGCGTATCGTCGCAATCGTTATGATTCCATTAATATTTGTATTTTATTAACCCAAAACCCATTTGAGAAGAATATTGGTTTCATCCTTCCTTAGTCGCTGTTGCAATGAATGTACTGTAGGCACAGTTTGCTCTTCATACATAGCATAAATTATTTTGCTTCGAATTAAGTCTTTCTCGCTTTCGTCAACACATTTGCTTTTACCAGAATCACTACGGACTTTTTTGGCTTTATTTGGCTTCGTTACAATATCTTTAACATTAGACAATGGAGTTTTCGTCAATGAAAACGTTTCTGCTGCGGCTGCATGTACATTAAGCCCCTTGTTCAATAACGAAACATAAGCATTTTTAACAATATGCTTAGCATCAGGCGATACATGTTTTCTTTTAAAATTAGTACTACTGCAGGCACAATGATCAGTATCTGCCCAAGAACGCCACATTTTTAGCACGTTTGGAATAGCAAAAAATACGATCGAAATTATAGAACTGCACTGTTTAGGAAAAAAATGCGAACTAAACTAAAATATTTCGAAACTACTAAACAAGGTATAAAATTATTTTTGTCTTTTTTCCTGTTATTTTATTAACGCCCAGCCCTGTTTACATTTCTTGCAACTTTCCAGGTTTCGTTATGGCAGGGGTTGTTAAGAGTTTATTTTAGCCAATCGGTCAACGATTTATCTTGAAACGCACTATACCGGAACTTCAAAACTTTGCTAGTTATAATCAAAGAATATGGTTTCAGCAGGACAACACATCTTCTCTCACGAGTTCGTGAAATTTTTCCAAACAAATTGATTTCCAGGAGAGGTGACATAAATTAGTCTACAAGTAGTCCTGGTTTGAGCTGTTTGAGCTGGTTTGAGTTTGAGCTTGTGGAGATATGTAAAATCGAAAGTTTACGTCAATAAACTGGGTTTTAGAATCGAAAAAAGCCTCAATTACTTTAACATATCAAAACAATCAGGTTTTTTTCGATCTCGAACTCGACGATTGCCTGAAAAACGTCGACAATGTAGAGAAAATAATAGAGATTACTTTGAAGATTAAGTTTTTATTACTTTTTTTATTCAAATTAATGCCAAAGTGAAAAAAGGCCGAGAACTAAGCTGAAAATAATATTGGGTGATTTGCTAGCTGATTTGAACTTTGAATTTAAATAAACCAACAACAAAATGCTATGCCTTGAAACTATTTATTTTACATGAAATAACATTCAATGGTATTCATGTTGGCAAATGTCCGCTGGAGCTACTTTTTTTGAAGTTTTTCAATGAAAATTGTAAGTGCTTGCGTGAAGTTAATAGCGGTTTAATAAAACCGCTAATTATAAAAAATGTTACACTACTAGAAGAATTAGTATTGATGACAAATATGTACCTGACTCAGTTGGCAATCAAACAAAAAACCAAAGATAACTTTTCATTTCATTAAAACGAATTCTTAACATTAACGAAACATTTACATTTCGCCGTTACAAGCGAAAGTCCCACGACTCCTCATAATTGAAACAATAAAAAGGTCGGAATCAACATCTCGTAAAACGTGTTTTGTTTTTAATTTCATAATTTCTCGATAATTATTGATGTAGACCCCACACATTCTGCCTATTCCCAAAACTACTTACAAATATTTCACAACGTTCTCAGACCACCTAATTTAATTATGCCATAGCCCGACACGAATAACAATCTCATCGTTCCATGTCCATTTTTTCTTTTCAATTATCAGTTATCGTTAATCAGTCCAACGTGAACACGTTTGCTTATAAGCTTAATAATAAAAGTCAATACTCAATAGTAATATGTATTTCGGTTAATAATGTCGAATTTTTCTCCAAAGTTGAGCATTTAAAAGGTATACTTTACTCCCGCCGTTTTTTCAAAAATTTAAGGATTTATTGTAAAAAACTGTTTATACATTTAACACATGGGCTGAAAAGTCCCGGGCCTAACAAAGAAAACACAGTTTTTTTGGTTCAAAATTAGCTTTATTCATCAACGTAATCTCCATCAAGGGCAACGCAATCATTCCAGCGCCGCTTTAACATTTCAATACCACTTTTGTAGAATGATTTATCTTTTGCCTCAAAATAGGCCTCAGTTTCAGCGATAACCTCTTCATTCGTGCGAAATTTCTTATCGGCGAGCATTTTTTTCAGGTCTGCGAACAGCCAGTAGTCGCTGGGAGCCAAATCTGGCGAATACGGTGGATGTGGGAGCAATTCGAAGTTCAATTCATGTAGTTTTGCCATTGTTTTGATTGACTTGTGACACGGTGCGTTGTCTTGATGAAACAAATTTTTTTTCTTCGCCATATGCGGTCGTTTCTTTGCAATTTCGGCCTTCAAACGCTCCAATAACGCTATATAATATTCACTGTTAATGGTATTTCCTTTCTCAAGATAGTCGATGAATGTTACACCACGCACATCCCAAAATACCGAGCCCATAACCTTTCCAGCCGTTTGTTGTGCTTTCGCGCGCTTTGGACGAGGTTCAGCAGTTGCTGTCCACTCAGATGACGATCGTTTTGATTCCGGAGTGAAGTGATGGAACCATGTTTCATCCATTGTCACATATCGACGCAAAAATTCAGGTTTGTTACGTTTAAACATGTCCGAACACTGCTCAGAATCATCAACACGTTCTCGTTTTTGGTCAACAGTGAGCAAACGCGGCACCCACTTTGAACAGAGCTTTCTCATAGTCAAATGCTTATGAAATATAAAGCCAACACGTTCTTTTGATATCTTTACGATGTCAGCTAACTCACGCAACTTCACTTTTCGATTATTTAAAACGATTTTGTGGATTTTTTTATGTTTTCTGGTGTTACCGCCTCATTTGGACGTCCACTGCGTTCTGCATCATCGGTGTCTCTACGACCACGTTTGAAGTCAGCAAACCAACGTTTTATTGTTGTTTCTGATGGAGCGGAGTCCCCATAACACTTTTCAAGCCATCGCTTCGCTTGAACGGTATTTTTTCCCATTAAGAAGCAGTGTAAAATTAAAATACGAAATTGTTTTTGATCCATTGTTTTGAAAATAACAAAAGTAGCGTCACTCTTAGCACAATAACTCACAAACTAATGAATAGAATATCATGAAATTTTAACTGCTGTCTTTTGAAGGTTAGTATTAACTGAAAAAATGGTGACTGCAATAAAACTAGCGCCATCTATGTGTTAGGCCCGGGACTTTTCAGCCCATGTGTTATGATTCAAAATATTGCCCATCGTTGGCCACTGCTTTCTTCCATCTTTCAGCCAGCATTCGAATCCCGCGTTGAAAAAAACTGGTCATCTTTTGAAGCGATTCAATTTTTGACTTTTTCATGAGACCGGTAGTTCTGGTCAGCCAGGCCGTGTGCCATCGATTGAAATACCTGATAGTCAGAGGGAGCAACGTCTGGGCAATACGGCGGGTGGGGTAAGACTTCCCATTTCAACGTTTCCAAGTATATTTTGACCACTTTCGCAACATGGGGCCGAGCATTTTCATGCTGCAAAATCACTTTATCGTCTTTCGCTGTATTGCGGCCGTTTGTCTTCCAATGCTCGGCTCAACGTTTAAGAGCTCATAATAAAATACATCGAGCTGGTCCCATTAAATACAGAGCATGACCTTGGAGCCGTGAATATTCGGTTTGGCCGTCGGCGTGGAAACATGGTCGGGATATCCTCATGATTTTCGACGCTTGTAAGAGTAGAATCAGAGAAAGGCGCTGCTAGTAATGGTAAGCGCGTTTCAAATCAGGTCGATAATAAAACAGAAAGAAGTCGATCATCGAATTTCGGTTTTCAGACACTTTTAGCTGCTGTGGAAGAGGACGAAAACTTGTCAACCTGAATTTTGTCTGAATATTTCAATGTCCACCAAATTACGATTGAGAGGTGCCTCAAGACGTTCTCTATGTTATGGATATTGGCTGGATGGGTCTCGGACAAGCTGTCCGATAAAAATCAAAACTGACCATGTCAAAAGACCGTGAAAAAGGACCGAATTGTCTTCTGTGATGACAATATCCGTCTACACGTCAAAAGCCGCGTAGTTGAATCTATTACTCAGAAGAGGTCGGATCTGCTTCCTCATCCTTCTTACTTTCCTACCGAAGCTCACACATACTATTACGTCAACCGTTTGCTGAAAAACTGAGTGACGGGCAAAATCTACGATAATTTCGATGAGTTGATGACCGATGTCAAAACGACGATTGCCTCCAAGAACAAGCGCTCTTGGCCCATGGAATCGACCGTCTGCGAAGCAGTTATTGAAGTAGATTGTGAATATCCTCCAAAATAATCAATTATGCATATTTTGTGCATCTAAAAAAGTTTCTTACAAAGGTCATAAACTTAAAGGTCTTCGAGAGCAAAAATTGTTAAATCACTAGTCGAAAAGATTTCGAAGAGGCTAAGCGTATTTATGGGCAAAGATACCCTGAAAGACGGTTCCAGCTCGGCAAACGTTTGTCCAAGTTAATCAAAGACTTTTGGATATTAGTACTATGGTTCCAACTTTTTTAGAAGGTGTGCGGCAGCGATAAATCGGTCCTGAAGTTGACGAATAAATTTTACGTCTTGTTGAAGAGAATACTACTAGAAGTACTCGAAGTATTGTGCGAGAAGTTGGAGTTTTCCATTTCCATTACTCTCTACTCTTATTATGTATAAGGGGTATAAGCACTACCCACTAATTTTTCACACAGGCAAAAATATTGTGAATGGTTAATTAATCAAAACCAACGAATAGAAATTTTCTGTTCAATATTTAATTAACTGACGAAGCTTTTTTTATTAATTATTTTATTTATAATGTTTGGGTCATATCCGTTATTTACTGCGATCTGTTTGATGACATTCAATGAATTAAAATTAATTTTCATCAAGTATCGGCTACCTCAGTTAAATTTAAATAGATAAAAAAATATTGCATATTATTTTTAAATATTACCGTAAGATGTCAGTGCGAAAAAAATTGAATTTCGACGATTCTAAATAAACGAAAGTAGTTGTAGACGAAAACAGATGTTGTTATCGTTAAGAAAATTAAGTCTATTTTCAAACCTGTTTTCCGAGGAAATGGTTGGTTGCATTTTGAATACATGTTTTGAGTAAACTTAATACATAATAGATACTTCATTGTATATACTTCAGTATTCTGTGCGCCAAACTTATAGAGCACTTCGTGAATTTTATGGTGCACATAAACCCAGACAAATTCCAAACGCATTTCAGGCTGCTCGATATTCAAACAAAAACAAAATAACAAACTGTGCAATCCGGGAAAATATCGCTACTGTTGCTGGCAGTCTTGATAAAGATCCAAGTTTATAGTTACAGAGCGATGACTGTTGAATGAGATGTGGTTCCAACAGAACGTCATCACATGTCATATAGCCAACGCAACAATCGATTAATTGAGAGAGCAATTCGGTGAGAAAATTATTTCGAGAAACGGACCTGTTAATGGGCCAGATTATTCAGATCAGATTATTTTCTTGTGTTAAATCTTTGTTGCCGATAAACCAGCAACACTTTTCAGTGCATATCATTTTTAATGCTACAGTTCTATATACAGGACCTGTTAATGGGTCATCAAGGTCATGTGATTTAACGCCTTCAGTTTATTTTCTTGTGTTAAATCTTTGTTGCCGATAAACCAGCAACACTTTTCCGTGCATATCTTTTTTAATGCTACGTTTCTATATACAGTTAATTGAACTTTGTAACATAATCTTATATAATGTGTCCGCAGCGCCCAGAACGCGATCCATTTTCCACCCGAGGTTATTTTCTAAAATAACCCCGGAACCACACATCAGGTAGATGGGGCAATGATCTTCCCTGACCCTGGGCCAACGTGACACCATTGTCTTCTCTTCCTTGTAGTTTCAGCAGTTTGATCCACGATTACGATTTCGAATAGAACCCACCACTCTCTCCTGTAGGACAAATCATCACATGAGGGTAAATTTTAAGATATTATTTTATGTTTGCCATTTGCCAAACTCACTTAAGGTGGTTCAGTATATGATTTTACTTACATATACCGACCGTATTTTGTTGTTGATCCTGTTCCTGAAAGAAAAACTCACTTCACTTTGCCGGAATTTCTCAGTCCAGGACCTAGGACTACCAGGTCCTGGTGTATCGCATACCTGTGGTGTATCGCCCTCTGGAAGTAAATACGAAATGATCCCTCGTTGGACGTAGTCAGCCTAGTGCTATATATAATAACGGGAATTTTGGTTTTCTACGCCTTTTATTACTCCGTTCTTCAATTTCCTGCGGATGATAGTCCACCAGTTGTCACCGTTCTTGATTGGGATGAATAGCGATCTTTAGGAAGGCCTTTTCCGCCTTCTCCCGGATGCACTGCTCTAAGGGAGTCCATCCTGTTTCTCCGTGTATTTGGTCGTTTCTCATAAACCATGGGGCGCCCAGAGCCCATTTCAGTAGTCTCTTTTCCTCTAGTGCTTTGATATAGGATTTTGCTGCGTAGCCCCACGCGATCAATCGGTATATCAAGACTCTTCTTACTAATGACCTGATCATTAGAAGTTTGTATTTCAACCCTAATTTGCTATTGCTGCACATTATAGGGTTGATCATCTGCATTGCAGCAGCGGTTTTAATCCGTGCTGCTTTTGTGTACTGTTTCCATATCATTCTCTTATCGAATGTGACTTCACCGTATCCAGCCAGGTCACATCCTCGCCTTCAATCTGGCAGTCGACTGGGTCTACATCTTCGATGGTCGACATGAATAGTCTGTGTCTTTGGTGATATTCACATTGATCTTCTCTTTCAACCACGCCATCAGATCGTCCAGGTGTTCCTGAACGATCGTCTGGATCTGGCCATAATGGTTATTGTCGGGTGAACCATAAGTTATTTGATATTGTACAACATTTCATTTCATTTATACGTTAATGTACTTTAATCTGCAATATAATCTTCATCGTTATTGATATAGTCGTAATCCATTTCTTTGACATTTTTTTTCCTTTTATCCAAATTTCTATTCCTTTTTGTATGTAAATGAGGGTGATTTTGAAGTAAAATATTGTTCGAATGTTAAAATATTTTGGCATCTGTTACAGTAGGAAATGTCTTTCCACGAAGAAAATATTTCACAGATCTGATAAAATGGTAATATGACGATATAGCATTAGGAGAATACGGTGGGTTAGGAAGTGCTTCCCTGTGCAAGTTTTTTATTTTTCCTTGGGTGCTTCTGGTTCTATGAAGCCTTGCATTGTCATGGCGCAGACTAACATGTTTCGATTAATTAGTTCTGAATGATTTTGAATCAAAGCCATGTTTAGTCTATCAAATCCAGCACAATAACATTCAGAATCCTATAGTAAATAATTCCTGTCAAAACCCAATAACGTTAATGAAAAGGATCTCTGCATAATCTGGACAAAAGGGCACTGTAGATGGTTACACGTTGAGTTTTGTTTTCAAGTGAAAGTTGATATGGCACTGTATTGTGGACCATGAAGTTTTAAGCTTTGTGACTAATTCCTGGATGGCTTTTAGGAATTTCCAACTCAACAGGTGTTCTATATTTTATACCGTCGAAAACATTGAAATAGCCGTTTTTAATATTTTTAAAATGCTGGCCCGTGCTGCTATCCTAGGCACCAGAATGATAGTAGTGGCATTGTTATGCTTTCAAAACTTATAATACATTAAATGTCGCACATGGAACTTATTGACACATTTTTCTTTCGATTTCATGGAGTTCACCTAATTTTCTTAACAATAAGCTCGCTAAATATCAATATATTTAACTAGAATATATTTTGTTATATTATGTTAAATTCTTGTTAGTAGGTGACAATGTTTTTAAAGTATGAAAAAAACGACTTTACTTATGGGTACCCCTAAAGCTGGATCCACATCAATAAAAATTTGCGTTTTGCTGGCTGTATGTTGAGCGCGAACGCGGCAATGTAGATGCTTTGACACACAAGGTCACACCGAAATATTGTCGCCGCACAGCACACACATGAACTATGTGTTGTCCACCAGATAATTCAAACAAATTGTTCCAGTACATTCAACACGTACGCAAAATTTTATTGATGTGGACACAGCTGAATAAGTACACAACACATCTAATTAAAATAATATTTTCTATTAAATGACAGTTTAACCGACATCTGTCCAACAACTATACATTTTTAATTCGATGATATTTCGAATAAGTATGCCAATATAAAAACCCAATTGACATATTTACTAAAAACGAAAATATTTTAACCCAGATACCACAACAGTTAAAATTTTTATTCAGTTCGAGCTCTAGATCGCATTCATTAGAGTCTCCTCAGCGTATTTCAAAAAGTTTTTTTTTTCCCGCTCGCTAGTCGCCATCTAAGGATCCACTAATCAAGATATTAACTTAAGTTTTTTTTTTCATACAGGGTGGTCTATCGTAACACGGGTTTGAATGCATTAATGATGGAGTTCTAGAACGTCATTTTTAATGAATTCAACATGGTATCGTGTGGTTAATTTAATTCTTAATAATACAGTGTAAATTATATTTTATGGGGATTTTTTATGGTATTAAACGCTGTAACTGTTTTATGAGATCAAACTGAATACGCCTAAGAAACTAGGATGCAGGAGTCACATTAGTATTCATTTAAAAGCAGGTTAATTTGTTTCTAAAAAGTCTTCTAAACTTGCAATTCCTTTCAATTTTAAAATATTTTAAATGACAAAATTGTAATTTGTTGACATTGTAAATGTCACTTTGTAAATTGTTGACACAACTACTAAAATAAGTAATCCAAAGCAATGAGTAATCTTTGGGCTTCAATATGACCATTTCCGTCTCCATTTATATGTTCATAAAGATACGCCAGGGTCGTTCCTGTTAGCAAAGATCGTGAAGCATCACACTGGGGGACATGACGGAAAAGGACCAGCGATAGGCTTGATACAACTTAGAGGTCTTATATTTTCGAAAAGATGGAAAAACAGATTTCACACTTGTGAAAAATCCTACTCTCCAAAAGGAAATAAATAGTTAATGGTACAATTAATGAAAAATTTGGAGAGACCGATCAGCATCTGATGCATCTTCAGTACGAGTTTGAACTTCTTAGAGTCAGTTGGTGGTCCGTAGGAATTCTTTTCGTAAACTGGATTTTTCTAGAGTGTTCTGAAAATGAGTGACAACAATATTGCGTAACGGTACGTCCTCAAATTTTGTTTCACACTAGTGCACAGTCCAACGTGAACTTTGACAATACGTCAACAGGCCTATGGAAACAGTGTTTTGCCAAGGACCTATGTTTTTACGTGGGTTGAGGGATTCTTAGAAGGCCAAGCCTCGATTGAAGATGAATCTCTCAACAGAAGGCCTTTAACTTCAAGAAGTTATTAAAATATTCACGGAATCCGGGATCTTGTGCGTTCTGATCACCGGCTAATTGTCGGTATGATCGGGGAAGAGTGATTTGATTCACACAACCGTTCATCCCATCAAACAACCGTTCATCCCACAACCTGTTAAAGAGCATCGGTATGCGGCTTCTTTGATAGCCAGTGGAGACATAAGGAATTACTGCCGCAAGGTCAAATGACAAAAGAGTGGTTCTACCGAGAAGTTCTTAAAATACTTCGAAAAATGAATTATTCATATCAGACCGGGCATAAAGAACACCTGGTTGCTGCATCACAATAATGTGCCTTGCCATACAGCCAGTGGCTATGAAGCGCCTTAATTTGTCAGACTTGAGTTCTTTTAAGTCTTGAGTTATTTTTGAGATATTTAACATTCTGCCACTGCCATGAAGGGACAGACTGTCCCGAGCGCAGTGTGACTTCCTAAAGAAACTAATTTGGAAATATTAACATATAATTTAAATTTCTATTGAATAAGTTATTCTAGTTACTTTATTTATGCACCTCATATTTTCTTATTAGTACTGCGTATTTTAACAAAGATTTTTTGTTTTTCTTTAAAGCACATTACATTTTTTGTTAATATATTTATTACATGTTCCGAAAATATTATTTTTCAAGAGCCTTCCGGCTACTGCATTATAAATGGTCATATTTATGTTTAAGTCAGTCATTTAATGAGGGGACTCCAGAAATTGATGTGTAACAAGCAAATTATTTTAGTTAATTATTCAAATCTAAAGTGTTTTCCAATAAGAGTATGAGAACTTGGATGGATTCGCGATCTGTCATACGAGGTGTGGCTATTAAATAATGAGACTGACGCTGCTAGAGAAGAAGTACGCATGCGCCATACGCCAGCAATACGCCAACCGCTGTTTAACGTGAAACCTTCTCTTTCGAATGCAGTACCTCTCGCTTCTGTAAACAAATCCGCATAACCGTAGCCTTTGTTCGCATTAGAGTTCTTTGTTTGTTTAGCTAGGAAAATGTTAAGTGTAACAATAGAGCAACGAATTGTTGTGAAATTTCACTTGAAACTTGGAAAAACCGCTACTGAAACTTATAATTTATTGAAAGAAGTGTATGGCAATGAATGTTTATCGCGTGACGTGTTTTTTGAGTGGTTTAAACGTTGTCAAGATGGCCGAGAAGACGTTTAACATGATCCACGCCCGGGTCACCCTTCCATGTCAAAAACGGATGACAATATCGAAAAAATCAGTAATCTGGCTCCATCTGACGGTCGGTTAAGTATTCGTGCGATTGCTGAAATTGTAGAAATTGACAAAGAATGCGTACGTCAAATTTTACATTTAACAATTTAATTCAATTTTTTATTTTAAGATTTTGTTTATGCTATGAAGAAAGTTTAATTAGAAAATGTATAAAATATTCTGTTCAACAATATTTTGTTATCTTAGAGACATATTCATGATTAATGATTCCACTTAAGTATTATATGATCCATTATCCATCATCAGTCTAATGAAGTTCACTGCTGAACGTAGGCCTCCCTTAAGAGCTTCTACTGTGGTCCGTTCTACATCCAGTTTGTTTTTTGATGTATTTTAGGTCATCAGTACATCTGGTGGGGGGACGTCCTGTTCTTCTGAAGGCTTCCGATTTTGGCCTCTGTTTGAGGACTCGGTTACTCCACCACCACCACATTATTTCTAAAGCATCAATCACTTTCGTTCGTTTGCGTATTTTTGTATTTGGTATTCGATCTCTGAGAGAAACTCCTTAAGAGAGAAAGTCTTAAAAATTATATGATACTATTACTAACAGGTCTTTCAAATTGAGAGGTTTTTTTTAATTCTTCGATAAAATACAGATGGCGTTGTAAATTTGTCTAGATCTAGTCTCATTTCAGAAGTGTAATGTATAACACTTATAAAAATGGAGTCGTATAAAATACAACAACGCGTTAAAATTGCTGAACTATTTTATGAAAATGGACGTCCAGTGAAAAATGTTTTTAGAAAATTACGTGATATTTACGGTTTGCACAATCGTCAATCTGAAAGCAATATCAATTGAATTGTTCAAAAATGTCAAGAATATGGTTTGGTGGAAGATAAAATTGATGCAATTGATTACACATTGATTTGGTACGTGAATGTGTTGCTGAAGACCCAGAAATGTCCTTTAGTTGACGTTTTCAACAATTTGGTGTCATTGATTCCACTATATGGTGTATTTTACGAAAGGGTTTAGCACTAAAGGCATAATACATGAATTAAGGCCACTGGATCATTCAAAACGTCGTGCAATTGGATTAAAGAACAAACAGATGATTTTTCTGAAAAAATCATCATTTCAGATGAAGTACATTTTGAAATTGGTGGCTATGTTAATAAACAAACTTGTCACATTTGCACTGAGGAAAATCTACGATTGATTCATGAGCAACCTTTACATCCTAAACGAGTTACTGTTTGGTGTGCATTATGGTCAGTAGGGATAATTGGGCGGTATTTATTTCAGAATGCTGCTGGTGAAACTGCAACTGTAAATTTTGTTTGATATTGTGAAATGATAACTGGATTTTTGTCAGCTGAATTGAATAATATTAATAATATTGATCTGGAGGATATGTGGTTTTAACAAGATGGTGCTACACCTCACTCTGCTAAAGAAACAATTGGTTTATTGGGAGAAAAATTCCTGAACAAGTTATTGCAAGAAATAGTCATGTTAATCGGCCAAGAAGATCATGTGATTTGACACCGTTTGACTATTTCCTGGGGGGTTACGTGAAAAGCCAGGTCTGTAAGAACAATCCACAATCGATTCCTAATGGATGAGATTATTCGAGTTATTTGTGAGACAAAGTCACGGTTATGCCAAATTGTCATCTAAAAAATGTTACAAAAGAGTGGACATCTGTGGAGCTGAAAGAGGTGGTCATTTGGCAGATATTGTATTTCTTGTTTAATGTCATACACTATACTTTAATTAGTAATTAAAAGTTTTTTGAAATCAAGGCAAATTCTGTGTTTTATTCAAGAATTAAAAAAAACTCAATTTGAAAGATCCTTTATATGAGCATGGACGCAAGCCCATCATGGTCGAAATAGAAACGGTAATCCGGAAGCGAAGAAATAATAAAGGTACAGGCATGGATGAAATACCGGTGAACATATACAAAGCTGTTGACAATATGAGTATGAACAAGCTCCACGAAATTGCCTGTGCTGGAGGTAGCACGAAATACCATCTGAGTTTAGAAATGCGTGCATTATATCTATTTTTAAAAAACGAGATAGAGTTGATTGCATTAACTATCGGGGTATATCATTGCGCCCTGCCTCTTGCAGATGATTCTGGCTAGAATATTACTAGATCGGCTGACTGGTACAAATACTGCCAAAGAGTCAGTGGGCATTTAAAGCAGGTCGTGGAACAGCGGATATAACATTCTTGCAACGTCAGATGCAGAGAACAAAATGAAAGCCTATTCGTGGCTTTTGTGGATATGACAAAGGCGCTTGACCCTGTTGATAGAAACATAATTTGGAATCTCTTGTACATCACAGGATGTTCTCCAGAGCTAGTGCACATGATTACACTTTTGCACAATGGCATGAATGCAACTGTTCTAGAAAAAATGGGCAAAACTGAGACTTTTGAGATTAAGGCAGATGTTAAGCAGGCCTGTGTAATTGGTCCGATGCTTTTTCCTGTGTTTGTTGCAGCTATCCTGCATCATGTCAGAGGCAGATTGCCGAATTTAGTGGAGGATTGCCGCATTCAGGAGAGAATGGATAGAGATTAATTCAAGGCATTCAAGCAAGACATTTTGGCAAGACTTAAAGGCAAATCAAAAACAACGGAGGTTAGCATCATAGAGCTGCAGACTGTGTGCTTGTAGAGCTAAGTGTGTCGGAGATGGCTTTATTTAGTAAGGTTTATGGTGTATTCGGACTTAAAATTAATGAGCAAAAAATGAACCTATTATAACAAATGGCTCCAAAATGGGGATAGCGATGACTGATAGAGAGATGGCTAATGTTGTTGTGAATGGTCAACCACTGAAAGAAGTAGCATGCTTCCCGTATTTGGGAGGTTAATTCCCTGCTCTGCTAACCTGCAACAAGAAATTATATATAGAATAAAGTGTACTGGTGCTAATTTTAGATATTTAATGACACGAATGTACAGTAACCGAGTCTAAAGGGAACACACTAAAATTAGTATGAAAAATGCCATAATAAATGTCTTTTGTCTCGATAGCTGAACCATAAGTCCTGTATCGAGAGCAAATAAAACAACTCGAGATATTTCATCAAGGCTGCCTCCGGAAAATCTTGAGAATAAAACGGCAAGGGTATCAGACCGATGTGGAGGTGCTAAGGAGCCAAAAGTTTCAACACAGAAGCCCAGATCATTAAAGCTCAGCGGAGATGGTTGGGTAATTGACAAAGGATGCAGGACACTAGAATACTAAAGTAGATCATTTATGGTGAGTTAAAGTACAAGAAGCGAAATCTGGGATGTTTAAAGAAAGAGAAATATGGCAAACGACAGAGGCAAATGGCGGGAGAACACATTCACAGCTGTACAGCTCCATGAGGAAGATTCGCCAGAAAGCCGCGGTCAAGGCAGGCGAGAAAAGCCAAACAGGCTGGACCTCGTGTATCAATTCCGTATTCTCTTAACCTAAAATGCCCAGCATGCGGAAAGAACATGTAGATCTAAGCTGGGGTCTCTGAGCCATTATATAACCCATAATTCTTCAATAATGACTCAACGAAACTAATAACCATGGCTGAGGACATACTTACTATTAATCAAAAGTGACAAAAACATACCAGGTATGTACCATAAATACGAAACCGGAATTGTTGTATGGAAAACACACGTTTATTGTATGAAAATAATAAAAAATATTTTACCTTTTAAATACCTTTTTACCACCAATATGACAATGACAATATGTGGATGTCACGCCAAGAAAACTGTTGCTCTTTTGAGGCAAACCAGTCATCGAGCCATTTTCCTATATTTTCTTAAGTAGTGAAGCGGTGCTCAGCAAGTGCGTGTATCGATGCAAATAAATAGTAATCGGACGGAGCCAAGTCTGGTGAATAAGCCCCATGCGAAAGTATTTCCCAACTAAACGCCTCAATCGTTTCCTTGATCAGTTGCTGTGTGTGATGGTACATTATCATGAAGCAAAATCACTTTGTGTAGTCTTTCTTGACATTCCGCTCATTTTTTATGCAAAGCTTGATTCAAATCGATCACTTATTGTCGGTAGCGTTCAATATTAACCGTTTCGCCAGGTTTCAGCAGCTGATAATTGATCACACTCTTCTGATCCCATCAAACACATAGCATTGTCTTCCATCCATAGCGATTTGGTCTTGCAGTCGATGTCAAAGGTTTGCCTGGAGTTGCCCATGATCTTTTACGCTTAGGATTCTCAAAATATATCCACTTTTCGTCGCTAGTCACAATTCGATGGAAAAATTACCTTCTTTTGTATCTGGTGAACAGCTTTTCGCAAGTGTTTTTTTGGTTTTCCTGCTGTCTTTTATTCAGTTCATGTGGAATCCACTTTTCAATCTTCTGGATCTTTTCCGTTCAAGACTTTCAAACATATAGAGACGGATTCTCATGTCACATTGAATTGATCCGCGAGTTGTTGTTGCGTTTGAGCGTCATCCTCATCCAACAATGCAACAACAACAATTGCAATTCGTTGCCATCAAACTTTTTGGCTGGCCTTCCACGTTCTTCGTTTCTCACGTCAAAATCACCACTTTTGAATTTTTGAAAAGCACTAAAAGCACTGTGATTTACCAAGCACTGTGATTTACCAAGAGCATGCTCACCGTAAACTTCGACAAGCATTCGATGCGATTCTGCAGCAGTTTTCTTCAAATGGTAACAGAAAATCAATCCTGTCTGCAAATCATAGTTTACAGCCACAAAATTTGATATAGTTAACGTTATTGCAAACTACGCTACTATGCCATCTATGGGCAAATTCCGATTTCATATTTACAGACCTGGTAAATTCCATATGCATGGAAATTGAACAGCGCTTTGATAAAACTGAGCCTAGAGACTTATCTTAAAAGATCAGGCTGCTGTTGAAAAATTTTCAACTAAGATATTTACCGATAAAAAATAAAAGTGGTAAATTATTGGCACTAAAATAGTTATCGAGAGGTAGCGATACTTGTCAAAACCGCGTGATCTCTGTTAAATTTCTGGATAATGTTATAAAATTTGTCTGATTTTAAAGGCATTATCTTTTAAAAATATTTTTGATGATATATATCGTACTTCATGATGATTCACTTACATTTGATACAAAATAATTAATAATGAGCAGGTCCATCACGGTTATTATAACAATTTATAACTCTTCTCTTCCTGTTGTGCTACGAAATTGGAATCCGATATTAAGAAATTGTTAAAATTCCACCAGCCTCAACCAACTCATATATTTTTTTACTTCTTATCGATTTTGTGTATATTTTCAAATAATTCTTTAATATATTTGATTCCATCTTTAATTAATTTATACTTTGTGATTTGTAATACGAGGTATGGCTATTAAATCGCCAAACGCCTGCGACCAAAAGCTGTTTAGCATGAAGCTTTCTCTTCGAATGCAGTACCTCTCGCTTCTGTAAACAAATCCGTATAATCGTAGCCTTCGTTCGCATTAGAGTTGTTTTTTTTTTCGCCAAATAAATGTTAGCGTAACAATAGACCAACGAATTGTTGTGTAATTTTACTTAAAACTTGGAAAAATCGTTACTAAAACTTATAATTTATTGAAAGAAGTATATGGTAATAAATGTATATCACGTGCAAGTGTTTTTAAGTGGTTTAAGCGTTTCAAGATGGCCCAGAAGACGTTGAAGATAATCCACGCCTGGGTCGCCCTTCCACCTCGAAAACTGATGACAATATAGAAGAAATCGTTAATCTGGTTCGATCTGACCGTCGGTTAAGTATTCTTGTGATTGCTGAAACTGTAGGAATTGACAAACAATGCGAACGGCAACTTTTACATAATAATTTTAACATACAAAAAGTGTCTGCCAAAGTGGTGCCTAAAATTCTCACTTTTGAACAACAAGAAGCTCGCTAAAATATTTGTACTGACACTTTGAATACCATTGCAAATGACCCAAATTTATTGGAAAGGATAATAACAAGTGACGAGTAGTGGTTTTTTACTTATGATCCTGAAACGAAGCCCCAATCTATGCACTGAAAGAGCCCAAATTCACCGAGAGGCAAAAAAGCTCGAATGACCAAATTAAAATTCAAAGTAATGATTATTGTTTTTTTTTTATATTCATGGGATTGTGTACGTTCACTAGGTTCTTGAAGGTCAAGCTCTTAATCAACATTACTACCTCCACGTTCTTTCTGAACTCCGTGAAAGAATAAAGAAAAAACAACCCGAATTGTGGCAGGACGTCATGGGTTCTCCACCAAGACAATGCGCCGGCCATTCCGCATTGTCTGTCAAGAGGTTTCTAGTCAAGTGCCGCAACCCAGTGTTAGACCATCTGCCTTATTTGTCGGATCTTGCACAGTGTGACTTCTATCTATTTCTTAAGGTGAAATCTGCATTAAAAGGAACAATATTTGAGTCCGTTGAGGCTGTGAGAGAGAAAGAGGCACGCATTCTGAAGGACCTGACAGAAGAAGACTTCCAGCACTGTTTTGAACAATGGAAGATTAGCATGGAGCATTGTAGGTATAGAGGAGAGGTGTATATTGAGGGTGATAATAAGTAAATATGTATGAAATCAAAATAAAATGTTTTACAGCGTCAGTGTCGTTATTCAATAGCTAAATCGTAGATAGATAGGCAAATACAATAGGTTTAGATAATGTGCAACAATATTTTAATATCTGATATAATTAACTACTATGGAAGAGGGCTGTTGATTTTTTTTTTGTAAAAGCGGCCGTGGTCCAGAAAAGGTTGGGAATCTCTGCTCGAGTTGATCAAAGCCTCTCTAGAATTAAAGCTTTTCACTGCCTTAATATTATGGTAAAACTTTTTTGTATTTTCTCTATTTGTGTTTTTGAAAACTCTCATTTTTTTATCTTGTATACACGTTTGGTCTTTCTTCTCAGTCTCTCGTATTCTGCTGTTTTCATACTAATAGCTTCCTAAAACAAAACTTACTATAGAAACTGAAAGGCACTGCCGAAAGTGCTTAATCAATTAGAAAGACAAAGTCAATTTTAATGATTAAACCAATATTTAACTTTTTTTTTCAACAATGTATCAATGAGAACTTTTTTAGTTAAGTCAGCGTGTGTCAGGGTCAGCGAAAACTCCACTAAAACTATGTTTAGCTATCAAATTTCACATCGTCGCGGTATCCTTACGAAAATCACGGACCGTCTAACCGACCGGATCTAGTTCGCGTTCCTCTCGTTCTGCTTTCGTTCTTGTCGGGCCGGCACGAGTCGAACAAGGACGGCGATATACGACAAATGCACGTCAAAGACTGGAGGCCACACACGACGACACCAAACTGAAATGTCTTCATCAAGCCGTGGCCCCGGTGACGTCAGATGACTGAGCGTTACGAGCGAGACTGAACGACATGGACCCCATATGGTCCGATCAGATATTAAATAACCGCTTTTCGAAACGAACCAAATTGGTTCGGAGGCCCGCTTCAGCGTATAAGTTCATTAGAAGGGTTTTTATTAGGAGATTATTCACGTGAGAGGTAAACGGAGATAATTTATTTTGACAAATGAGACTGTACAGATCAGTGTGGTATGTCTGAATATGTATACAGATGGATATTGATACAATGTCCACGTTAAGATTTTTCATGGAGCTTTTTTCGCCAACGGTTTTATATAATTTTTATCATATGAGGCTAATTCTACAGACTCTATGGGAAATAGCTTTCGTAGATTTGAACAATAATTCTTTACATCATTTGAACGAAAAGTTTCCTTAAAACATGCATCCAAAATGTAACCTTTTCCGCGGGAAACAGATCAGAAATTTTATAAATTATCCTTACAATAGACAACGTCTCTAACTGTTGTAAATAAATTGTAATATTTTTATTGCCATTTATTTCATACGTTTCAGCACAAATTTGGTTTGTTTTGTTACCAGAAAAACGGAAAACTTACACATTATTGTCTTTTAATGTTAAAGTTAAAATTACTAGCACTAATTTTTTTCACAACATAAGACGTTTTAAACGATTTATGTCACATTAAGAAACACTCACGCACTGAAATAATTTTTGTCTCCATTTTAAATTCAGACGACGTTGCCACGTTGACATTGGCTGATATAGAGGTGATTCTGGTGTACAAACGGTAAATGGAAACTATCAAAACAATAATTCCGTAAAAAATAAGCCACGGGCCCGATTACCTCTTCTGTTAAGTGGCCGAACAAAACATGAAATTATTAGAATAGTACGAACAAAATCGACAACTCTAAAAGAAATAGTTGGACCTACAACAGGAATTTATGTTCATTCAGAAACAATTTGGTTTTTGAATAAAAAATGATTATCGATTTTTTTACTTTATTTTAAAACTTTTTCATAAATAATATTGATAACCGATGCGAAAAACTTTTTAAAAATTTGTTACAATTAATTATAAATGAATTAAACTCTACAAAATTACGCGCTGCAATTAGCTGCCATGTTTGTGACGTCATAATAGTAATGTATTTTCACGTCAGTACTTTCAACGGCTTCTACCTGTATATATACTGTCAAAATTATTGTTGGTTAAGTGCAAAATAGAATATTATTGGTTACTAATTTAATTCAGTAATTTGTGACAAAGGGTTCATAAAGGCAAATTCTGATAATACACTGGCTGTGGATATTTTTATGGTCACATATTTTTTCAAAAATGATATTCGGTTTAATTCAGTTAAAGTTCGAGGTGCTAAAGCATCAATATGAGTTTTTAAAACATAATAATAATGTTAACGTAAATAAGAAACAAAATATTTCTATTAAATATAACTAAACTATTTGTAGTGACACGAGATAGGTATGGTGACAAGGCTGTAGGTTTTGTTCAACTTAACTGCAAAAATTGTATTTGCACGGTAAAAGGACGTGTATGTCCGGAACATAAAGTTCGTAGTAAAGCTTATACACTTACCTTGATTATTAATGAAAAATTAAGATAAGCTTTAGCAGATAATAAATACTCAAACAAAAAAAATATATAATGTTTTAAATAGTAATCTTTTGTATATATTTGTTATATTGGTTTTCAAATATAATGAAAAATGTAAAATATTGAATTATTCTTTTTTGAACGAAGAACAATATAAATCATAATTAAAAAAACATAACACATACATACTATTTAAAAACTACTATTTGAAGAATACTATTTGGAGGTAGAACATTTAGGAAATCACTAACAAACCGTCTGAGTATCTCCAGATATCTAGCCTCATTCAAATTTTCATCGTACACTTGATTGTACGTATTGTATATACTTGATTGTATACTTAATTGCCACTCTAATGTCCATAATTAAACAAAAAGTTAAAACTAAAGTAGTCCTGGTGATTATGTTCCCTTATGACATTTGGATTGTCTTGTACCCAGTAGCGATTATTTAGGCTATTTATAATTCCTTGCTTGCTGAATTTTGATTCATCAGTCCACATAATCTTATGACGAAATCTCGAATCTTCGGTCAGTTTTATGCACATGAACTCGCAAAAGTCGACTCGTCTTGCAGACATAAACCGTGCACAATTATCCCAGAAAAGGGACGCATTTTATGTTATCTTAATATGTGGATTGATTCTTTTAAAATACCCTAAACCGGCGCTGCTGCTAGAGTTGAACTCCATGGATAAGCTTGAAAATTAGCCAACTCATTTACCTCGTTATCTTCATTATCTATTACGGGCTTGAGGTGATTTCGTGTTGCCTTTACACTCCCAGTTGCCAAAAGCCGAGCTTCGAATCTTGCGAATTTTCCGGGAGTCATTGTTCTAAGGTCCGGATATCGTTCGTTAAATAATCTGCATGTTCATCTGACAATTCGTCTACATTCACCATGCGTATAAAACAAATTTTACAAATCAGTATTAGAATCTTCTTTATTATTCTCCATTATAAACTGTACTTGCAAAAATTAACAAAATTACTAAAACTGTAAGTAGATACCTCTCGAATTTGGGAGCTGATACTGCTTTGACATAATATCAACATTATTTCAATTCCTGTCAAAATCAAGGCTTACTAGATAGGACTTTTGGAGTTTCATCGGCTTTTGATAAAAAATTCATTTGGATTAACAAGAAAACCGTTGGAAATAGGTATAAGGAAAGTTATAGCGAATCGATGCATTATCAAATTCTGCATTCGACCATCCAATAATATACAGAGTCATATTTGAAAGAATGAACTTTTTTAACTTTGAAAATAATGTAATTAGTCATCAAATTTTGGACACCCTGTATGTGATAAATCAATTATTAATGTAGATTTCGAAAGTATCATTCTTGTGCTTCTGCAAATTCCTGAAGCGCTTAGCACTAGTCGACAATGGGTAAAAGGCACAGTGTTGAAAATAGACATCTTTCAAAATTTTCAAAAGAATCAAGATATTTAAGAAACAGTTCATTCAACATAGATATAGAGAAACCTGATGGAACTGACCATGAAATTTTATCAGGAATCCAAAAATGAAATAATATACCGGGTGTTCCATTTAAAATAAGGAAATTACTGGCGACAGTACTTTGAAAATATTTTAAAATGAAAGAGAATCTTAAATAACCCTAAAGTCCAAAAATTCAGAATTTTAAGTTTTTCTAACCACGAAAACTTCTAATGAACGGATACCGTGAGAAACCCGGTATATATATATATATATATATATATATATATATATATATATATATATATATATATATATATATATATATATATATATCATCATCATCATTGTCGATTCAACCATTGTCATGTCAACCATTGTCGATCCACTGCAGGATGAAGGCCTCCCCAGCATGCTTCCAACTCGCGGGGTCCTGAGTTTTCCTTTGCCATTCGGGTCCAATATACTTTATAATGTCATCGATCCATCGTGTTTTAGGTTTTCTTTGTGGACGCTTATGATCAAGCGGTATCCATCTCAGGATTGCTTTGGTCCATCTGTCGTCACATCGCCTCGCTATATGGCCTGCCCACCTCCATTTCAATTCCTTCACCTTTGCAATGATGTCACATACTTTCGTCTGTTCTCTGATCTATGTGCAGGTCTTTCTGTCCCGCTTTATAATGCCAAGCATACACCTTTCCATTGCCCTCTGTGCTAATCGAAGTCTTTGAATTCATTGTGATGTGAGTGTCCATGTTTCATTTCCGTATGTCAGAACAGGCAATACGTATGAATCAAAAACTTTTCTCTTCAGACAAAGTGGGAATTTGTTCCTAAACATCATGTTGAGCCTTCCAAATACCTGCCAGCCACACTTAACGCGCCATTCCATCCCCTGGGTGGTATCACCCTCCATTGAAATTCTTTGCCCAAGATATATGTAGTGGTCCACCACGTCTAAGTCGCTTCCTAAAATAGATATTTTTGGGTTTTCAGTAAATTTACTGAACAAATGTCAGGTTATGTTGAACAAATTTGTTCAACATAACCTGACTTTTTTTCAGGTTTATTTTCAATATATATATATATATATATATATATATATATATATATATATATATATATATATATATATATATATATATATATATATATTAACTTCAAGATCATCGATGTGAACTGTCGCTGTAGCTCCATCATCATACATGGATCTCAGTAGGTTTACATATGCTCTGTTATGGCTTGCGTTAATATTGAGTCAAATGCCTTTTCATGGTCAATAAAGCCAAGCACAGTGGCATGGTGTATTCATTGTGCCTTTCTATGACCTGTTGGACAACCTGGATATGATCCATTGTACTGAATCCACTTCTGAATCCCGCGTGTTGTCTTGCTGGTGCGTCATTAATTGTTCTCAGTATTCTTTTAGATATTATCTTGGGGAAAACCTTGAATAATACTGTCAGGAGGCTTATTGGGCGGTAGTTTTTCAAATCCTCCTGTGTTTCTTTTTTATGAAGAAGAATCAATTCAGCACTTTTCCATAGGTTGGGTATTTTTTGTTCCCTAAGGCATCCGTCGGTTTTCAACATCTCAACTGTCATTTTCTGGAGCCTTTCCATTCTTCATCGTTTCTATAGCATTTGTCACTGCAGCCAACGGAATATCTGGCATTTGCTCTTACTTGGGTTTTTGCACTAGCTGCATGTTGAACCGACACGTTTCTTCTCCAATATATTTTCTTATAGTTTTGCATAGTTCAAGGTACTCCACTCTGCCAAAAGGACTCCCTGCATTCCTCATGATACGCCGTTTTTTTTCATTAAATTAATTGTCTCATTGGAGATTTTTGACTGCTTGAAACTTTTTTCTGCTAGTGCTATTGCGGTAGCCGTTTCAAGCACATAGTCGATTATTTTTTCATACTGCTCTGTTATTTCCATCTCCTCTGGGTATTGTAACACATCAATCTACTTTACCATTAATTATTACCATTCTCGTACGCTCTCTTCAACAGTTTATCCTAACCTTTGGTCATACCATTCTATGGTCAGTTCCGACATTAAAACGGTTAAGGACAGTACAATTACAAAATATTGTTTTATCGTTTTACATGATGTAGTTAATTTTACTTGTGAGACCAGTTGGACTTTTCCATGTTCATTTACTGCTGATTTATTGTTATAAAACCATTTTATAATATACCGTACTTGTCCTTCCGCAAATTAAACCAATCTGTCACCTCGATTGTTCCGCTCACCACTTCCATATGGGTCAGTCGCATTTTCACCTGTTCTTGTTTTTCCAATTCTAGCATTAAAGTTACCCATCAGAATTTTGTACTTGCACTTCTCGTTGTCTAGAAGCTAGGCAATATTATCATAAAATATCTCAATTTCCTCATCACCATAGCTTATAATTGGTGCATAAGCTTGGACGATGTGAAGCTTAAACTTTTTATTCGGTTGAATGACGCATTGGGCTAGTCGGTCAAATATACTTTCTAATTTTACGATACTGTCCTTCAACTTTCGGTTAATGAGGAATCAAATTCCACCACATCCATTCTCTGTATCCCGAGTGTAAAGTATGTGACCAGTTGTTGCCAGTTTGATTAGCTCTTCGCCCTTTCTTCGTGTTTCACATAGCTCTATGATGTCCCAATGTATATTGTCGAGCTCGATCAACAGTTCTTGCAGTCGTTCATCCGTTTTCATTGTCCGAATATTCAGTGTTGCAATGTCTAAAGTCCACTGGCAGCCTGATCTAACCCGGTGATTCTTATGATTTATTGAGTATTTATTTTAGAACATTTTTATATTTTTAAAATTTTGTTTGTTAGGCAAATTTATTACAGAAAAGAATCACTAGGAATTTGTCTCCGTTTGGTTTTTTGTTTTTATCCAGTGATTCTTTATTTACATAAGTACAGATATTTTTGATATTTTTTGAGTTTTAGATTGTAGCTAAAAACCCAAAAAAAGAAAAAATATAATGAAGTTTTTATAGTGATTCTTATTTACGAATAAATCAACATTACATTCCGGTACACCTAATACAAAGAGATTGCTACAAAAAAAAACATGTTTTCTCTACACCAGCGTTTATAATCGATCATCTAATGTCACGAAATACTTCCGAAACGTTGTTTTTTTTCGGTTAATAACAGAATAAGAACATCTTGTTATAAGTCTCCAAAAACAGGCAACACACAACTCGATAATATCGCGCAAATAAAAAAAGAAAACCCTTATTAAATATTGTTTTCCTGTTCATGTTTTTCCTTTTTCCATTACACGAAATAAAACATTTAACCCGGCCGAAAGGAAATTGCTTCTTGTTTTTCTCGGGAAAATATCCGAAAACGTTTTATTATGAAAATGGGTCGTGCTTTTTTCCGATGTTCGGAAAAAAGGGAAAGGGCGAAACGTTTTTCCAATGAAAGGTTTAAATAATCGCGGTTTTTCTTTGTTTTTTGGTGTTGTTTAATAATGTACTGGCTTTTCCATTAAACTGTACATGAAAAACAGTTATTACAGAGTAATTGACTATAATTAGATGTTATATACCGAGATTTTCGGTGTTTTTCAACACGATTTTGTTCTGTTATATCTAATTAGGCATGTTAGTTGAGAAACATTATATATTTTTGATGAAAAACAATTTATTTTTCACTTAAATTATATACAATACCAGAAAAGTTGTTGGAATGAACTATAGACGTGATAACAGCTCGAATATAAAATAACATTACTGTACGAAAAACACCTTATTACTCAAAAAATATAAGAAGTAAGCTAATAAAACATTAACTGTGTTTTTACGTGATATATTTACATAATATTCAGGTAGCACAGCAATTTTTTCCTAAACAAAATTATATAAAGTTAATCCATATAAAATTACAATTTATTTTATATATTTTTTGGTTTAACTGCACATGAAGAACATCAAAGAATTTTGATGTTCTTCGAAGTCATGGTTTTCAACTTTCCACATCTCATGCAATGGTTTTTGAATGTTGTACAAGTTTCATGCATCGACATTCGACACATCTCACACCGGATCCAATCTGATTTCGACTTAGTAAAATTTAGTAATTCTCAAAACATTCTGCGCAGTAATCAACTGAAACTTTTTTTATTCGTATTTTCTATTTTTGAATTAGCGTTTTTCATTTTTAATATATTTTCAGTGTCACTTTTCGATTTTTTGTCCTTTTTCCTTTTGATTGGTAGTCCATCGGTGGCTTATAACTTATAACATTTTCTTCATTTTCACTGTCAGAACTGTAAATTTGTATTCATCTCTTCCTTAAAGCTCTTCCTTTGTTCAGTTCAATAAAATCTGTGTTATCGGATTTAGTTTCACTGCTGGTATATGTTTTCGTCTTTTTCTTTTTTTGCGGTTGCCCTCTTCACAATGCTTTTCTTGCAACCAGCTGGTTTATTTTTTATCTTAAAAGGTTCTTAATTTTTTTTTCGCTGTCCTAATTTTATTTGTTATTTTGTTTGTTTTTTTTTTATTTTCTCTTCTTTATTCTTCTTCTAGACAATTTTATCGTTGGAATTTAAACTTTCTGCAAATTGTTTAGCCCTTTTAGACATGCTCAGCGGTATTTTTAGTAGTTTAGTATTTTTAGTAGTTAAGAGATGATTGATATAAAAATAAGTTGGAAAAAGCACCACCACAAGAAAAAATCTGTCTTTGCCCGTTAAAAAATATATAGTTGCGGATAGTTGCCCTTAGAGCGACTTTCCGCAAAGGTAAATAGGGCGACTATCCTTTATGATACGGATATTTGCCCTTTATATTTGCGAAATAAATAAAACTATTGAACAATAAAATATAATAAATAGTGTAATTTAAACTCTAATGCATGCAAAGAAACAAAAAGTGGACCGAAATCACAATCAGTAATATTCAACCGAAATTACTTACCAACATAATTTCGACGCCCGTCAAAGTTTTGCCGCGGAAGATTTTTGCTCACACGGACAAAACATGTGTGCCTACTCCAATGATTCACATGGCATTGAGGCCTGCAGGAGGGGCACTTCTAATTATAGTAAAGCGCTAACATCACCAACATCCCTACCATAGCGTATTCAAAACTGGAGAAACTATCCGGCTTTTACCCTATACTATGTCTTGGTTCAGTGCCCACGTCCTCCAGATGCAAAATCTTAGCTGTGATTTTGTGTCTGCGTCAATATAATCCTCCCAGCGCTTTTTTCGTTCAATTTCCAACTGGTCCTTGTTTATTGAGTTTCCCCTTTAGTATGTGTTTGAGAATTCTTCTGTCATCCATTTGAGAATTGTTCTGTCATCCACACGCTCCACATGACTAGTCCATTGTAGCTTCTTCAATTTTATGGGGGTCGACACATCTAGACTATCAATGATGGCATACAAATTTTTATGGTACGTATTCTCCAGATCGAGTCTTCCTTCACACGTCCGAGGATTCTTCTGAGGACCTTTTTTTCAAAGGCGTTAAGTCACTTTTCAGACGCCTGAGTTAATGTTCACGTTAGCTGCCACAGCATAGCACTGGTTTTATAATCGTTATATATATATATATATATATATATATATATATATATATATATATATATATATATATATATATATATATATATATATTTGCTTTCCTGTTGAGGTTGTGGTTAATCATTATTGAGATTCGAATATAATACGCCTTATTTACCATCATTATTCTTTTTTTAATTTCGATGGGTTCGCCTCCATCCTTCGATAAGTTCCTAGGTATATAAAGTTGTCTGCGTTTTCTAGATTAAATTCACCTACTGTAATATTTTATACGATCGGCGTCTTTTTCCTAGTTTGTGTCATAACTTTTGTTTTGTTTCCGTTAGTACGTAATCCAACTTGCTAGTCAAGGTTTACAAATATTTCTTTAGCACTCTCCAAAGATCTTGCAAGTATATTGATGTCATCGGCATATGCTACGAGTTATGTGGATTTGAATCACAGTGTCCCTTGGTGTAAACGGGAAGTTGCCGAACAACATATTTGAGTGCAATTTGAAAAGTGTTGGTGCCAGGCCATTACCTTGTTTAAGGCCATTGTCAGTTCTAAAGCTGGAGGTCAGATTATTTTCTCATTTGTCATTGTCATTCTTGTAAGCCGAACCAGTTTCGGTGGGACTCCAAACTCCAACATTATTTTATACAGTACAGTTATATGCGCCTGTCGATACTGTCGTATGCCTGTTGTTATATTCCCAACACTTTTCCAACACCTATTTACTGGGAATATCATATCTGGTCCGTGATCGATCGTCCAGCTCTAAATCCTCTTGTTAAGATATTATAAGACTTACACAGCGAGGATATTTCTAGGTAGTTTTCGCAGCAGTGTTCATCACCTTTTTATAAATTGGAGATGTGATACTCCTGCGCCAGTCTTCAGGAAGTATTTCCTGCATCCATATATCCATGATTAATCTGTGTAGGAGATGTGCTATGCAGGTGTTACCGGCTTTCAGATGCCCAGCTGGAATTTGCTCAGCGCCAGGCTCTTTGTGGCTTGGGTGGTTTCTCAGGGCTGTTTTCACTTCTTCGAGTGAGGGAGGAGTCAAAGATGATACTTCATCCGCTCCTATATCAGTTGTACCTGCAATTATGTCTACTGCTGCTGTTCGTGTATTTAATATTTTTGAAATTATTTCTTCTTCCGTTAAGAATTTTTATTTTAGGCCCCTTCTTTCTTTCTTTTCGTTTCCGTGTTCGATCAAACACACTGATTCGCTAACATTATCTCATTTTGCGGGGTTAGTCCAAATTCACAAAAATCAGAGGTTGTTGGGGGTGCTGGACAGCGCCACACTCACACAGGATATTTGCTCCATCCGGTAGCTGTCCTTATTTTTGCAAATTGGTTTTGCATCGTGATACGCCCACTCTCAAACGGTTAAGTATTCTCCTCGCTTCGGAAGATTGTTCGCTGCCTGGTGGCAGCTCCTTTTTGACTTGGTAGTTTCGTTGGTTTTTCTATCTTACAATACGGTCTGGGGCAGGTACCCTTCCCAGTGCTCGTGTTTTTGTGATAAAGCACTTTTTGGATTTTAGTCGCTGAGGCGCTGGTTGATATCCATGTAGCTGTCTGAGATCTGTCTCCTGTTTTGCTCTCTCTTTGTCAGCAGGAACCCCCTATGGGTATAAGACCGCGCTATGCCGGTTAACGGATATATGTTTCCTACTAGGAAAAGATATGCAGAGGTGTTCATGCGTGCTGCCTGTTGGTCAAGGTGACTAGTCCCATACAATCATGTCCCATATTACTTAGTGTATGCTGCCTATTTTTATATTCAGAAATTTTCTGCAATTGTCAATTTTTGTTTTCTATTAATTTATCTAAGAGTCGGGGGTTCCATCTGCGCTGGGGAACGTTTTCACACTTCCTAATATGTTTTGAAATATTTTTTATATTGTTATAAAATTTGTTTTCTATCTTATTCTCATTATATCAAGGTGAAGGTAAGTTAAACTTAACTAGTCCTCTACATAGTCCTAACATAGTTCTCTTGTGGGTAGATCGTATGTTAGATGTATGTATTACATGTTTGATTGAGTTGATGTTATAAACGACGTAACTTAATGACAGAAAAGGCAACGCCGCCCGAATGACTGCTAATAATAATAAAACGGCATTTTGGCAGAACGGTATCGCACTAAAACGAGTGGTATTTGCAACCAGGCCACCCAAACCGTCCGAGAAATAACGAAAGTCTTCGCATCATCAACGATATGCCGTTATGCTTTAACAAAACGTTTCCCCCCTTAAAATGCTTTCTCCACTTTTTAAGGAATTTTTTAATAACCATAACGTATTTAATTTTTTAATGAGAGCTATTGGGTTTTTAAGATTTAACCACAATGAAACGCGTGCTTGTCTCTTGCACTATTATGATTTTGATTTGTATCAAAATCAGATGATTTACGAGGGTTGCCGTAAAATAAGGTCTCCAATTTTTTTTCACAAAGGAAATCACATTTATTTTCAATTAATTAGACCTTGTTGGAAAGCTTGGGCTTCTAATATTTTTCTACACAGCCCCCATTGCGATCGATGCATTTTTTCGTGTAGGTGTAGTATTTTTCATTTACTTGTGTCAAAGACTTCTACCGCTGCGGCGCACAGGTAATGTAAGACCACTTCTGTCAAATTCCTAGTCATACTGACATTAGGGATCAATTCGTATAGCTTTCGAATCGTCACTAGTCGATCTTCAAGCATTACCCGCTCCACTTTTGCAATCGTTTCGTCCGAAACCGATGGTCGTCCGGTACGCTGTTCATCATGGACGTCTGTACGTCTATTTTAAAAGTTTCTGCACCATTTTCGCACGTTTTTGATGTCCATACGCTGTTGTCCATTCACTTCACATTATTGATGATCAATTTCTATAGGTGTAGTACCAACATTGACAGTATTTTGTTACAAATGAAAAAATATTGACACTAGTTTTTAATAAGAATTATTTATATCAGTAAAAAAAAAGAATCGCGATTATACTTTGCACAGCTTTTATGATAGTAGTTTTGTACATCTCATAACACGTCTTATTTAATTTTTATCCATTTTTAAATAAAATATAGGATAAACCGAATTCATTGGCCCAAATGGAAACGATAACTAAACACGTTAGATGTATTAGATACATCTAACGTTAGGTACCTTGGCGAAATGTCTAAGCATTCCCCTAAAAACAACAGAACACAGTGAACAAACGTGGACTAATTGTTTAAATTATTTTTCCGCCAAACATTACGAACTAACATCATCATCCCTCAGCCATTATTTATCCACTGCAGGATGAAGGCCTCTTCAGCATGTTTCCAATTCGCGTAGTCCTGAGCTCTCTTCTGCCGTTCCAGTCCAATATTCTTGATGATGCTATCAGTCCATCGTGTTTTTAGTCTTCTTCGTGGGCGTTTATGATCAAGCGGTATATATTCTATGATTGCTTTGGGTTAATGGTCGTCATATATTCTCGCTATATGGCCTGCCCACCTCCATTACAGTTCCTTTACTCTTTCAATAATGTCACATACTTTTGTTTGGTCTTTTTGTCCCACTTTGTAATATCAAGCATACACTTTTCTATTACCCTCTGTACTATCGGAAGTTGATTGAACTAATTGTGATGTCTGTCCATATTTCAGTTCCGTATGTCATATATGTTATAACGGACAGGACTCACTGATTAAAAACTTTTCTTTCAGGCAAAATGGGTGGGTGCTATCAAACACTATGTTTGAGCCAAATGCCGGACAGCCACATTCAACACGCCGTTCCGCCTTCCGGGCGGTATCACTATCCATTGAATTCATCTGCCCAAGATATAGTATATGTAATGATCCACATTATTAAAAATTCTCCCTAAAACAGAAATTCTTCTATGCTCGGTAACTTTATTGAACATGACCTGACTCTTTTTCAGGTTTATTCTCAAGCCAGATGATTTTCCTGCCTTTTTAAGATCTCATATTAATGGCGAATATCATAAATATAGCATAAACATAAACATGAGTATAAACACAAGTATATCATCTTCAAATCAAAGACGGTTTAAGTATACGCCACTGATTTTTTATTACATCGTGTTTCCAATTCAGATTATGGAATACTTATTTAAATCAGGCTGAGAAAACTACAGGTGATATTGAATTCTCTTTCCCTACATCCATTTCTACTTCAAGCTGTAGGCTTTGTATACCTCTCTGTTATGCAATGCATCCATTATGACCTGCTTTGATTGAGATTGAGTCAAATGCTTTTTCATAGTCATTAAAAGCTAAGTCCAGTGGCATGGTGTATTCATTATGTCTTTCTATAACCTATTGGACAATCAGGATGTGATTTATTGCACTGAATCCATGTTTGAATTCTGCTTCCTTCCTTGATTGCCCCTCATTTAGTGTACTTAATAGGGGGAGACCCCCCAGTACTGGACCCTTAAGGTTTTTAATAAACAAAAAATTGAAGAATTATGTTTTATTTAAATACTTATCATTTTCATTTAAACAATTAAATTAGACATTAAAATAAATCAACAAAAACAAAAATATATTTTTAACCACTCAAAATGGAATCAATCATTGGTTTAGTTTTTGGTTTCATTGAAATTTGGTACCTAGTACCGGACAAGTTTAAATTCGAACTCTTAAGATCGGACAGAACCGAAGACTTTTAGGTTTACAAAAATTTTATAGTCACACAATAATCTTACATTAATACAATAAACATCCTGAGCTACATAATCACTATAAACATCCAAATAAATCAACGAAAGTAAATTTAAATGACATGTCTTTTGACTATAGATAAGAAATTATTGAATAATTTTTAAGAAAATAATTCTTGACATTTCAACATAAACTTACCAAAATTAAACATTGAGATAATAACATCTGTTACTGCCCGGACTTAGGAAATAACATAAAGTAGTATAATTTCGATTACAATGAATTTTATTAATACATTCGCTAAAAAAAAGAATGTCAATATAAAGCGTACTTACCAATGATTAAAACAAAAGTACTACACACAATTCATTCACTCTAAATATAATATAATATCATGTTCTGAACATTTCTCGATGCAACGAATTCCCGCGCAAAATGACTGACGTGTAACCTGTAAGCCTTATCGGGCGTAATTGACGCCTCCCGCGCCGCGGGGGAGGGGTTGTCGGTCGAGTTTGACGTATTTCTATGAACAAATGCTATTACGAAGGTTATTTCAAGTTTCAACGTGTTTTGTCCGGTATTATGTGCTGTGAGGTGTTAGATGATTCCACCTATGCTTTTAGTTACCTTGGTGAAAACTTTGTACATTAATGATAGGAGGCTTACTGGGTGACAGTTTAGATCTTTCTGTACTCCTTTCTTATGAAGAAGAATGACATTTTTCCATAAACTGTGTATTTATTTTTCTTTATGTACAATTTTGCCAGTATTTATGTAAAGTTTGATCACCAGCTTTTAGCATTTCAACTGTTACACTGTCCTTTCCTGGAACCTTACCATAATTTATCGATTCTTTAGCATTTGTCACTGCTTTTGCCCTTCCGTGGGCATTGCTGGCTTTGACTGAGTCTACTCTTCATATAACTTTGAATAAAATCTTTTAATAATCGCAGTAAGGCAAACATTTGTGTTCTTAGTTCTCAGTTTGTGTTTTTTGCATTAACTGCACAATGAACCGATGCTTGCCGCTTTCTTGACGAAACTCAAGGTTGTCCCACCCGCTACATCAATTATTGTTTTAGTAAATATATTCCTCTTAGTCATAAAAGTTATAAATTGAAAAGATTATTTTGTGTGTTCTTTGGTTTGGTCTAACACGGTACATTACTGTAACCTCACGAGTATGTTATACAAAGTAACCTTTAGTGTCTTATACCTGGTAAATCATCGACATATATAAATACTGCAAAAACGACGAAATGCTTTACCGTCGCGTTGTTTGTATGCGAAAACTCGCCGCTAATCCAGAACAAGACGATTTATCTGCCATCTGCCTTCAGTCGGATAATTAAAAGTCGTATTAAACGAGAATTATCGCACTTGGAGAGCATCAAAAAGACTTTCGGTCTTTTCGTATGTTCTCCGTTGGCCAATGGAGCTGAAGAAAGGCAGCAACGGTCGCTGAGGGCCCTTCTACGATCCGTATCTTCTTTGTTTCGGTAGTTTCAAATACAAATTACGACTTGTTTGGCCTCTGGGGGGCGGTTTATATCAATCGGGAGCTTGAAAACGGTAATCGTCTGATTATTTAATGGCTCTAAAGATATTAATGGCGCGCAACAGTCGAATTTTGTTGATTGTCGTTTGAATTTTGCCAGGAAACCGATAGTATATCTCTTGTTTTTCTATAGACGTGTGTTTGTTGTGGGATTTGAAATTGTGAAGAGATGTTCATGTAGTTTTGAAGATGCTTGATGATGTAGTATAGTGTAATGTATGTGCAATGTGATATTTCTAAAAAATCTTTATAAGTCTTACAAGGACTTTAATGATGTTAGAGAAGCAGTTGAAGATAAACCTGGGTTCATGAAACCTTCCCACCAACAACAACCAATGCTCAAGGATGTTCTATTAAGTAACACAGGTCAACATGATTGTTGTAATATTGATGAGAATATTCTTTTTGCGCTTCATTTAAATATTTATTAATATGCCTTTTCATAGAAATACCCTAGCACGTTCCATTTTCAAGTACCTCCTTCTCCTTTATGTCATGGGCTTATTAAAATTATTTGTACCTGACTTTGGGCTGGACGATGTAGGAATTACCACAAGACCGTAGAGGTGGTATTTCCACTGTATTCTACGAATTTTTAAGGGCTGTTTTATTGATTTCTATAGTTTAGTTTGTTTCTGTTTCATGACCAAGGATGTCCTATTAAGTAATACAGGTCGACATGATTGTTGTAATATTGATGATAATACTCTTTTTGCGCTTCATTTAAATATTTATTAATATGTCTTTTCATAGAAATAGCCTAGCACGTTCCATTTTCAAGTACCTGCTTCTTCTTTATATCATGGGCTTATTGAAATGATTTGTACCTGACTTTGGGCTGGATGATATAGGAATTACCACAAGACCGTACAGGGGGTATTTCCACTGTATTCTACGAATCTTTAAGGGCTGTTTTATTGTTTTTTATAGTTTAGTTTGTTTCTGTTTCATGATCAAGGATGTCCTATTAAGTAACACAGATCGACATGATTGTTGTATATATAATATTTATTAATATGCCTTTTCATAGAAATAGCCTAGCACGTTCTATTTTCAAGTACCTGCTTTTTCTTTATATCACGGGCTTATTGAAATTATTTGTACCTGATTTTGGGCTGGGCGATGTAGGAATTACCACAATACCGTAGAGGGGGTATTTTCACTGTATTCTACGAATCTTTAAGGGCTGTTTTATTGTTTTCTATAGTTTACTTTGTTTCTGTCTCGTTTACAACAAAGTCAAGTGTTTAATTCGATTTTATATAAAATGGCAAGTTGTAGTCGCCGATTTAGTAAAAATTCGGATGCGTTTTATTGAATATGTTGTTATGTATGCGAAAGATTTATTTTTAAGTCACAAGCTAGATGTATATACGAGGAAGTCAAAAAGCCCATCTTATATATTTTAAGTGCTAAATTGGAGATCAAGATAAAAGTTGTGCTCCTCTTGTTTGCTGTGTGAGTTATCACGTAAATTTAGTGCAGTGGATGCATCGTGCATGCAAGAAAAACTCGGTGCTATTTGCTGTTCCTATGGCGTGGAGAGAACCTACTGACCTACTGCGAATCTATCACTAAAACAGAAGGGATTTTCAAGCACCTAAAAGAAATATTTCCCCAATTAAGTGATGCAAAATTAATAAAGGCATATTTATTGGATCTCAAATAACGAAGTTTCTAGATGATTTCCTTTTTTTTACAAGAAAAAGTAAATGAAAATGAATTGCCAGCTTGGAAGGGTTTTGTAGTGGAAAGATTTCTGGGCAACAAGAAAGATAAAAACTATAAAAATCTCATAGATGAATTTTTGAAATCCTATGAAATACTAGGGTGTCATCCTTAAAAATATATTTTTACACTTCCATTTGTTTTTTTTCCGGAAAATTTGGGAGCAATAAGCGACAACCAAGGAGAGAGATTTTACCAGAACATCAGGACGATGCAAGCAAGATACATAGTTTGGAAGAATGGAAAACACGTTGGAATAAAGTATTGAGTAAAGTGAGAGGGAATTACTTTGAAAGAAACAAAATAAATTTGAATAAATAACTAAATAGATTTATTTAAAAATTTTGAGATTTATTTAAAAATTCTCCTTACTTTTTGATCATAGGATTATATTAATATCATCATAATTAAATCATTCAATCTTTGCATATTATGATTAACGCCAAGACGATTTAAAATTGATACATTGAGATCGATTAATCCTGTGGTTCTTTGGCTCTTTTTCCTTTAGTTTCTATGTTTTCTTTAGTTCCTATTCCTTTAAAACCCTTTGCCTACTATTTTTATCTGTGCACTTTAACTGCATTTTGTTATTCCCTTCGTTCTTATATCCTGCTCCACATCCTTCCATATTTTTCGGTTTTTCTCTTTTTTTTTTTGAGCCAAATTGGGATCTATTATATAAAGGGTCGTTCAAATTTAGCGGTTTTTTTTAGCAAAGTGTATGCCATTTAAAGACGAAAGACAATATTTGCCAAATGACTACCTCTTGCAGCTCCACAGGCGTCCATTCTTTTGTCAAAATTTTGGATGACATTTTGGTGTATTCGAGTAATTCGAGTAATTTCACCTTTCAGTAATCTGACTTTTCACGTAACCTCAAAGGAAATAGTGCAACAGTGTCTATGGTGGCTAATGGTGGCTAATTAAAATAATTGTTTTTTGCAATAATTTGTCCAGGGAATTTGTCTATCAAAAATCACTTATTTCATTAGCAGAGTGAGGTGTAGCGCCATCCTGTTGGGACCACATATTCTTCAGGTTAATATCATTTAATTCATCCCATAAAAATCCTGTTATCATCTTACGATATCGAATACCATTTACAGTTACAGCTTCGCCAGCAGCATTCTGAAATAAATATGACCCAATTACACCTCCTGGTCATAATGCACACCAAACAGTGACTCGTTTAGGATGTAAAGTTTCCTCATGAATCAATCGTGAATTTTCCTCACCACCAATGCGACAATTTTGTTTATTAGCATAACTACCAATTTAAAAATATGCTTTATCTGAAAAGATGATTGTTATAGAAAAATCATTTGTTTATTCATTGATTTAATTGTCAAACGTTTTGAATGATCCAGTGGCTTTAGTTCCTGTGTTATTTGAACCTTCAAGTTCTTCAGCAACATTTTTAGGTACCAAAACAATATGTTGTTGTTGTGTTTTTGTGAACGACGACTACAACTATATATTATTCTATTTTTCTTCATTTTACATTTTACATTTTACATTTCTTCATACATTACACTTCTGTAGACCTATGCAAATTCTTGCCCGTTGCGACCATGGTACGTTTATGTTTCTTAAAATGTTTTTCCATTAAGGCTTTTTGTTGCCACTCTGTCTCACTTCCACGTCTTCTGTCGTCCACCATTGTTTTTAATTATTTCTCTTTCCGTTATTTCGAGATCTTTCTTATTATTTGGTTTTATCGTATAAATAATGACTGTTTTTATACAGTTTTTTTTGCATTACTTTATTTCTCTTGACTAGTATTATTTTTTTAATAATATTGTATTCCTATCATGTATTTGGTTTTTGTTTGAAATATATATATATATATATATATATATATATATATATATATATATATATATATATATATATATATATATATATATATATATAGATATATATATATATATATATATATATATATATATATATATATATATATATATATATATATATATATAAATTGTTTATTTTCGACCGTGTAAATAGTACAGGAGTAGAATCTCGGGTATGCTCTGTTCTTATGAATTAATGCTAAGATTTTATTCTTTGATAACCCTCAATATACTTCGTCAGATATTTTCTAACTTCTTCAGGAGAAATAATAGAATGCTTAAAATTCAGTCAAAATGTTAAATATATATAATAAAACAAACAGAAAATATAGAACACTAACACGTAGGGCGGGATCAGAAATGTGTCGTGTACAATGAACTTTTGAAACCAGGTGGGATAGTTACTACTGTTTTCTACCGTCAACATATGATTAATTTGAACCATGCGTTGATCAAAAAGCGACCAGAATGGGCTACAAGAAGCGTAAAAGTGATGTTGGGGCATGACAACGCCCCGTCACATACAGCAAAATCTGTCAGAGACGCTATTTCTGCACTTGATTGGGAACTCTTGCTCCACCCGCTGTATTATTAGACTTGGTCCCTTCAGACTACCACTTGTTTTCATCGATATCTCACGCACTTTCCATTGTTGTGATTAGAAATATCAACGTTGGTGTAAATGCTACCATCTAGTGTTAAAACTGTGCAACGTTTATTAAATGTATTCTGTTTTTATAAAATTGTAATATAGTATTCTGTTGATAGTGAACGTAGAAATATGTGTTTCATTTAAGGTTATGGGCCCAGGTACGAATAATAAAATTAACGTTTTGTTGGCAGTTAGTTGAGTGCAGTTCTTTTTTTTGTTGTGTGATCGTTATTTGCATCTTTAAATAATAAAAAAAATGGCATCGAACTATTTAGTCAATGTGCCTAAGTTAAAAGGCCAAGAAAACTATTCCGAGTGGACTTTCGCAGCGGAGAATTATCTAATTTTAGAGGGCTTGCTAGATTGTATAAAGCCAGTCGCTGGAAAGGAAATACCGCAGATGGCGCGAAGATAAAAGCGAAGCTGATATTCTGATTCTATACAATAGATTCCGCGTTGTATGTGCATATAAAAAATGTGAAGACATCGAAGGAATTATGGGGACAAGCTGAGGACTTTACTTGATGATTCTGGTTTTACGAGGAGAATTAGTTTGCTTCGTAATTTGATCTCAATTCGTCTAGAAAGCAGTAGTTCCATGACATCCTACGTAACGTAAATTATCGAGACCGGACAGAAATTAAGTGGTACCGGATTTAATATCAGTGACGAGTGTATCGGATGTTTGTTATTGGCTGGTTTAACAGATAAATTTTCGCCAAGGATTATGGCGATTGAACATTCTGGCATTCCCATTACAAAGGAACGTCATTAAAACCCAATTATTGGACATTGAAGCCGAAGTTGAAGTGAACGAAGTTAGCAGCGCATTCCTGAATTCGAGAAGGCCACAGAATAAAAATAAAAAGTCTTTGATCACAGCACCGAAGACAAATTCGTTTGACAAGAATGACAAGTCACACGTCAAATGTTATATTTATAACATTTGACGTAAACAACGTATTTGACGTAAACAAAATGATCGCAAATTAGTGCAAAAAGGATACAAATGAGAAGAAAACTGTTTCAAAACAGACAAATGCATTCAGTGACGTATTTTTAAATGGTCATTTTAGCAAAAACGACTGGTATATTGATTCGGGTGCAAGTGCACATTTAACGGCTAACGAGAAATGGATGGAGAATGTGGTCATAGATTTTTTTTTTTTTTTTTTTTGGTGAGTTTATTTTTAGTGGGGGTGTTATGCTACCATTTAGTGTTAAAACTGTGCAACGTATATTAAATGTATTCTGCTTATATAAAATTGTAATATAGTATTCTATTGACAGTGAACGTGGAAACATTTGTTTCATTTAATCCATGAAGTCAAAATGCCAAAAAATGGCACCTCAAAAGATATACGGTTTTTCTGGGATTGCATCCGCAAATTCCTAGAGAGATGGGAAAAATATGCAGATGGCGATAGAGCATACTTTACTCTATCGCCATCGCTCTATCGCTTTGCTTGATTGTTTACCTTTCTCCCAAATTAAACGTGTTTTTTCTAAGAACAATTAAGAATTATTAAATGCTGGACAAAAATATTACATATTTTTATAGTTTTATTTTAAATTTGTTCGTAAATTTTCTGTAATTTTTATTACTAAGTCTGTTATTTTGAAGTGTCCTATGTATAGTAATACCATTTTCTTTATATAAGGTACCGTTAGAAAATATCCGCGTTGATTAAAGAACAACAAAAGTGGCAAACAGTATTTTTTAGCTAACATCGAGATGTATCAATATTGGATGTTTCCTTCTCTAGTTTTACTTACAGTATGCATCCTTCTGGGCATGGGTCGCAGAATATCTCTTATGAAATCTATGCGGAATTTGATTCCATTCTTTCTCAACGGCGATTCATAATGCTGCAATTAAATTAGGAACTGGATTTCGAGCTCGTATACGATGTTTGAGTATATCCCATAGGTGTTCGATGGGATTTAAATCGGGACTTAAAGGTGGCTACTTAAACGGATTTAACGGACGGATTCCTGAGTTCCTGTGGGTACTGGAACATATGGTGCATTAGCACAAATCTGTCATATCCAATGACATGTTCTTCAATGATGTCACGGATGTACTAGTGTATGCATTTATTCTTACATTAACAACAAGCGCCATACGAATTTCCCAATGATGCCTCCCCATAGCATAATGGACCCTCCATCGAAGCTCACGGTTCGCACGAGATTACACGTAGCTTATCGTTCCCAAGTTCTTCTATACACTGAATCATGTCCATCAAGCTTCCACAGTTGTATTCGTATCCCATCGAAGAAAAGAACTTTGCTCCATTTACGTTCATTCCAATCAGCATGGTCTCATTTGTAATTGTAACAATTGTAACATGGTGCAATTGTAACATGGCCTTTTGTGACGTGGGAGAAGCCGAGGGACTTTGGTAGGACGTTTGGATTTAAACTAATTTTCTTAAGCCTCCTTTTTACTGTTTTTGCATTAAGATTAACTTGCATTCATCCGTTCATTTTTTAGATGCAGAGCTGTAAATGTGCGATTTCGTAATGACTGAAGTTTTAAATAACGATCATCCTTTTGTCCCATGCACCATTTACGTCCTGGTCTAAGTTATCACCTGTACTTTCCCATTTCCTCGTATCGTTTTACTGCACGAGAGACCGTCGATTGATGTATCCTAGCAGTTGTGCAATATGTTCTTGCCTGCGACCTTTGTTAGCTAAAGTAATAATTTTAACAGCTAATTCATTTAGATGTGCCATTACAAATAGAAAACACAGAATCGACTCACACTAATGCACTAGCAATGTTAATCTAATAATGTAAAACAAAAGATCAATGGTATGAGTCGCCAAAACACACTATCAGATGACGGTATAATTGTACAGTAATAATAATTCTTTAGGAAATGGGATGTAAACATTTTTAGATATTCCGGTAAGTGTTAAACAATACTTATATGTACTGAATACTTTAAAATAAGAGATTTAGTATTAAAAAATTACACAGATGTAAAGTCAAAATTGAAAAACAGCCCTTATAACAAATATGCAATATTTTTGTCCAGCATTGTATTTTATACAGTTTTAAGTAAATAAAATAATAAAGATACTAAACTTGAAGAGATTTATCACTAAACACCAAAAGGCTTTTTTGAAGTGCTCGACGCATGTTTCGCTAACCATGTTAGCATCATCAGGAGATGATTTAATCTAATTCTAAAACTAAACTATGTTCTATTTATATGAAAACCATACCTAACGAAGCGTGTAAAAATCATGAACCGTGAAGTGTACTAAGCCTTACATTAATAATTGAAAAAGTTGACTGAAAGGAATCGGTCCTTTATCTCGGTTCATGATTTTCTTACATTTTTTTATTTGAATGCTTTCATCTACATCCAAAGCCCTATTATTATTAACACCTTTAATTAGTCTTAAATTACTAATATTTATACTGTGGTCATATTCTATTGCATGTTGGGCAACACAAGATTTTTCATTTCTCCCATATCTAATGTGGTCAATATGTTCTTTATATCTTGTCAATATGGATCTTTTTGTTTGCCCAATATACCTTCGATCACAGTCTTGACAGCTAATTTCGTAAATCCCCGACTTTTCATGTTGCTTTACTTTGTCCTTTGGATTACCCAGAACTTTTCTTAATTTATTATATGGTTTGAACACAACCTTAATATCCACTTTTTTCAACATGACCACAATATAGATATTAGTAATTTAAGACTAATTAAAGGTGTTAATAATAATAGGGCTTTGGATGCATATGAAAGCATTCAAATAGAAAAATGTAAGAAAATCATGAACCGAGATAAAGGACCGATTCCTTTCAGTCAACTTTTTCAATTATTAATGTAAGGCTTAGTACACTTCACGGTTCATGATTTTTACACGCTTCGTTAGGTATGGTTTTCATATAAATAGAACATAGTTTAGTTTTAGAATTAGATTAAATCATCTCCTGATGATGCTAACTTGGTTAGCGAAACGTGCGTCGAGCAGTTCAAAAAAGCGTTTTGGTGTTTAGTGGTAAATCTCTTCAAGTTTAGTGTTTCACACCAAAGGTTTCAATAGAAGAATTGAATAAAGATACTGCCTAATTAAAAAAAAAAATACAAAACTATATAACAGATAATCAAATTACCAATCTGCATCACCCAATAATGCTTTGTCGAGAATTACAGTTCCAACTTTACACTACTAATCTTCCAGGCACTTTATATTGTCTAATTAAATTTTTTACCAGCACCCCATCGTCACACCATTTAACATTCCTAATTTCACGAGAACCTATAAATTTTTTGATCCCACCCTAGTTTTCTTCACCCTCTCAGCCTTGCCGCTTGTGTCAGGCGGCGGTTTAATTAAAAGCATTACCGCCCCCTTCACCTGATCCGCTCGTCCCTTAACGCTGATCATTTTACGAGTTTACGATTTTTTTTTCTTTTTCTTTTTTTTCCGTTTCATCGAGGAAAAATCAATTTTTCAAATAGCTGCTTTCCCTCGTTCCTGAAGGGCTAGGCTCGTGTTCGATTCGGGACACGATTTATGTTTTATAGCAGTGAAAAACTCTTTTTAAAAACTATTTATTTAATTGAAAATAGGAATTTACAGAGTTTAATCACCTATAAATACAGTTTGAACAAATCGCTACTACGTCTACTTAGACGTCTTGAAAACGAATGCTGTTCTTGACAATAATATTTGGTTATTTATACTATTCCTTATCTAAAAGAATGTTGTCCTAATTATACATTGTAATAAGTTCTTAATTACTAGTTAAATATACTTTCCCTATTATCTTAATGAGTTCTTATTAGAACTAGATAATTCTAGTGGATTACCTTGATATAACTCCTCCCTCCTTAAGAAGAAGTAAATGGGGCTGAAAGCGCCTGAGCTTCTGATAGTTCAATATTTACATTTGGTTTAACTTTTTGTTTACGTTTTACAATAATAAAAACTAATATAAATGTACTTATTACTAATCCTCCTATAATATAATATTTCGTATGATAATGTTTTACGTCTAATGTTTTTAAAGATTTGATCTTTGTTTGTTGTAATTCTAAAATAGCTTCGTTAATATTATCGAATTCTATTTGTTTTATTTTAATTCTTTCTATATTCGAAATGTTAGATATTTCAATTTCCGGTAAGCTTATGTGATAATATAATTTTTCCATAGTCTCATTTTCATACGTTTGGTTCATGATCTTAAGTTTACAATTTTCTAATATTATTAGAGAAGGTTTACTTATTATTTCTATTTGTTTTTGCTTGTTACATGTAAAATGTGCGGGAATTTTTGTTTTGGGTATAACCAATAAATTGTTTAATTGGATTTCTTTTATCGAAATAAACTCGTATTGAATTTGATAGAACGGACAACTAGTATGGTTACCGTTTAACATATCATAGACACAAGGTTCAATTTTAGTTGTCTCTGATTGTTTACAGATATAAAATTCATTGATTTTATTGCATACATCTTTAAGGTTAAAAAATGTTTGCTCGTTCATAAGTAAATAAGGATTCTGTAGACTTATTGTTAAGTTGTTAATTGGAATAGGATATAGTTTATACAAATTTAAGTTAATAGCCTCAACTAAAGGAGTTCTAATTATAAAGATTAGTAAATCTTTATGAGTTTTTACATCTACATGCATAGTTTCATATAGAGTGATAATGTTATCATAAGGTATCCTGTTCTCTTGTGGAATATTTTTCAGAATATATTCCAATTGTTTATTAGATATAATAGTGTAATGCATGATATTAAGTTGAGCAAAATTGACTGCTATGTTTATGTGGTCAATTAAGTCTTTAATCCTTTCTAGGTTCATTTTTAGAGTGTTTAGGATGATTTGTTGTATTATGGTGTTTTGTAATGAGTTTGCTTTATTATTTAGAAGTTGGAGATGTTCAAGTATTTCGACTTGTTTTTTAGAGATGTTAGAAAGTGTTTCGTGAATTGATTTAGTTACTTGTTTAAGTATTTGTGTTTGTTTATTTATGTTGCTGTTTACTATTTCTTGATTTTCAGAGATAGTCTTGACATAATGATCATATCTTTCTCCATCTTCAGCGTCTAAGGTCCCAAATAACCATTTTTGCGCTGTGCCAACTAAATTAATAAGTCCGCGTTTCTTTCTATTATGAGACGGGGTCATTTTGTTCTTTTGTTTCAATATGGTAATTTGTTGAATAGTCATGTTAATGTTACTAATTAGTAATATTGAGGTTTGGTCTTCTTGGGGTATCTTGTTTCTAAGTATTCTTAAGTTCATTTCTATGTCTTTGAGTGATAATTCGATTAGTGTAGTGTTAATATGATAAAATGCTGTGTTATAGCTAGTGGTTATGTATCCATTTCCGAGAGATACTGGTAATATAGGGTTTTGAAGGGTTTGTATCTGATACGCTTCTGTTACTGTGACCAGGATTGCCAGGCTTATGGGGTACCTGTAACAATACGTTTTCGTTTGATCAAAGTTTGATTTAGCCTTAGTTCATTAGATTTTTTATATCTAGGATTAGTTTTGTCTCGTGATTTCCTAGAGTTCTTAGGTAATTTGACAAATACTGGTCGTTCGAGATCTGGCTCATTCTCTCTGTCTTTATTCCTTTTATCTAATGACTTTTGTTTTTTCTGAGTTTGGTCTAATAGGAGCTCGTTGTTTAGGTTTTTATGTGCTTCTTTAAGATTAACAATGTAGTCATTTATTATGTCTTGGTTGTTTTGCTCGATTTTCAGTGAATAGTTGGTATCTCCTTTTAAAATTTGAAATGGTGTTAGATTCGTGGAACTATGGATCGAATTGTTATAATTTAGAATTGCAATTTTCATAAGTTGACTAATGGTTTTTGAATTATCTTTTAATTTAAGAGAAGTAAGTGCCTCCCTCAGGGTGGAATGAAGTCTCTCGATTGGACTAGTGGAATTAGGGGCATTCGGAGTGGTATAATGGTATTCGATCTGGTAGAGTTTACATAGATCTTGCATATTTGAATTTTTAAATTCTGATCCGTTGTCGGAAGTTATTCTTCTAGCAATTCCGTGGTTTGAGAAGAATTGGATAAGTTGGTCAATTATTTCAATTCCATTTTTTGAAGTTATCGGTAGAGCTTGTGCGAATTTGGAAAAACTATCAATTATTGTTAAATACATGTTAGAATTAACTTGATAAGTGTCTATATAAAGATGTTCAAAGGGTTTACTACCAATCGGGGTAGGTTTAAATATTACTTTATATGGGTGTCTTTCATATTTAGTTTGTTGGCATATTTCGCATGTATTTATGTAATTTTGAATATCTTTTTCTATGTTAGGCCAATAAAATTTTTTCTTTATGGCGGCTACGTTCTCTGTGATACCTCTATGACTTGTTTTTGTTTCGTGTATTAATTTGATTTTTTCTTGTCTTATATCTTCTTCCTGAATATCTTCTACTAAACTTCTTGACATAAATAGTGTATATGCTCTAGAATCAAAATGTTCCCTAAACATATTTAGTACAATAGATTCTAAGGGGTTATGATGGAAATATAGACAGTATGTGTCTGGGGGAATGTTTTCTTTAAATAACTTGACTAGGTCATTGACTTCTGGATTATTGGGAATTGATAAAATATATCTTTTTTTTGATTTAAATAAGGTTATGACCTTCTTCTGGAATGTATTGTTTGGAGAATATTTTACTAGAATTTGATTCGTGAAGAGATTGACATGTTTCTTTGTATAAGTTGCACCTAATATTGGATCTTCTTGCGAGGTATGAATTGTTTCGTTGCTTTTAATACTTTTGGGGGGAATAATTAATTCTGAAATAATATTAACTTTAGGGGTTGACTTCTGGGTCAGTTCTAAGCTTGATTTAGTCGCTACAGAGTTGGGGTCTTTAAAAGTGGATAGATTTATCGGTACGGTTGGTAATGTGATTTCCTTTTTTCTTTCTTCGCCTAGGAAATTTTCGAATTTTGATATCCATGAATTTGATGATTTATCGGTTTGTTGGTCGATTGCGTTAATTTGTAAATAGGGTCTAGATAAAGCATCTGCGTTTGTGTTTTGTTTGCCTTTTTTATATTTAATCTCATAATCGTATTCGCTAAGTTTCAATCTCCATCTAACTAATTTTGAGTTAGGTTCTTTGATTGAGAAAAGCCATTGTAATGGTTTATGATCTGAAAGGATTTGAAACTGTCTTCCGAATAGATATGGTCTAAAATGTTTGGTAGCCCAAACTATGGCAAGTAGTTCTTTTTCTATAGTTGAGTAGTTACACTCAGCAGGGTTAAGGGTTCTTGACGCATAAGCAATTGGCTTATCTTCCCCAATGGTGCCTTGAGATAACACTGCTCCTATAGCGTAATTTGATGCATCTGTTGTGAGCAAAAAGGTTTTAGTAAAATCAGGATGGTTTAATATTGGTTCGTTCATTATCAGTTGTTTACATTGTTGGAAGGAGTCAATAAATTCCTTATCGTGTATAACCTTATGGTCTTTCTTTAGGCATTTTGTCATTGGTTTCGTTATCTTAGCGAAGTTCCTTATAAATTTCCGGTAATAGCCTATTAAACCTAGAAATGATTTAATTTCTTTAGGGTTCCTTGGTAGCGGAATGTTTTTTATTGCTTCTAATTTTTTTGGGTTTGGCTTTACTCCTTCTGGTGTTATTACGTGTCCAAGAAATTCTACGTTTTTCTGCAGAAATTCGGATTTATCCAGCTGTATCTTTAAATTATGCTGGTCTAATCGTTTGAATACCAATCTCAAGTTTTTTATGTGTTCTTCTAAACTTGCTGAGAATATTATTATGTCATCCATGTAAACAAGACATATCTTATTTTGTATATCTGATAATACGTTATCCATTACTCTTTGGAACGTTGATGGTGCGTTTTTAAGACCAAATGGCATTCTTGTATATTCGTAATGGCCATTTTCTACGTTGAAGGCAGTTTTTGGTATTGAATCTGGGTGCATTTCGATTTGATGGAAACCTGAAGCTAGATCTAATGTCGTAAAGTAATTGCTTCTGCCAAGTTTATCTAATATGTCTGTAATATTCGGCAAGGGATATCTATCATCAATAGTTTTTTCATTGATCTTTCTATAATCTATGACCATTCGCCATTTTTGTTCTCCTGAAGCATCTGCCTTTTTTGGTACTATCCATACTGGTGAACTCCAAGGGGAATTTGATGGTCTGATTATGTCATCCTCTAATAATTTTTTGACTTGTTTTTGGACTTCTTCCTTATGGACATAAGGATATCTGTAAGTTTTGGTGTATACGGGAGTTTCGTCTGTGGTTTTTATTTCGTGTTTGACCTGGTTTGTGAAGGTTAATTTGTCATCAGGCTTGTGAAAGATGTTGGGAAACTCTAAGATAACCTTTTTTAGAGCACTGAGTTCCTCTGAATTTAAATGATTGATCCTTAATAGGGGTAGGGGATCTTGGTCGAATTCCTGAAGTTGGTTTTTCTCTAATATTTGTTCCTGATTAAATAATTGAAAATGGTTTATGGAAAATATTTCGGAATCTTGTAAATCATTAATGTGATGGGTAAGTAGGAGAGTTTTCGTCGTCAGGTTATGGACTTCGATTGGGACAGATTGGTCTTTTACTGTTGTTAGTGTATACGGGATGTAATAGTTTTCTTTATGTTGTTCGTCAATTATTAATTCCGTTTTTTCGGGGTGATTTGTAATAAATTTGTGGATTTCTATTGAATTAGGTGAAATTTCGATGGTTTGAGTCGTAAAATCTTGTCTGAATCTTAAAGGAATCTGGACTAATTCATTATACAATATTTTATTAGTCAAGTCGATATTCAATTTGCATTTTTGGAGAGCTTCTATTCCTATGATTCCATCGAAATAGTCATGAAAGTTGTAAAGGATCATGTTTATGTTTTTGTTAATACCGAATTCTTGAAGGATTGGAAATGAAATTCTACCTTGGGTCTTTCTTGTACCCATACAGGTGGTTAGTTTGTTTGTAGAGTTTTGGATCAAATCTGGGAAATAGTTTTCTGCAATGTAGGGTCGTATAAGGGAAGCGTGACTGCCAGTGTCTATTAATAATTTGACATGAGGGTAATTGAGTTCTATATATGGCAGTTGGTTAATTTGATAAGAATTTAGAGTCAAGGCTGATCTGTTGGGATATAAAGTTCCTGAAAATTTTCTTCGGATACCTCTGATTGTGTATCGAATTCTTGAAACGAGCTTTCACCATCGCATTCTTCCTGTTCGGAATTATGAGTTGACGTTGAGGGTTCGTCAAGGTTCAAGTTGTATATATGATTAATTTCTTCTATAGTATATCTAGGATTGGTGCCTAGATGATTTTTAAAGTCGAACTTAGGGTCATAATTGGGATGTCTAGGCATTCCAAAGTTGTATTTGGGTTGTTGAACTGGTTTTTTCTGAATAGATACTCCTGACATTGGTGTTGGTTTATCAAACGTTTGGTTAGGATGTTTTCCAAAAGCATTTTGTTGGAAATTTTGTTTACCAAATGTATTGGCACTAGACGGAAAATGTCTGGGTGGCATTGGTCTAGGCTGGATGTTTATAGGTTGGGAAGGGAATTGCGGCTTATACTGTGGAGTCCAAGTGGGCATTGGGAAATTATTAGAATCATGATTTTCTTTTCTTGCGAATTGAGGTTTATTCTGGACGTTTTGGTTTCTAGAGACGGCTCTATTTTTATATTGATCTTCGTATGCTTGATAGTCGTATACATGTACAGTAGCTTTATCTAAATTGATGGGTTTATGTACCATCAGCGTAGTACGAAGTTCTGTAGGAGCTTCTGCCTGAAGTATACAAACAGCATTGTACTGATGGGCTTGCATCAGATGATCAACCATACTGTTGTTCATATTGGGGTCTGCCTGATATTTTACATGGAGTCTCTGAAGTACCTCCTTTTGTCTTTCTAAGAAATCGATAATTCTTTCTTTGTGATTTCTCGTTATACTGTGTAATTCATGTATAAGATTCGAGATGGAGTGATGATCGCCATATTTTTGTCTCAAAGCTGCTTTTATTTTAAACCAAGTATCTAAATCAGGTCTGCTTGAGATGAATTCTCTAGCTGAGTCTATTAATTTGGATTGAATGGCTAACAAGACGTAATCCTTTTGAGCTTGTTCCCCGATTGAAAATGTATTGTAAAATTTATCTATTTGTTTGATAAAAGCTTCTAATTGATTCGAATTACCGTTGAATGTATAGAGAAGTGAAACGGTAGATCTTAGATTTTCACTCATTTTGAATTTTTGTTGAATAATATTACGAAAAGAGGATACCTTTTACAAAAATGATAAATGATAAATTGGTGTTTGTTAATGTTACTTCTTATACACTAGGGTTGGTAACCTAAATATCTCTTAAATATGCAAACAATGCAATTTAGTTGAACAATGGACAGTTGCTTACCACATGGTATTACAAGGTCCAATTTCCTTGCTTTCGTTTACTCGTCTTCCAGTGGATTCAGGTGAAAAATGGAACAGTAGTTTGTTTCCAATTTATAACAGCTGGATACTCCTAGGCTGGATTTGTTGGCACTGACTGTTGCACTCTGGAGACCAAGGATTGCTGTCGTTGCAGTATACGATAGCTGGGGTTCTTTTAGGTTTTTTCTTCAAGTTGTTGCGTCTTTTGATTGGGCACTCTGGACTGGCTCAAATATTTGAATACCAACACTGGTTGCTTCTCTTTTGGACACTTTTCTTGAATACTAGACCTGGATCAACACTTAATTGATCCTACCGACTGCGCCATTTATGTTTTATAGCAGTGAAAAACTCTTTTTAAAAACTATTTATTTAATTGAAAATAGGAATTTACAGAGTTTAATCACCTATAAATACAGTTTGAACAAATCGCTACTACGTCTACTTAGACGTCTTGAAAACGAATGCTGTTCTTGACAATAATATTTGGTTATTTATACTATTCCTTATCTAAAAGAATGTTGTCCTAATTATACATTGTAATAAGTTCTTAATTACTAGTTAAATATACTTTCCCTATTATCTTAATGAGTTCTTATTAGAACTAGATAATTCTAGTGGATTACCTTGATATAACTCACGTTCGAGGGAAATGATGGAGTGGGTGGATGTTATTTTTGTCAGATCCGGATTAAGCTTATTCCTGTATTGTAAAAGATAAAAGCGTTATTTTCGTTACCTGATAGGAAAGTTAAATTTTTGATACAGAAAGAGTTTTTCAATAAGAGTGTCGAAACTTCGAAACGTAATAAGGGCAACACTGTTTAAAAATGTAAATGTCACTCATAGACTGCTGTCTTCAGTACACTGGGCCAATTCACTATGGAAAGTTACACGATACATGAACAGGGCTCTAGAGCAGTTGGAAGGTGACCGCCACTTTGGGGAAAAATATTCTTTTAGGGCGAAGAACTTTTCTGGCTTAACAGGTTTGTTTACAAATATAACTACAATATTTATGAAAATCCTTAAGTGATTCAGGAGTTACTTCTTCATTCTCAGAAAGTCACTTTTTGATGCGGTTTTTGCTTACTTCTATAGTCTTCACTCAGTTTTCCAAATGCAATACATTCTAATTTAGGTCTCCTATCTACTTTAAAAATTTGAATACTTTTGACTGGTTTAATCGACAGAATTTCGTTGGTATATATTATATATATATATATATATATATATATATATATATATATATATATATATATATATATAGAATGATGAATCGGACTGTATATATGTATATATATATATATATATATATATATATATATATATATATATATATATATATATATATATATATATATAAATACATGGGTTTGGATCCCCCCCCTTCAATTGAATGGCATATGTTTCGTCTTTTGATGGTCAGACTGTTCAGGCTATCGACAAATGCTCTCGTCAAGAATAGGGAGACCCTATCCACAGTTAACAAACCACACTCTCGCCGACTTCCCGTCGGATGGCGGACATATACAGTGTTAGCTTTCTTGGGAATGCGTCCAATGAGACAACAGTAATCTTGACATTTTTTCGTATCCGCCTCGGTGTCATGATAAACTTGACATAATAAAATAACTAATACAATGGAATCTACTTACCTATGAAGATAAATAATTTACTTAAACGTCAGATTGACCAAACTTCAATGGCACTTAGTTTTCGACGTGTTAGTCATTAGCAACTAAAATAGTTTGGCGTTATTGTTACTTTACAATACATTAGAAGGCTTGGCAGAAATATGCATAAATATACTAATACAGAATTAGCTGATATTCACCTCTATTACAGAATAGCCAACTGTAGAGCAAGACTTTCCATTTCCACTATGCATATGTCGTAGTAGAAGTATGTTTCCTGATGTTTATCGGTGTTTAAGGGAACAAGGTAATGTCAAGATGCAAACACAAGATAGAGGCCGAAAGAGAGATACTAGAACGCTAGATATAGAAGAACAGGTCTTAAACGCAATTACCGAAAATCCAAAAACAAGTACAAGGATCATTGCAGTGAATATGGATATTTCTCTTGTCACTGTGTGAAATGTTTTAATGGAACATCACACATCACCACATTCAGAGGGTACATGCATTGCTTCCAAGGGATTTTTTGCCCCGCTTGACATTTTGTCATTGGTTTCTCCAACATAAAGTTAATCCTAATTTTTGTTTTTCTATACAACTACACACTGAAACACTGAAAAAGATATCGCGATGTTGAGAAGAAGAATTGAACACTCCTGGAATTTTAGAACGAATGCGGAATCAATAGTGCGTAGATGTAGAGTGTGCATACAGGTTGGTGGAAGCTGTTTCCAGTATCTAATTTAAATATATTGGCTTTTAATTAATACATAACACCGCATTTAGAAATATTTTCTGTAATAAGAATTTTTTTGGTTGTAAATTCCTAAAGTAGATCAACCACCTCCATCAATGTTGACCTGGGGAGTATAATATCATAATTTTATTTATTGTCCTTTATGTAAGATTCTGTGTATGAAATTTGATAAAAACAGTTCTTCAGAGAGTCCTCTCATTTTTCAAATCCTTATCGAAACACCTTTTAAGCTAATAGAAACCTGTATGTTAAGTGAAAAGTCAAGTTTGCTATGAAACTGAGGTAGATACGAAAAAATGTTAAGATACACTTTTTGTAGGGAATAATATTGTTGAAAAATGTGTTTAAATTTAATTTTGCACAGGACCGTACTTATTATTTTTTAAATATATTAGTAGCAAAATCCTGTTACTCCGCCATTAGCTGCTTGTAGGCTTGATATTCTCTCAGATTATGGCAACCGAAAGGCTGATGATGTGTATTAAATTTGGTTACTATACCTTTCTTTATGGAAAAGATAATATAAAAAAGAGAAAAAAATCTTCAACCCCCTGTATCTTGAACGTGAAGGATTTTCGGATGTTTGTATGACATTTCTATGATATTTTGTGATGCAGAATTTACTATAAAAATCTAGCAAAGTATTTCATTGTACAAGACCCTATATATATGAGAAATTTATCGTCATTGACGACTTTGAACTAAAGGCAGACTCACATATGGTAGCGAGGTAATCAGACATGCATACTAAGCTGAGAAAGGAAAATATATGAAGAAATAAAGTCACAAGATGGAAATAGACAAAAAAATTAGACTTATATGATTAAGAAAGAGAATATGAAGGTTGGGAGCATGACAACAGTATGTACAAGGTGAAATTGTCAAAAATTGTGTTGCAGAGAGAGCATCCAGATAATGATGAAAGATAACGTTATAAAACAAAATCCTCATAAAAAATTGTCCTTTCGTATTATATATATATATATATATATATATATATATATATATATATATATATATATATATATATATATATATATATATATATATATATATATATATATATATATTAGACACTACAACACAGTAATCAAATCAGAGGTACTATACGCAAGCGAGACACTTATTTACAAACATACTAAAAGAAGAACGTAAAATTACGAGGAGAGTTCTCGGCCCAAAACTGACAGAGGAAGGAACCAGAATATCCAACGTAGCGGCGGACATAAGAAAGAAAAGGTTGAAATTCTATGGACATATCAGTAGTGTCCCACCGACAAGAGTCACCAACATCAATTCTTTCATACATACAAGGAGTCAAGTGAACAGTACCATGGATCGTACAAGTCAAAGCTGATCTGGGAAAGGCACAAATGATAGAGATTGAGGATAGAAGAATGTACAGCGTGATTTGCGTGATCCAAGCGGGTCTAGATGCACCTAATAATATATGTACATATATATCCATGAGCCCCCTTCATTATTTTTTGTATATTGATTTTTTATGATTACATAATATCAACATGGTTACATAAAAAAGACAAAATCAAATATATATTTTATAAAGTTGCATTTTTTGGTCTTGAGTATATATTCATGCTAAATAAATTATTTCTGACGTACGTACACGATACCAAGTATTATACAAAAAACTATATTCATGCAGTAAGTTTTTAAAGGTTAACAAATCAAATATGATGAAATGAACTAGTCATTAAAAACAATTTCAAACTGAATATTAAAAAAGCCTGATTGCTACTGTAAAATTGACAATAATTTATGTTCCATATAAAACACAATTTATTAGTGTATGAGTTTTAAACAAGATAAATATTATAGTCAGTCCAATCTGACAGGTATAATGATGGTCGAATAGAGTGGAATATAAATAATGGTCTTGTATGGTATTAGTTTACGAATCTTTATTAGAAAAATGTTGCTTCCACGTTTCTACATTAAAGTAATAAATATTGTATAAAATTATTCAATCAAGGAACTACTTAGTTAACATTTCAGTATTGCGCTGGGTTAAATTAGTTTTCTTTTATGATTGGTTATACAAAAGGAATAAAACAATTTTATACTTTGTTATCTATCACTTTTATTTTTAAATTTGTGTGGCTATAGTTTCGTATATATATATATATATATATATATATATATATATATATATATATATATATAATATCTACAATAAGAAATGCATATCCACTTACGCAAAACTAAAACACTACAACACAGTAATCAAACCAGGGGTACTATACACAAGCGAGACACTTACACTCCTTTCAAAAAGCGCCATAGAAAACATACTAAAAGAACAATGTAAAATAATGAAGAAAATTCTCGGCCCAAAACTGACAGAGGAAGGATACAGACTACATTCTAGAAAGACCACAGAGAGAATGTCTATAAACAAACTATAGTCACACAAATTTAAAAATAAAAGTGATAGATAACAAAGTATAAAATTGTTTTATTCCTTTTTAAAAAATGAACTATCACAAAGTAACGGATAAATAAATCAATAATTGGTTATACAATTTCAATATTACTGATTTGGTTAAACTGGAAACTTTTGATATGAACTGTGTAAATAAATGAATTGACGACATATAATGAGAATACTGTCGATTTTCCACTTTATAAGGGAGGCATGGCATCATCTGATAAGTCTTCAGTACGAATTTAAACTCCTTAGAGCATAGGTTCCCAACTGAGACAGTACCGTCCCGCACTCTCTAGTGGGTGTTCCCCACTAGGGACTAGTGGGGGATCCCTAGCGTCCCTCCCAAATGGGTGTTAAGACAGTCAAGAGGGGCGGCCGTGGCGTACCTGTCTGTCTATTAAGGAAATTAATATAATAAAATACTTGGAAAATACGTACTGTTTTTATCAATAAATATTTTATCTAGCTATCTAAAATTTTTATTTTAATGTTATAGGGTAAAAGAGTATTAACGATTTTAATTAACATTACGTATGCGTATACCTAATTCGGTTTAGTATTGTCGATAACAAGTCTTTGCAAGTTGCTAAGCAAAGACGGTACTCTGGCAAATTAAGTATGTTTCGACAAAAATATGAGACCTTGTAGTCAATAAGATTAGAAGGAATTCATTGAATAACAGATTATGTGGCCAACTTTTTAGTGAAAATGATGAAGATTACAATCGCTTGCTACTGCATACAGAAGTTCATTTGCTATCAAAAGGTGTTTGTCTGAATAGTTTTTTTTTGTCAGTTTATTTGATTCAGCACTGGACTTTTTTGAAAAGAGAGACGAAAAACTGCGCGAAAACTTGATTATATTCAAAAATGATATCGCTGATTTGGCAGGCCTGTATAAAATAATCAATGAAGTTAATTTATAATTGCAAGGTGATGAATTGAATGTAATTTAAACAAAAAACGTCATAGCTGCTTTTGTGGGAAAACTCCTTCTGGTCAAACGAAATTTACGTACAGGTGAATACATGCACTTTCCCACATTATCAGCAGTCTCTGCAAAACAAGAAGATTTACTTACTTACTTAGTGTCAACACTTGGACGTTCTTCATGCTGATTTTACGGAGCGATTCCAGGATATTATAAACATGAATGTACCTAGTTAGGTTTTAGATCATTTCGCACATGCAGATACAGTAGAATCATCAAATTTAAAAGAGGAACGCACTATAGAACTCACTAACGAAGAACTAAAAGTAAAATTCATAAATGGATACCAAGGGTTTCTTCATCCTATTTGGCTGAGCGTGGATTCAGTGCAGTAGCTAAAATACTGTCGAATAAAAAGGAAAGATTACGCACATCACTGAGCGTGATGATTTGCGACAGATGTTCACGAAATATGACACCGATATTAACAAATTCTTAAAACTTCACCAGCCTCAATCATCTCGTTATTTTTTTTTTATTTCTATTGATTTTGTGTTTATTTTTATATATTTAATAAATGATTATTTCATTTATTAAATATATTTTAAGTGAAAATATTTATATATACATATAAAGGTTATTAAATTAACTCTTAAACCTTATCTCTTTTGGAGGGAAAACTGTATTAAACTGACACTTTTTAGGATACCCTAGTCCTCCCAACAAAGCTTTTATATACAATATCTATAAATATATATATATATATATATATATATATATATATATATATATATATATATATATATATATATATATATATATATATATATATATATATATATATATATATATATATATATATATATATATATATATATATATATATATATATATATATATATATATATATATATATATATATATATATATATATATATATATATATATATATACAGTACGATTCACGAAACCTGACGATTACGTCACAAAATCCATCTAAACTAAGAATTGTACGTATGTCTGAGTTAGAACCATCCAGATTATGAGCGAGGCCAACGAGAAAGACTTTCGCGGATCGCCGAGCCACCAATCAGATGTGAGCTTTCTAGTTCGCAAATCAGTCAGTAGAGGGCCTATTTGTAGATTTTGTAGTTTTAAATAATAATAATAATTTAAAACGAATACAATATAATAACATTTATTAAGATACTTGTTAATTATACGCCCACCCAGCATTGAAATGCCATGATATATCGATTTTCGATTATTTTATATATCGAAAATATTTTGGTTATGACATGTTTTTTGTTTTGTTTTGTTTTGCTTCAGGAATACGTTAAGACCTATATTTTTACCGGTTTTTTATTAGAACTTTAACTATTTTAACACTGTTTTCTTTGTAAAATAGGTGCTATACGCCATTTTTTAAATATAAATGGAGCATAACTCTACATGTTCAAGCTGCATGAGGATATTGGCATATAAAAAAATTACAAGAACATTTGCATTGGTTATAAAGGTAAAATCAAATGTCTTGGTCTAAAATGTGGTCTCCAAAAAGCCAAGTTCAAGTGCAAGGAGAAAAGTTGTCATTCAAATCTTACAGGCAAATTTTTCAAGTAGTTAATTATGCCAATAGTATTAATTTTGTTGTTCTTTTACATTTCCCAAATTACATCGTGAATATTACTTGTTTTTAAATAATATAATAATATATGGCAACTTTTAAATACCCAGTTTAAAGAACGGAATCAAGAAATTGAGGAGAATGCTTCCTTTTATATAAAAGTTGTGTCATTCCAACTGTCATAGATCCAGGCATTATAATAGTGAATCAACTAGAAAAAGAGGAATAACAAGCCAAGGAACCAACACAATTGATTCATTCACCGCATCCTCAATGGTGAACTTTTTTAATTATTAATAATAAAATTACCCAATCTGAAGAATTTGCATAAAGTTGGAAACCAGCAAACTCTAAAAGGTTTTAATACATTAAGACTAATAACCGTTTCAGCTTTATTTTTTATTTTAGAACAGGCTTTACATACATTATTTATTTTTAGATATATTTATGGATTATATTGTTTAATACAAGGATACAATAAAAGGCCAATATAAACAGTATGTGTGCATTATTTTGAAAATAGTGAAAATTGAACAACCAATTGATGATATACATGTTGGTTTGTATAGGTTTATTGATTAATATCAATAAACCTATACAAACCAACATGTATATCATTCATCAGTGGGTTTCTTAAAATATAAGAATACATGTACTAAACTCATATAAATATAGTTTACTGCCCTGTTCTCCAGTAACCTGAATTTAAATTCTTCAATAAGCATAAAATTCCACATTACATTTGGTTCAATTCCCCATGTGAATTCTGCTATATGTGATGATAAGAAATTCATGTTTGGCTTCTTCTTTTTCTATTTCCCCACTTCACAGAGCCCCACATTCTTATTCTAGGATAAAATTAAATAGAAAAACTGTTAAATTAATTTTCTGCATCAGAATCACTGCTAGAGTCGGTATCTTCTTCATCATTAATGGTAATAATTAAGGGTGTCACTTCTGTAATTATTATTTTTTATACCAATCTTGTGTGATTCTATTTGTATGGTCTATACACTTCTTCCATTTTTCTGGAGTAATTTGGTTTTAATTACGCCCACACATTTTAATCCATATTCCTGGTATAACTTGCAATTTTAACATTTTATTTCGATTTCTGCAGTTGTTACTTTATACCTACTTCCTGAATTGCTGACAGCGGTATTAGGGGACCCCCATTAGATTTCTTTTTTCAAAATAGTTCAACAAATTATTCACTAGCTGTTGAGATTGAGAATTGAGTGGTTTGCTATATATATTATACAAACTATACAATATATAATGAAAATATCCTTATTTTATCACTTAAACTGTGGTGTAAATGTTGAAAAACACTAATACGATGCAACTTTTTTAACTAAACAAACGACAGAAAATGTCAACTCTTGATATCCAATTTTAGGTTATATATCTTATCTATGATACGAGGTGACCCAAGGGAACTACACACGAAATTACACGATATAGCTAGGATAACCGGTTCTGTTGCTCTCTCTTTCTAACTTGTCTTAAATGTATTGATTATGTTTTTGAACTTTCCAACAGTAATACTTCTTTGTCTATCACGTTGCTAATTTGAAATAAGGAGCTTTCAGGTTACTGTTCTGACGCAATCGTCAGGTTTCGTGAATCGGACTGTATATATACAGTGAATCGTGACTGTATCTATGCTCTATGGCGAATAAAATATGAGACACCCTATATATATATATATATATATATATATATATATATATATATATATATATATATATATATATATATAGGGTGTCTCATATTTTATTCGCCATAGAGCAACTGGTGATAATAGAAATAAAAATAATAGGATTTAATCAATAAATGTGTTAGCAAATGTGAGTCATTAAAAAGGTACATGGTGTTGAAAGTGAAATTAAATTTTCGAAAAATTGAGGTAATTTAAAAACGGTTGAATATATCAGGTTTAAAATGGGGATAGTTGGGTTTTTATAGACGACAAATCTGAATTTGGTACTAGCTTGAGCCTAGTTTATTGACGGCTCTTGTTACCTACTTTGTGAGGAATTATCTCACTCATATTTTTTTACCCTATAAAGCTGGGAATATTATGACTTCAAAGTAGAGAAGAGTTATAATTTCTACGTAAAAAAGGTAGGTATATGGTTATGGGACACCCTGTATATATATATATATATATATATATATATATATATATATATATATATATATATATATATATATATATATCATCATAAAGTATGTTAGACCTGAATGGCAGAGGAAAGTACAGGACCATGTAGTTGGACGCATGCTGAAGAGGCCTTCATCCTGCAATTGATTGACACGGTCTAATAATGATAATATATTTATACGATATATATGTGTGGGTATATGTATATATATATATATATATATATATATATATATATATATATATATATATATATATATATATATATATATATATATATATATATTGTATTCGTTTTAAATTATTATTATTTAAAACTACAAAATCTACAAATAGGGCCTCTACTGACTGATTTGCGAACTAGAAAGCTCACATCTGATTGGTGGCTTGGCGATCCGCGAAAGTCTTTCTCGTTGGCCTCGCTCATAATCTGGATGGCTCTAACTCAGACATACGTACAATTCTTAGTTTAGATGGATTTTGCGAAGTAATCGTCAGGTTTCGTGAATCGCACTGTATATATATATATATATATATATATATATATATATATATATATATATATATATATATATATATATATATATATATATTTGTGAAGGTTAGACCTGAGCTACGAATATCTCGATCTAGAATGAAAAACACTTGAACACCTTCAACCTGAATGAGTAACTCTTCGTCTTCACCAACGATAAGATCGATGACAAAACAGAAGATCGACAACGTCGATCGGAAGCTCTACCGATCGACATAAAAACCAGAAACCCGAACAAAAAAGCTCTCATTAACCCCCAAGGTTTATCTAATATTTATCCAACGGGCCAGCGAAGGACGTACAATACGACAAGTCGTGTGTGGAACCGAGACGGCTATAGTGACCACACAACATGACTACCAAATTAAGCGCATTAATTTTCGGCCCAGATGGACCTCCGCCTGAAGTCCATTCTTGTCCTCTCTCTTTCTCTATCGTTCTTAAGCGACAGCGGATGTGAGTGAAACCGAGATGAACGACGGAAAGAAAAAAGAAAATAGCCGAGGTTTTTTACGGGCGAATCGAGAATTTTAATTAAAACAAAAGGGAATGTTTAGCGATGTTGCCAAATATTGCTTTTGGGTTAATTTTATTGGTAGTTATTGATATTGATGAAAGGGAAACTACTGAAATTAATGTATTAGGACCAATTCTCGCCTCATCGACAATAGAACCTATTCGAATCAGTTTTTTCCCCCGCCGTACAATTATTGTAAAGGATCATAATTCAATTTTTAAACGATGTATAATATACGAGCCTATTGTGAATATATTCGGAAAAACCAATTTGTGGTGGCTTAGAGCCTCCAATAACTGGCATTAACTACCACAACAAGGCATGTGTCGGATTCTAAGTCAAGCAGAGGAAGATCTTGGTTTTTGCGGCTTTTCGGACAGAGGGAAAATGGAAACATCGCTCCGCTCATGGCTACAGGTGCATTAAACATTGAAGAATTACACCCTAGTAAAAATAAAGATGAGTGTCGAGTTCTCCAGTGTTTCTTTTAGGCAATAGTAAAGTTTGAGGAGGAAACCAGCACAGCACTGGCCAAGTCAGCCATTTCAAGCTACCGCGAAGCCTCATACCATATAATTGGTGATCCCGTAAGAACATCGCCCCGAATAAACATCGTATATATCAAAGCTAGAACGGTATCCTACAAATGGTTACCTGAAGTCCAGAACGAACGTCATACGATTCAAAACCACAATTGGGAACCTACAATTGGCAACTTTGAACCAGCTTGAAGAATAGTCGCTTTGAATATTGCAATTATAAACACAGACACCTTACTAATGATATCGAAGTTACTAATTATATGTCATGAGGAGGCGTAGTAGCTTGAATTAACTGATTTAACCAGTGTTGTAACTTTACTACTGTCTAAAAGGGACACTGAAGAAATCGAAACTCAACTTTATTAATAACTAGAGTGTAATTATACAATGAATTATTTGTTATTGTACCTGTAGACATGTTGAGATCAGTGGCGGTTCCTGAGTGAGGGCGTTGGGGCGCCGCCCTTCCAGCATTTATCACAGTAAACAATTTTTCAGAGCAAAATACTATATTTTATTTCCGTTCAGTTTCTTCCCTTTAACTCATTTTCCTGATTAACTTCCTGTATAGGGTTTTAATAGCACGAAAAGTAAAAAGGATGAAGGGGAAAGCAAAAAAAATCTCCAGCAGCATTATTTTCTTCTACGTGCTGCCACTTTAAAAATCCACGAGCCCCCACTGGTTGAGACCTGTGTTTCCATTTTCCTACGGTCGAAAATGCCACCAAAAACCAAGATTTTCCTCTGCTTGGCTTGGAATCCGCTACGTGCCATGATGTGACAGCTAATGCTAGTTATTGTAGACGCGATGTGATGCGAAAGGCAACATTGAGAAACTGTTTTCCATTCGCTAACTGAAAAATATGCTGCCGAGACTAGGACATACTTTGGAAGATAATGATGTGTCCTCTAGTACTATAACACATGCAGCAATTTCGAACTGGACGTTTTGAAGTAAAAGATGCAAAACGCCCGAGAAGGCCAAAAAAAAGTGAAGGATGATGAATTAGAACTGTTGGGTGAACATCTTTGTCGTACACTGCTAATCGGACTAATATTGGAAGCCTAAGCGAAATTCAAAAAGGAGTCGTTGGGTCCCTTATGAAGTCACAGCTGAGAATAAGAGTAGATATCTTGATGCCGTTGTATTATTGGTTTCCAGATTCAAGAAAAAGAAATTCTTTCATAAAGTTGATGTATGACAAAATGTTGGTCCTTTATGATAAACAAAAAAGACGTCAACCAGTACCGCAAAAGTAAATATCCACGCCAAAAAAGTATTTTTGTATAAGATGGGATCAGTTGGGCTTCACGTATTAGGAGTTACTCCAGTCTGGTCAAACGGTTACTGCTGAATGTTATTAGCAGCAACTAATTCGACTTAGTTTGGACTTTGTATTGGTAGGGAAAGAAGGATACCATTGGCGGCTCGTGAGTTTTTAAAGTGGGAGGGCGTAGAAGAAAATAGTGCTGAAGAAAAAATAGAAATTTCGTGCTATTGAAACCCTATACAGGAGGTGAACCAGGAAAACATTAAAATTTTGTACTTACAACTACATTGAAGGATAGGTTGTTGCTTCTTGCTCAGATAAAGGAATTAATAAGTAGGTACTTACCGTTTCCTGAAGAGTAAACCATTCAAACAGTTTATTGTAACTGCAAATCAATAGAGAAAATTCGAAAAGTTCAAAAAAATATCGGTTGAAAAATTAGCGTTTTTTTTATATTTTCATTATGCTCGCTTATTGTTTTCGCATATGCAGAACTTAATGATGAACCAATGTTTACTTTGCCCAACAACTGGAAGCTCACTACGTTGTTTTTACGTTGAGGTGATTTCTCGTTTTCTAACAAATGTTTTAGATCCCTTACTCCTTCGCGAATCCATTGCTGCTCACCACCAAACAATAAACACACGAAACAAAACAGAGAATTAGTATATTCACAACCACATAGCCATAAAATACTATTGTATAGTTTACTGTCAAATTTTCGCGTAAAACTTGCCCTATTTCTACATTCTTTTTGAACTTGACTCAAATTCAACACGGGCGTGGGACGACCGTTAGTTTTCAATTCAACTTTCTCCTCCAAACTTAAATTAGTCATTATTAACTGTTTTAAACCAGACACCTTCATGTTTGCAATTAGAAGTTGATTTTTTTTATTTAAAAAGTACTACTTAGTGTGTACACACGTAGCAAATCCCAAATCAAGATAAGTATTCGCGAGGCGAACGAAATACGTGACGAGAGATATATCAAAAGCTCCGTACCCGTCAAATCAGCGTTTAAAACTAATTATCGATACGATCGGTCGCAGGGAATCTACGCACAAATCGCATGTTTTAGAAAGCAGTTAAACTGCCGAATTCTGGTAACCAAAAAAAAACACGAGATAAGATAACGCCAACGACGAGATAAGATGACGTGATATATGGTCGCTGGAGGTAAACGTCCGACCATCGGTGTAAAAATTGTGGCTAGAGGATGGAATTTTTATCCGCATTATTTAGTGTGATCCATAGACGTTCTTCTACATTTGGAGATTTTAATTTTTAATAATACCTACAAATGAGTTAAAGGAACGAAACTGAATCGAAATAAAATATGGTGTTTTGGTCTGAAAATTTGTTCACTGTGATAAATGCTGAAGGGGCGGTGTCTCAACGCCCTCCCACACGAGTCGCCACTGAAGGAAAGTCATCTTGCTTCAGGACAATGTTCGACCACGAACGACAAGAAGGACTATGGGAACCTTTACCGAGTTCAGTTAGGAGATTTTGTCACTCTTACTCGTATTCTCTAAACCTATCACCTTTAAATTTTCGTCTTTTCTCATCCCTGCTAAAGGGTCTTTCAAATTGAGGTGTTGAACTTTTTATTTTTAATTGCAGCATAGTGTATGACATTTAAACATAAAAAGCAATATCTGGCGAATGGCCATCTCTTGCAGCTACACAGACGTCCACTTTTTTTTCAAAATTTTGGATGACATTTTGGCATAACCGGGGCTCTATCTGGCCAATGACTCGAATAACTTCATCTTTTAGTTCAGGAATGGATTGTGGATTGTTCTTATTGACCTGGCTTTTCACGCAACTCCAAAGAAAATAGTCTAACGGTATCAAATCACATCATCTTGATAGCCAATTAACACCAATAACTCGCCCAGGAAATTTTTCTCCCAATAAATCAGTTGTTTTATTAGCAGAGTGAGGTGTAGCGTCATCCTGTTGAAACCACATTACTGCAGATCAATATTATTCAAATCAGCCCTCAATCGAATTGCCGGTTTACATCCTTATGTTGTTATGCTGTGCTTTTGATGGTACTGGGAAGGAGTCCTTTATTATGAGCTGCTACTTGATAACTAGATCATCATAAACAGGTAGCGCTACAGGCCCTGTAGGTATACGGCTCAGTTGGCTTTTTTATCCATTCGTTCCAATTTTTGCCTTATTTCGTTTCTAAGCCTCGGTTTTTTCAGTACTAGATTATCATCAGTACTAGATCATTTGGAAAATACCGTTAATAGTTAAGTTAATTACCTAACAGAACAGAAGCAAAAATTCCTGTATTAGATGACAGAAAGGGTATTGCGTTATATATGTCCTTAGGCCACCTCGCATAAGCTATTACATTTTGACTTGGATGTTTTGGTCCATCCTCCGTGCTATTGCGTACTATTATTTATTTAAATCGCTTAGAAACAGCTTTCATGATAAAAATGGACTTCCTTGGAAGACTAAAAAAATCACCCGGATCAATTTTTTAGCCAGAAACCTCAGAACTTCTTTGACCTTTTGGGATGAGTTGACCGGGATTTTGCCGCTATCGGATAGATGGAGAGAGGCCATTGAACAAAGTGACACATACTAATAAGTGCTTCGGTTAATAATGTCGATTTTGCTAAGAGATGGAGTAATACATTTGATTGTATAGTCTAATGACGTCTATGGCGTTTTGGAGAGTAAACATGCGTTATCAAAAAACAGTTCGTTATTAATCGTCATTGTGCAAAAAGCATATTTTTTCATAGCTTTGAATATGTCGAATTATGTATCGGAAGAAGAAGTTTTTGCGTGAAAGGTAGGAACCTTCTTTCATTTGAAGAAAACGGCTGCTGAAAGTTATCGATTGTCGGTTGAAGTTTATTGTGACTATGCTCTATCTCAAAAAACTTGGGATCGATAGTTTAAACGCTTTAAAAGTGGTGATTTTGATATAAAAGGCAAAAATCATTTATGACAACCGAAAAAGTGTGAAATAGCAGATTTGTAAGCATTAATCGATGAAAGCTTATACGTTGAAATAATTGTCAAAACTATTAAATATTGCCCAATACACATTTCTGAATCTACACACATTGGAAAAAATCCTGAAGTAAGGAAAATGGGTTCCATATGAATTGAAGCAAAGAGACATTGGAAGGGCCAAAAACCACTTGTGAAATTTTAATTTGCGGACAAAGAAAAGGATTTTTGCAATGAACTGTTTATTTTTAATTGAAGCATAGTGCATGACATTTAAACATAAAAAGCAATATCTGGCGAATGGCCATCTCTTGCAGCTACACAGACGCCCACTCTTTTTTCAAAATTTTGGATGACATTTTGGCATAAATCGGGCTTTTCACGTAACTCCAAAGAAAATAGTCTAACGGTGTCAAATCACATCATCTTGATAGCCAATTAACACCAATAACTCGTTCAGGAAATTTTTCTCAATAAATCAGTTGTTTTATTAGCAGAGTGAGCTGTAGCGTCGTCATGTTGAAACCACATTACTGCAGATCAATATTATTCAAATCAACCCACAAAGTTATCAATCATCATATCAAAGAAAAGGATTTTTGCATTGAGTTGTGACAGCTGATGGTAAAGTGATCTATTTTAACAATCTAAAGTGCAAAACGTCATAGGTAGACCCAGGCCAGCCTTCAACATCACAACCAGTGCGAATATACATGGAAAGAAGGCTTTGCTGGGTATTTGGTGGGATAGCAGAGGAGCTCTTCATTACGAACTACTGAAACCTGGTGAAACGATTACTAGCGATCGATGCCGACAAGAATTAATAAAATTGAACCGGGCATTGAAGGAAAATGACCAGAATACTCCCAAAGACACGATAAAGCATGTTGCAAAATGTGTATAAAATTATCTGTAAAATGTTAAATGGGGCGTTCCAAAAACCAAAAGTCCTTTTGGCGATGAATCCACTTTTTGACAGAAAAATGGAAAAAAGTAATAGCTAATGCTTTGATTCATCATCATCATCATCATCAGCCCGTATCGATCCACTGCAGGATGAAGGCCTCTTCAGCATGCTTCCAACCTTCACGGTCCTGGGCTTTCCTCTGCCACTCGGGTCCAATATACTTAACGATGTCATCAGTCCATCGTGCTTTCGGTCTTCTTCGCGGACGTTTGCGATCAAGCGGTATCCACTCCAGGATTGCCTTGGTCCATCTGTCGTCCCATCGCCTCGCTATATGGCCTGCCCATCTCCATTTCAACTGTTTTACTCTTCCAATGATGTCACAGACTTTTGTTTGTTCCCTGATCCATGCGCAGGACTTTCTGCCTCGTCTTGTAATGCCAAGCATACATCTTTCCATTCCCCTCTGTGCCACCCGAAGTTTTTGAATTGATTGCGATGTGAGTGTCCAGGTTTCACTTCCGTATGTCATAACGGGTAGAACGCACTGATCGAATACTTTTCTTTTCAGGCAAAGTGGGAGTCTGCTCTTAAACACTATGTTGAGCCTACCAAATGCCTGCCAGCCACATTTAACACGCCGTTCCACCTCCCGGGCGGTATTCCCCTCCATGGAAATCCTCTGCCCAAGATATACAAAGCTGTCCACAATCTCTAAATCCCTTCCTAAAACTGAAATTCTTCTGTCCTGAGCGAAGTTATTGAACATAACCTGACTCTTTTTCAGGTTTATTTTCAAGCCAAATGGTTCGCCAGCCCTTTGCAGTTCTTGTATGCGTCTTTGCAGCTCCTCTGGGTCTTGTGAAATGAGAATAACATCATCTGCAAATCTAAGATGGTTTAAGTTTGCACCATTGATCTTTACCCCATCCTGTTCCCAATCCAGTTTACGGAATACTTCTTCAAGGCCAGCCGAGAAAAGAATAGGCGATATTGCGTCACCCTGCCGTACACCTCGTTCTATATTAATTCCCACTTCAAGATCATCAAGGTGAATTGTGGCTGTAGCTCCATCATATATCGATTCCAATAGGTTTACATAGGTTCTCTCTACACCTTGGCTAAGCAGTGCATCCATTATCGCATGTTTTGAGAAGAAATCAAATGCTTTTTCGTAGTCGATAAAAGCCAAGCACAGTGGCATGGTGTATTCGTTGTGCCTTTCTATGACCTGCTGTACAACCTAGATGTGATCCAGTGTACTGAATCCACTTCTGAATCCTGCTTGTTCTCTTGGTTGTGTGTCATTCAGTTTTTTTAATATTCTTTTAGAAATTATCTTAGTGAAAACTTTGTACATCACTGATAGGAGGCTTATTGGACGGTAGTTCTTTAAATCTTCCTGTGCTCCTTTTTTATGTAAAAGGATCACTTCTGCATTTTTCCATAAGTCAGGTACTTTTTGTTCTTTGAGGCATTTTGAGTATAATTTTGCCAGTGTTTTATGTAACGTCCGACCACCAGCTTTTAGCATTTCGACAGTTACACTATCCTTTCCTGGAGCCTTGCCGTTCTTCATCAATTCTATAGCATTTGTGCTCCACTAGGATATCTGGTATTATATATTGTTCTTCCGTGGGTATTGCTGTCCCTGACTGGCTCTGATCTTCATATAACTGGGAATAAAACCTTCTGACAATCTCTAACATTTCGGTACGCGCCCTGCACACTGTGCCATCCTCACGCTTTAAAGCATATATTTGCGTTCTTTTGTTTCTCAGCTTCTGTTTAGCTTTGTTAATTCCTTTGTTTTCTTCCAGGGTTTTTTGCACTAGCTGCATATTGAATCGGCGCGTGTCCTCTCTGATACGTTTTCTTATAGTTTTGCAGAGCTCAGTGTACTCGACCCTGCCAAAAGGACTACCTGCATTTCTCATTGCTCGCCGTTTCTTCATTAAATCAGTGGTCTCACTGGAGATTTTTGTTTGTTTTGCTTTGATTTGCTTGATTATTATTATTGAATGCTTTGATTATTATAGTAATTTTTAAATAAATTTTGCGAAAAAATCGACATTAAATTTATTTAACAACGTTATAAAGTATATCTTCAATTTTTCTTAAAAAAGTGGGATTAGTTTTTAGATCGACGAAATAAATAAACTCAAACACCAATTTTTTTTAAATTTTATAAAATATACGATTTAAAACTATTAAAAATAAATCGAATAAAACAATTTTTTATTTTGTTATCTATCACTTTTATTTTTTAAGTTTGTATGACTATAGTTTCGTAAAATAATATTACGCTATAGTGTTTGATAATGTAATATTGTTTTACGAAACTATAGTCATACAAAGTTACAAATAAAATTCAAAATTACAAATTCAATTTAAAAAATGAACTATCACAAAGTAATGGACAAATTAATCAATAGTATTAAAAATAATTCAGAAACAACACCAAATGGAAATTTAATAGTTTACTCGATTGCTATATCAATTTTCTCATGAAGATCTTAATATGTATTGATGACACACGTTTAGATTGAGTCCTAGGTTCATTCCTGACTGCGCTTCTTCCACCCGTTCACTTTGGGACATATCGCGGTTTTACATGTCATTTTTCTCTCTTTCTCGTCCTGTGCCTTTCTTGTTTGCGTGGTGGGTGGCTGCCTCATAATATAGACGTACCGCACGTCAACTTGGGGATTTAATTTTGCCGACCAGAGGCGGCGTGGGACGCGCACCAGCTCAGATTACCGATTACGACTCAAAAATCCGAAAGCATCGAGACAGATTACTGACCCGGGAAGGTCGCAGGAACATTCTCGGACATAACCTACCACCGGACAGTTGACTTGACAGTCGTAAAGCTTGACATATTGCGGGTTTTTTTTTCTTAAATGTCTCCAAACTCGCTGACCCAAGTCCGTATTTTCTGAAACGTGTCATTTTTAAGCACTTAAAGGCTTATAAATGGACGTGGTCAATTGTTATAGCGGGACTATATGTTTTTTAACGTCTTCTTCAAAGGTTGATGGAAGGTGCGTCATATATATGTCGTTGGCTTTGGTGAGTTAAGATGTAGCAAACCGTTTTCGAGGATATTTGCATTTAAATGACAATGCAACATCTTAACAATTCTGTCGTAATAAAAGCTAATTATAAGATATTTATAAGATTTATTCTGTGAAGTTTTTTTTGTGTTAATTATGCCTCAAAAATGTTTTTACGCGGTACTCAAGAATATCAAACAATCAGGTCTGTTTTCAAATTTTGTAACTGTTAATGACTTCTTTATTTTGCAACTTTTATATAAATGATTTTTGGTAAAATTACTTATTTTAACGAGTTATATATATATATATATATATATATATATATATATATATATATATATATATATATATATATATATATATATATATATATATATATATATATATATATATATATATATATGTCCGGAAATAACGTTGAAATATTTTGGGAGGTGATTTTAGGGATTAAAGCATAAAAAAAAGTTTCTAGAAACATACCCCAAAAATTGGTTCTTAAAGGGACTAGAGCCTCTTAAAGAGGAAATTCTGAAGATGGTTTTTTGCAATTTTTCGAAACGTTTTATACTAAAGTCGTGAACTTTGCTATATTTTAATAAGTTGGAATGAAAAAATTGTTTTTCCGACTAATATATTTTCACCTTTGGCTTTCTCGATTCATATTTTGATTTCCGTAAGGCCCTCAGACTGCCATACGTAATTACTGACCTTTTCAAATGTATATTCTTTTCCTGTACAAGTTGACACGTATAATTTTCTAGTTCTTGTTGCCTGTTTCCAATCGTAGAATACTTTAATTCTTTTTCGTTTATTTGAAATCCAAAACGTTCTGTTTCTGCTTCAATTTTTTTGAGATTTTTTTCCTACTCTTCGTGATTCACTTGATGGTGTTACGTAATCTGGGAAGGCCAAATATTGTTGGTCATTAGTAAAAGTCATTCCTTTTTATGCTTGTTATTTTTCTATTATCATTTCCAGTGCCAGCTTGAACCATACTGCTGACATAATGTTTCGCTTTTGAATTTCAGTGTCATTTTTATCAGTCCAGCAAACTTTATGAGTCTCTTACATACTAAGAATTTAGAAAAGGGGAACAAATATCATCACGGTTTAAAATCTCTTAACAAATTATTAGAAGCTGATTTTGTATCCAACAATGTAGTTACATAGAAAATGTTGTTGCATTTCTTTTTGTGAGAAAATTTGGTCAATTAGCTATCTGTTTTTTTTTTAAATATACCAAGATATTGTTCTAAAACCCTTTCATATACTCCTGCTAGCACTTTATAACATATAGTCACACGAGTAATACATCTTTAATTCTCGCAGAGCACTCTATTTTTTATACATTGGCCGTATCAAAGCATTTGACCATTCTTCTTCCTCCCATATTTTTTTTCATTTGTCATGTATTTTTTATATCGCCGCTCTCTATATAGCATATTGTTAACATATTCCTGCAACAATTTCAACGTCTCTGGTTTCTTGTCTTTTTTCAGATATCCTTGATATTATCATTTTCGGCAATATAATTCTCTACTCGGGGTTTCTTTTTTTCCATTCAAGAGTTCAAGGAAATGATTTTTTCAACTTTTCTGGTTCTTTTTTGATCATACCCCAATATCTGCTCTTCTGTTTTATGTACGTAATATCACTACTTTGATATCCTGTTCCTATTTTCTTTTTAATTTTCTGATAGAAGGACTTTATCAAAATTTTCAATATTTTGTTCGATCCTTTGATTTTTTTTCATTATGTTGTTTCTTTCTCCTAGCATACTGTTATTTATTTCAATGTCATCTATCTTACCTTTCGTTTGTTTTTCGCCATTTATTTCTTGAGATTTTACAGAATTTTATTTGACACAGTGTCCCAAATGCTGCTTTTCCAACGACATCGCGTCTAAATCTTCAGGTTCATCATCGAACTGATTTTTCAGGTTGTGGTATGTTGTAAGAAGGATTAATATTCCACAATACACCAGCTCATTAGGTGTGACGGGAGTCTGGCTTAAAGCCATAACTTCGTCACTATGTATATACTTTAGAACGTATTAATATAATAAAAATCAGAAGGGTCAGAAGGAAAAATGATTGCGTTCGATTACCATTGGAAGCATCCCGGTTTATCCGACCAGATTACCGGCGTGACAAGGATTGAAAATTATTTGACAATAATCAACGTGACAAGTGCATTTCTTCGAAATACACAGGAAATCTACTGACGGAATACAAACAAATTAAAAATTTTAAGAGATTTCAGGATGAGATACGAGGCAGAAGTGATTTTTTAGATTATATGTTCAGTTGGTTCGACCTATATCACAGGAAAAATTTTAATTGGAGTAGGTTTTTCAGTCGATAAAACGTAAGGGCCGAGATTTAAGTTTAAGCCGAGCACGGCGGTAAAGATATAATATAATGAACTATTAGCTGAGATCTAAATACTTTTTCAAGATACTATGTATCAAGTTTCATGCAAGTGCATTGCGATCCTTAGGAAAGAGATTTTTAGGAAATAGAATTAACTATACCAAAAATCCACAATACAAAAATCTGAAGATTTTTCAGAAAGAACTTCGCTAATAAAAAGTTAAATTTATTAAAAAAATTTAACTAACAATTTTAAACATTCCCACTATTTGACTTTTATCGATGCACATTGATATTTTTAAAGTCGTTGAATATTTTAACGATTTAGTAATATTATACTTGGTTTAAACGACGCCCCTGGCTACGGTGTTGTCAAAATCGAGACCTTCTGCAACAAGAAATATTCCAGAAATAGAGACGCGCGTCTATTTTAATTCTTCGACGACGCTAATGAGAACAGTGTTCTAATAATTCGACGTTTAATCAGAGCGGATACGTGGCTGTCGCTTCCGCGGAATTACGCCTCCATCGGAGATCGAACCGGGTGCCCACCAGCTTATCTTTATTACCCATTCGAACCAGTCGAACCTATGGAAATTGTCGTGCTTTTATCGCTAAACGATTTGTAAGATGATTTTCCCAAAGTCGTTGGCGTTTAAAATGTTGATCTGAAGTGTTTTATTGTTTAATTTTGAAAGGGAAAAAACACCATTAGAAATTAGTGTCTGTTACTGAGCTATTCACCGCTGTTACTTTAAAGGCTCAATTTTTACAAATATTTAATTCAATTTTTAGTAGAAATGGTTCTGATAAGAAAAATATTTTAATATTTTTTGTAGATAATAATAAATCGTGTTGGTATGGAAACAAGTATTTACTTTGACAAATCCAGGTCTTATGTTTAAGCAGAAACGGCTAAACGTTAAACCTAAGTTTGACTAATACAATGTCCTTCCTAGTTCCACTTTAGTTCTTTGATGTATGGGGTGATTTTTTAGTACGTCCTAAGTTTAAATTCAAATAAAACATCAACAAAGTTAGATGCCTTGAAGCTATTTATGAACTATGTTACTACCTATGTAGTGAAACTACATTCAATGGCAATAATTCTTGAAAACAATTTCGGGAAAATGTCCTCCGGGCCTACTTCTGACAAAATGTATTCTGTCAATTCAATTTCTGGTCACTTTTTCGAGAAATTGGTATCTTATGTCCGCAATTGTCCGAGTTATGTTGTCTTCCTAGGCGTCAATAGATGCTAGTTTATCGGCATAGACCAAAGATTTAACACAAACCCAAAGAAAATAATCTATAGACGTTAAATTATATGACCTTGGTGGTCAATTAACATCCGTTCTTCGATTTAATTTTCTCACCGAATTCTTCCCTCAATAAATCGATTGTAGCCTTAGCTCTATGATATGTGCAGTTGTGCTGTTGGAACCACATCTCCAGATCAATACCATTCAAATTCAGATTTAAATTATCCACGTAGTCGAATAACAAAGCCCAACTTCATGCATATGGCGACGAATGGATAAACTTGGATCTTCATCAACACCGCCATCAACAACGGCGATATTTTCTTTGACACGCACAGTTATTCGTCTTGTTTTTCCTTTAATAATATCGAGCAATGGAGAATGCGTTCTGAATTTGTCGATAATTCGGCGAATACATCGTTCGGTTGGCCTATTACGTGCACCATAAAATTTACGAAGTGCTCTATAAGTTTGGGGCACAGAACACTGACTTTGTTAATACATTTCCACAATTTGCAAGCGTTGCTCTGATGTTAAACGTTCCATGATGATTTGCCATTGCTATTGAGACACAGATTTACCAACTTGCGCGCATACTCAGGACATATATCTAACGATATATGTCCTGAAGATATATATCTAACATGCAACCGTTTCCATGGGAAATATTTTTCTTTCATTGGCTTCTTAAGATATTATTTGAAAATATTGTATTCATTCCATACGTTTCAGCATAAAATTGGTTTATTTCGTTATACATTTTTGTCATTTAATGTCTATTTGAGTGTATGAAAGCCTAATTTACGGCAACGTTACAACCCCCTCTATGCAAGGCGTGCACCCTGGGCAACATGATAATACACGGCATTTAGTCTACACTCTCAGAAGCCAGACCATTTGATGGACTTCCTGGCTATAGATATGCAGTTTAACCAAGGCGATCAAATATTAGTAAAAGGACCTCTTCAGGGCCAAATGACTAAAAAAACTCGGACCTTCAGTCCGAGTTTGCAAGAAGGAATCAACCGAGCTAAAAGAGAAGATTGGTCCAAATTTCTTTTGGATAATAACATTGACGTGGTTCTAACCCAAGAAACTCATACTTCAAATGAGGAAAATCTCCGTGAAAGAGGACCATAATGCTACTTATCATAACTCATATGGTGTTGCTACCTATGTTAGAGTTAACATCATGCGCATCAATTTTCAACAAATACAACAGATGAAATTCATAATGTCTCAATAAAGCTGGAAGAGATTTTTATCCATAACTTCTATAAATCACCTAATGTAGAATGGCCACCAACTGTCCTACCAATCACGGCTCATCCATCAATATATACTGATGATTTTAATAGCCACCGTGGAAGTGGAAGTATGCACGGAAAAACAAGTGTGGTAATGCTATTGTTGACTGGGCTTAGTATAACAACCTTAATCGTGTTTTCGATGCCAAGGATTTGGATACATTCAGATCAGCTGCTTGGCGGACAGGTTACAACCGGGACCTCTGTTTTGTGTCCCATGATAGCAAAGACCACCTAATCCCCACATTGGGAGAAGTCATGTCTAGCTTCCCACATAACCAACTAGTCCATAATTTTGAACATCGGACTGTCCATCCTACTGGTAAAACCAGTGCCACGACCTAGATGGAACTTTCGCAAGGCAAACTGAAGAGGCTTCTTTAACCACCTGAAAAATATATTAGTTTCATTACGCCGGAGGGTGGAATGAGCAATGCGAACAACTATATGAGGTATATTACAGAAGTGGCGATAGTGATATTGCAGATGAGCTTGTTTTCAGTCTCGATGCTTTAAGGAAAGCGGGCTGGTCAAGTAGAAAGACTTGGTCCATGCTATATAAACTGGGTGGATCCTATGGTAAGTATGCTCAAAAACCTAGTGTTTCAACAAATCATATTGCTAACCATATAGTAGAAATGTCCAGATCATCCAACGATAAATTGCATACCTTCAGGATCAAGAAAGAATTAACAAATTTAAAAACTCATTCTCCAAACGAATCGAATTTCTCCTCACTATTCACTCTAGATAATTTGGAAGTTAATCTAAAACAGATGAAAATTGGTAAAGCACCTGGAACAGAATTAGTGGCTCTATTCTGGAACAAATTCCAGTTGAGCAAGCCGGATTCAGACCTAGCTTTGACAACTTTTATAGAGGCCGGTTTCCAAGAGAAACTTAAGACATCTGTGGCCTTCGTTGACCTAACGGCAGCATACGATACCGTCTGGAGGGAGGGGGTGATGTATAAACAAGGCGATTGAGTGCCGAACAACTTCAGCTCTTATTAATAACATGATAAGCAACAAATACTTTCAGTTTTGCTTGGGTTAAAGTACAAGTACAACAAGGGTATTAAATAATGGTCTGCCCCATGACTCGGTCCTGACCCCTCTCCTCTGTAGTCTTTATTTCCGACCTTTCAAATACTAGTTCAACGAACTTGTATTTGAAAGGGAAACTTGAAGCCTTTGTTTATGATAAAGGTAGCTCTAATGATAAAGGTAGCCCTAGTGATTGATCTGTTAGTGTTCTATCTACAATCCAATAGAAAACTTCAACTCAACAAAAAGCCTGGAAACAGCCTTTCTAGGTATCGTTGTACCCGTAACTGCACCGAAATTCTGGAGAACTCCTGATATTCCAGCACATAATATGTTTTTGGTTTTAAATCGAACTTGAACGAACGCACTAATATACACTAAAATAATTTCTGTCGCAATTTTGAAATAGTATTTGATTCTTAATTTAAAAATATGTTTTAACCATCAACTGGTATGGTGACTTCTTTAGCTTCTTAAGATATGATGGGTCATGGGTGATCCACGAATATTATATAATTATAAAAAAAATATATTCAAAAGTGTTAGTGTTTTTTATTTACTTTCCAGTGTAGAAATATAGAAAATGGTTGACTTTTTAACAAGTGACATGTCCATAATAAATATTATGAACCTAAAAAAAATAAAAATATGAAATAACTCCCTCAAGACATCCAATTGGCCATCACACAATAGAATATGACGTTTAATCAATGTCCGAAGATCTGTTGGAATTGTTTGTATTGTTACCCTGTTTTTTAAATGGTCCATTATGAGATCTCCTCCAACGAAGATAATAAATGCTCGACGTTCTGTAAATGCATTATTTGCGTTCTTATAGATAACACTTGTATTAACGCCCATTATATTGACCATCGCATAAACTAAGTCAAGTACCAACGTCTACTTCTACGACCCACATTATAACAGGCACATTTTTGATCCAAACTAACTTCAACCTTTTGTTGAATTGTAGAAATCCATCGACTTCAGGAAGACATTTTTCATTTTGAATTATTGTATCTGTATGATGCAATGAAGATAACATTAGTTTTGTTGAACGCAACATCCGCGTCCATTCGCTTGCGCAAACTCCAGACGATTTGAAACCGTTTGATATCGTCGCTAGAACAAAGCTATTATAACATCTTTACATTTCTTAGGCACGTAAGACAAAATCGTGAAATCTTTTGTAAAGCCAAATATTGTTGATGAAACTAGGCGATCTTTATTAGATAAAAATTCATTTGGTATTTCTCTTTTATTTTTACGCAGCGTTCCTGTAAATGTCAAATCGATTTTTTTTTTTTTTAGTTCTGAGTTTAGAGTTTTAGTTCTGGATTAGGAATGTGTCTTTACTGGAATATATAAATACATTTAGTAAATAATGTGTTTTTATATCACAGATACACATTATTTTAATTCCATATTTGTTGGGTTCATTGGTTCATCTTGTATCTACTTTTTTTCCTAAATCCAACAAGCATCTCATCAACGGTCGCTCACTACAAGCATAATTTGACTGGGATTTTGTAATCATGAGGTTGAACAGTTCTGATATAGGAGCAAGTTTATCACAATTTCTTATTATTTCTTTTCTTGTGCTATTTTCAACAAATCTCAGTGCTGAACACAAAAACCAAAACACTTTTTGCTATCACTGTCACTTTGATCTACATTGATAGTAAGTGGTTCTATATTATTAGTAAATTATACAACATGGTTAATCGAATTTAACCAACTTTCTTTGGGAATACTATCTACAACCTTCCTAATTAATGTTGCAGCACTTAAACTTAGCGTCGGAAAAATGTTCTCTGCTCTAACATTGGATTTTACTTCATGCCACATATGCTTAATTGGATTAAAAATACGGGGGAAGGCGTAAACCGGATGTCCCATATCGGCAGTAATGATATCACATACATATTCCTTTTTAATATTAAATCTCTTTAATATTTCTAGAAGATCACATTTTTTACATGTATTTTCGAAGTATATATCATTTTTAACATATTGTTCTGTATTTCCCATTTAGTGTTATTTACATTAGGAATTTAATTTTTTTGGTACATTATGCACATTGGCATATTAGGCACATTGGGCAAAAGGCTATTTATAAACCAATCTTCAAAAAGTTCTGCTGTGGTGTTGTCATGGTATTCCAAAGATAAATGTTTAACATTTTTGGAAGACAACTGTAAACAATTTGGATCCATCCTCGGAACCAGCATGTAAAATTGTAATTATTTTTCCCTTGTTTGCTAGGGTTTTGGTTTGGCATTTTCTTGATGTATCTACCCATCCTTTTGCTAGCGTCTCATGTGTATCGAACCATGTTTTATTAAGGTAGATAATGGGACGATTTTCTAATCTGTATTTATTATAGAGTTTAAGTAGTCACAATCGTTGTGATTCTATTAATTTGTCTTTAATTAATGGTTCGATATGCAAAACCCATTTGAGATATTATTTTCCGAAGGCTAGTTTGGCTGCAAAGAATGTTGGTTTCATCTTTCTTTAGTCAAGTTGCAATGAATGCAATGTAGACACAGTTTACTCCTCATACATAGCATAAATTTTGCTTCGAATTAAGTCTTTGTCATTTTCTTCAACACATTTGCTTTTACTAGAATCACTACGGACTTTTTTGGCTTCGTCACAATATCTTTAAGGGAGTTTTCGTTGATGAAAACGTTTTTGCTGCGGCATTTACATTAAGTCCCCTATTCAATAAATAAATTTTTAACAATTTACTTAGCATCGGGCGATAAATGTTTTCTTTTAAAATTAGCACTACCGCAGGAACAACGATCATTATCTTGCCAAGAACGCCATATTTTTAGCACGTTTGGAATAACAAAAAATACGAAATTATAGAACTGCACTGTTTAAGAAAAGAATGCGAACTAAACTAAAATATTTCGAAACTACTAAACCAGGTATAAAATTAATTTTATCTTTTACCTGTTATTTTATTAGGCCCGGCCCTGTTTACGTTTCTTGCAACTTGACCGGATTTCGTTACCGCAGGGGTTGTTAAGAGTTTATTGCAGCCAATTGATAAACTTGTTAAGCAAACCCCGACAAAATTGTTTAATAATTACAAAAAATTCTGTCATTTCTAACTTTACAAGCGAAATGATATGAAATTTCTATCAGATGTCACGTACAATCATACTAACTTTATTTTACGGATTTATTAACAACTATAATAGTCACGAATACAAAATTTAATAATTTTCACAAGGATATTTCCATTTGGACGATTAGAATTCATAGCCAGACCCATTTACACTTCACCCCACCCTTGTACAGTCGCCCTTTTTTCAATTTTCTACACTATTAGCCGCGGAAAACTTAATATCTCAACGATAAGGTTCGGTTCAATTTTATTTTCTGTAAAATTGACTCGCAGTTATTTTGCCGGTTCGGACTTTAAAAATCGCGACGTTTTCGAGCCATTTCACACCACAGTTGGCGGGACGTTTTTCTTGCCGAGGGAGAACCAAGGGCACGTGTTTACTGTCGATAAGGGTTTGACCACACTCGGCAAAAACCAATTTATTGAAATTGAACAATTTAATGAATTATATGGTCGGTTAATAAATCAAAACCCAGATTTATTAATAGAATTCATATATTTTTCAGTGAATTATTACTACCAGGTTGTGACGAAAATGTTTGCGTTTTTTCCTTTGTTAAGAAATAAAGGATTTTACTTCGCTTCACGGAAGTTTAATCTGATTTCAATTATTTGCTCCGACAATTTTCTTTTTCAGTTTTTACAAAAACGTGAAGATGAGCGAAATAAGTTGCGAAGTTAGCGCTATTTTAATATATTATTTTCAAAAAAAAAAAGAAAGTCATCTAATTTATGCCAGAAAAAATCTATAATCATATTTCTGTAGCATTTTCCATTCACAGTAACTGCATTTCCATTTTCGTTTTCAAATAAATACGGCCCAATTACACCTCCACACTATAAACCACATCGAATTGTTAATTTTTGTGGATTTAAAGGTGTTTCAAGAACAGCATGTGGATTTTCTTCACTCCAAATGTGACAATTTTGCTTATTTACGAAACCATTTAACCAAAAATAAGCTTCATCACTAAATATGACTTTTTTTCATGAAATGGTATATTCCAAGTTGCTCTAAAGTCCAATTTGCAAACTTTTTACGCAACACATGGTCATTTGGTTTGACTTTTTGGGTTAACTAAATTTTATGACATCGAAATACCATTTTTTATGAAGAATATACCATGTAGTGCCATACCAAAGCTCAAGTTATTGAGCACGACGTTTAATTTATTGTTCTGGATTTTTATTCACACTTTGGTTCACAGGCAGAAGAGGCGTAAGGCATGTGCGACGAGGGCCACCGCCTACGGCCTCGCGGTCTAAGGGGCCTCGCTCATTTTATTTAGTTTTCTAAAAAACTGTATAAAAAAACTTTCTAAAAAACTTTCAGTTTTATGCAGCTTTCTTTAACTCGTGAAAAATATTTCGCCTGGAACATTAAACGCATAACAAACTCCCAACAAAACAACAAACAAAATCCCAACGGTGGAAGAGCAAATGAGCTGAATCAAAAGGGCAGACGGAGCTCTATAGTCATGGCCGACAATCAGCCTAGGGGAAGAACACCCCGAAAACAAAATACCTGGCCCTCCAGGTTGGGGGTTGAGGCATCGGGCTAACTCCCTGATACTCGGAAAAATTTAACTGTTAAAAAACCTAATCTATGCCTCGGATTAAAAGACCGGATTAAAGGACAACGAACACTGCAACGAAAAAGGACTATGATATGTGGTACATGGAATGTACAGGGATGTGGAAATAAAATGGAAGACGTTCTACAGGAAATGGAAGAACATAGGGTAGACTTTGTAGTTATCTCGGAAACAAAGAAAAAAGGACAAGGAACACAGGCCTGCGGAAATTATATTCATATATATAGCGGCGTAAAAAAGGAAGAGCGAGCAAAGAGAGGAGTATCTTTACTTATTAACAAAAGGTACAAAAAGAATATCTCCGAGTGGGAAGCGGTGAACGAGAGAATATTAAGAGTAAATGTATGCCTAAGGGGAATAAAATTGTCGATAATTGGGGTATATGGCCCGAATGAGGATGCGAGAGTTGAAGAAAAGGAAAATTTCTATAAACAACTGGAGGACGTAATATCAAATATAGGACCCTCTAGAGAGATCTTAATACTCGGAGACATAAATGCCAGAACGGGAAAGAAAACACAGAATTTACTGGTTGGACCTCATGGAGAAGAGACACTGAATGATAATGGGGTAAGATTGATTGAACTATGTCAGCATCAATCATTGACAATAACGAATGGCTTTTATGCACATAAAAATATCCACAAATATACTTGGATCCAAAGGACCAGAAACCTAAAGTCGATAATTGACTATCTAATTATCAAGCAAAAATCAAGTATTAAAATACATGACGTCCGGGTATGCAGAGGAGCTGAATGCGGAAGTGATCACTATCTCCTAAAAGGAAAACTAATTTTACCAATATATAAGCAAACCAAAGGAAACAGCCATCGACAACCTAAAAATGAAAATCTGGAAAGCAATACAGATCCTCGATACAATCTATCAAGCCTGGAAAATGAAAGTACGAGAACCTTATATAAGAATAGACTAGATGGAAGATTAATAAAGATTCCCGAGAATAGTTCAACTGAATCTCTACTTAAAAATGTAACAGAAGGAATACACCAAGCCGCCCAAGAATCCCTAGGAATTAAACAAACATATCCCAAAGCTAGGAAGTACTGGTGGAACGATCAACTACAACAAATGAAGAACAAAAAACAAAAGCTCCATGAAAAATGGATGAGTTCAAAGAGGCAAGAAGACAGACAGAAATACAAAGAAGCTACATCGATATTCAAACAGGCTGTGGTTCAAGCAAAGAATCAAATTTGGGAAAACAAATGCCAAGAATTAGATGGATATATAGGTGGGCGTAAATCTAGTGAATCATGGAGATTTATAAAGAATCTAAGGTCACAAACGAGAAATGAAATAAATATAAACCCAATTACAGCCCAGCAATGGGAGGAGCACTATAAATCACTTCTGACAGAGCAAAGAACAGAATATATGAACAAGTCTCCCAAGAAAATCCGAATTGTTGGAGAATCCATAGCTCTTGATCTGGACAGGACAAAGAAAACCATATACTTATTAAAAAATGGTCGGGCCGCAGGCCCGGAAGGTATCCCTGCAGAACTAATAAAAAATGGAACGGAACAACGTTTTAAGATCCTGACAGAAATTTTCAACCGATGTTTAAATGGGGAACCAGTTCCACAATGCTGGAAAGAAGGCTGGTTTACATCTATACATAAAAAGGGCAACAAAAAGAACTGCAACAACTATCTAGGTAGACAACTATCTATCTAGGTGACGAGTACATTAAGTCGACTTTATGGAAAAATATTAAAGGATCTCATATGTGAAGAATATAATCCCTACGAATCTGAAGAACAAAACGGCTTTAGGGCAGGTAGATCAACAATAGACAATATATTCTGCCTAACACAAATTATTGAAAAGAAGACAATGCGGTCACAAGATGTACACCTACTTCTAGTAGATCTAACAAAAGCATACGATACGGTCCCTATTGTGAAACTATGGGAAGTCCTAGAGAAATCTAATATTAATGTGACTATTACAAATGCCATTAAGGAATTCTATAGAAACACAACATCTAGAATAAAAATGGGTAATAAACTTTCAAAAGGCTTCAACGTAACTAAAGGCTTACGCCAGGGATGTTCTTTGTCACCTACCCTATTTAATATATACATCGATGAAGCGCTGAGGTTATGGAAACGGAAGTGTAATGGCATGGGAATAACAATAAAGGATACAACTCTATATACATTACACTACGCTGATGATCAGGTGGTGATCGCCCAGGATAAGGAAGACCTGGAATATATGGCGCGGAAACTATTCGAAGAATACAGGAGATGGGGATTGCAAATTAACACAGAGAAGACACAATATTTGAACATTGGACAAGAACAACTACCAGGAGATCTGATTCTGGACAACGAATATATCAAGTGCTGCGAGGAATACGTATATCTGGGCTCAAGACTCAACAAGACTGGCCGAAACAACGAAACAATAAAAGACAGAATAACAAACGGAAAGAAGGTTATCGGAGCATTGAACTCAGTATTATGGCAAAAAAATATTAGAGCACACACAAAAAAGAAAATTTATAACTCTATATTACAACCCACACTGATTTATGGCTCGGAAGTATGGCAGCTGACAAACAAGCAAAAAAACAGCCTACTTGCAGTGGAAATGGATTTCTGGAGAAGATCGGCAGGTAAATCTAGACTTGAACATGTTAGAAATGAGGACGTCAGAAATTTAATGAGGGTAGAACACACAATAATTGATGACATCGAAAGGAAACAACTAGGCTGGTATGGACATGTGAGGCGAATGCCAAGGGAAAGACTACCTAAAAGGATTCTGGAGTGGATGCCTACGGAAAGGAGGAAAAGAGGAAGACCGCCCATAACATGGTTGCATGGAATAACAAAAGCTATGTCGGCAAGGAATCTCTCGGAGGATGGCTGGGAGGATAGAAATAACTGGCGATTAGGAACCCAAAGGCGGATAGCGCTATAAACGGGATATATGATGATGACATTAAACGCCCTAACCGCGAGTAAAGAGTACTAACCTACTACATTCGTTTTTTAAAAAGCTAGTCTTTCTAATAACCATACTTGTTCATCGAGTACTTGCAGTGAAACTGTTTTGGCCAACTTGACGCCTAGTTTATGGCAACTACTTGCTGGGTAACGTTGCTAGTTGATGTAAATCTACGTCTTGACAACAGGACTTGCAGTTAATTTGAAGTAAGACATTCGATCAACTTAAAGCCAATAACCAACAAGAAATATTTGAAGTTAAGTTGAACTAAAGCAGAATCGAGGCAGTAAAGGCCATATTATTGCAATTTGATGATGCAGAATGCTGTGAAAGCTCAAAAAATCACACGGAAGAATCAGGCACACTCGGAGATGGTGATTTGGTTTTGAACGAAATACTCAGTTTATAATTTATCATATCATTACATTTATGGTATGGGATATTATCGCGTGTTAATATCATAAGCAAATATGGCAATCTGTATAAGTCCATTGCATTGCTCTTGAACATTTGCGTACATTTTGGGACTGAGTCAAAGAATATCGACAAACTGTGTTGGAACAATATTTGTCTAATGCTTGTCATTTTATTGAAAGCAGTTATGATCTGCCAAATGAGTTTAAAAATAAAGGGGTAGCCAAAAAGAAAATAATGTTGGATTGACCATGATGACCATGAAACGCCATGATTCATTCTATAATCAGCAATATGGATTCAAGATTTATATCTTTGAATCAACATTTTAAAAATTTTGGGTTTCTCTATAATCTAAGCAAGTTAAAAAATATTCCAAAACAGCATATGTAAAAAAACTGTCAATATTTACATACAGTCTTGCTAGTGGGTGAGAATAGTGACTCCCAATCTTACGAATTATTTTAAGAATTACAAAACAGTTATCCCAAATTTACCCAACTTCGTTAAATATGTGAAACAGCTGCTTCAATACATAACAGAAAATAACCTACACAAAGAAATTTACCCAAAAATTTATATTGTCATTCAAATTTTGTTAGCAGTGCCAATAAATAGAACCTCTGCTGAAACGAGCTTTTCAAAATTCAAGTCAACAAAAAATATAATGGATCAGCAAAGATTTTCAGCTTTGCCAGTTTTATCTATTGAAGAAGATTCAGCATCTCAACTGCATCTATGCTGGGTTACGCAGTAATCATTTCAGTAAGGCTAAAAGCAGGCAGTTTCTGTTTTTTTAATACATTACCCTTAGTTATTACTTAATAATGTTAAAGTAAAGATATTTGTATTTTTTTAATAAATAAAAATTTGACAGTTTAAAAAATGTTTTTTCCTATATAAAATCCGTCCTCTTGCGCCACTTGATGGCCTCGCAAAATTTATCTTGCCCACATCAAATTTATGTTTTGCCCTGCAACTATTCATAGCATAGATGTTTTCAGCAATACGTGTAAGTTTGTGATGGGTTGGATTCTTAGCATCACAAATACTACTATTTGATTCCAATTTTTGAATTAAACTACAGATAGTAAACTCTGTAGGTCGATTATGTTGACCATAAATTTCTCGTAGAGGACACCAAAGATGAACATAACAATGCTCAATTTTCTCGTAATATCTCAGAGAGCTTTTTGAATATGGAACACATGATAGGTTGACTGATAGCTTTTAGCTATCTTTTAACACCAGCTTAAATGCAACTGATATTAAAGATTTTGAGAAAAACGACCAAATAAAAAAGTGGAATTTGTTACAACCATCCCTACCCTTTGGGTTGGTTGTTATAGTGTAAGGGGATGGTTGTAGCATTGTAAATAAAAACAAAATTACTTTCATAATCAACATGTTTATTTATAATCAGCCTTTTAGGTTTTACATTAGTATCACAATTATTAAAAAATTAAACATTTCTAGGAAACATAATCTTTCAAAATAATCAAGATTATTTAAAAATGAGATCTCAATCAGACAAACAATTATGGCACACATAACATATTTCGTTATTAGTGTAGTTTACATGAGCTGACATTTTAGATATTGTACACAGTTTTCATTTGACCTGCTGTTTGAAAAGGATTCCATACATACTAAACAGAAGCAATCTTTGCTGTCTGAGTTATCACTATCCTTAGTTATTTTAGCATCTTTTTTCTTCTTTTGTGTTTTAGTTCATTTTTTTATAGTTTTCTTAACAATTGAAGCCCTTGACTTTTTTGTCTCTTTAGCAGTTTGCAGAATGGGTTTCTAAACTTCTTTGTCTCTAAGGTTTTTTCGTTTTATTCTTGAATTTCAAGCTTATAGCAATTCTATGAATTTCAGGCTTATCAATTATAATTGATACTCCTTATTTCAAGAAGTATCAGTCATTATTACTGGCTTTCTGCCTTTTCTTCCCTTTCCATTATTCTTCCTGGGTCCTTTGGTAGGGGTTAACCTTTATAGGGGCTAAACCATGTCTTGAACACTAGCTACAAATGTAAATGGGATATGTAAATGATCAGATGATGTCGATGAAATAGCCGCATTTACTTCCGAAATAGTTGTTGATGACAAGGCATTATTGGTGGCAAAGTTAATTCAGGAGGGGTTCTTGACAGTAATGGTGAAGCTACCAATGGTGATGTTACTAATGGTGTTGATGAGCGCAACTCACACTCAGTCGAAATTGCTTGCATGCTTGATGATGATGAAGAGGGTATATCATCAATCTAATGACTTGTTGACGGAATCGAGTCTAGTAGTGGGAACTGCAACATTTTCTACCAGTCTATCAGTGACGGAGCTGGGTAAGAAGTCGACGTCTGTAAATACTCGTGTATTCACAGGTCATATCCCTGTGCAAGCAAAATCCGCCTATATATTTCGCGGTGTTAAGGCGATCGGAAAAGAGTCTCAGACTATACTGGGCATATCGTATATCGTCATAACTTTCCCAGGGTTTGATCTCATCCGGTGGTCACAGCATGCGTTGACGGCCTTTTTCAGAGGTCCAAATACAATGTGATCAAGCGGCTGCATCTTATGTGTGCAGTGTAGTCGGAAAGTCAAAGGGACCAGGTCAGAATCTCTACATAAGTCAATATTCTTCAGTGCTATATGGGAACTGTGGTTGTCTAAAAGAAAAATGCACTTATTTTCTTTAGATGGTCTTGCATGAGTTTTAAAATTATTCAAAAATATATTGAAATCATCTTCCTGCATCCAACCACTTCCATTTGCACTTCCAACTGACCCTTGGGGTGCATCACAGATAAAATGATCTTTAAACCTTTTTCGTAGGAATATGAACATCGGGGGAATACTATTTCCAATGGCGTTAACTGCCATTGGAAATAGTCTTCAATGGAGTAGCTACTGTAACCATCACGCCACGTTGTGTAGACTGAGCTTACTTGCTTGGTCCCTCTTTCTGCTACAACTCTGTTGGGTTTTTGTAGTGGTAATGCCAGTTTCATCCATATTCCATATAGCTAATGCATTATAATTATTTCGTCGTGGAATGACAGTATAATGTTGGAAAAACAATTCAACATTGCTTTGATTGAAGCTCGTCACTCGGGCAATACTTGTTGTTTGCGGGGCTCTTATTAGTAATCTCGGATTACGACGCATAAGCAATCCCATCCAGTCACCAGTACATTCATTGGGCCTATACGAGCAAGGAATTTCTTTATTATACTTAATTGGTAATTAAAATGCAAGCTTTTGTACTTCTTTGGTTGTTAATCCGTAATTCATTTGAGATCAATGGAGTTAATACTCTGCCAGTGTTTTTTTCTCCCTCGTCAGTAAAAACTCTTCTTTTCGATACGTAGTCTACATTTGGAAGTCTTGTTGAACCTTCTTCAAGCATTTTTTTCTTCTTTTGCATATATCTATATAAAGTTACATAGTACCGCTGATACGAATTCGTAGCGTCTTGAAATGATATTATTCTGAGAAGTACGTCTTCTGCAGCTGAATCCATTAGTTTGCTGAAACTAAACCTCTACTGGTAGTTCGTTTATATATATTAGGCATTCTGGAACAATAAAATAAATCTGAATTACTTTGAGATATAATAAAATACACAATAAAATATGCTTTGAGATATAACAATCGTAAGGGGATGAAAGTAACAAGCTGTTACTTTCATCCCTACCTTTAAATTTTTCCGAATATGACAAACACATGCTTATAACCTGAAAAACCGTTAGAAAGATAATTTTTTCGAACGCCAAAATAGAAAGACGAATAGTTATGGTACATTACTGACACTTGACATGCAGTGCAGCCAACATAATTGGTTCAGAAATTAATTTGTTACTTTCATCCAGTGTTTCTTTCAAACCTGGTTTCCCCTAATACGCGGAATGTATTCCGAACAGATTCAATATTTTTTAAATAAATTTAAAACATTTGTACACACTGTATATCTTTTCATGATGATTTGCCAAACAATACTAAACACAAATGTCAATTTTTGCGGCAATAAGAAAAAAAATGGCTTCTAGTCGTTTTACAAAAATATATAATACTAGTTTGATAAGTTTGATAACTGAACGAATTATGTTGGCTGCACTGATGTCTTATCACCCATGCGCGCCATTTTGAACTCCTCCTTACCTCAGTTGTGCACATAGAGCTTTGCTGTCAGGTTATGGACGAAGGGAGTTGGTTAGGTAAAAAAAAAACCTTCAGATGTATTATAGCTTGAGAGAACAATTTTCTTAAGAAAAAGGAAAGCGAATTTAAAGAAATTAAGGAATAAGTTCCCAATTTACATTTTATTAAACTAGTTAACTAGTTAAACCGATGCTTTTTGATTTCAGTACTATGTTATATTTAGTTTTGATAATTTTGGAATTATTTACAAATGATTTTTTACTAATTTTTTATGTTTTCTTTTTTTTCTAGGAAGAAGTAAGTACATCTGTGAACCGTCAAATCTATTCAGAGTGAGAAAATTTTATTATTTAGTTTATCTTTAAATATTGTTACATTTGCATGTTTTTTATTTCAGAGATTTATTTTTTCTGTGATAGCTATTTAGCGATAATTCTATCTTTGGTAGAATAAAAGGTATATACTAAAATAATTGAAACAATATTTAGAAAGAAAGTAGAGGAGAAACTATAAGAAAAACAAGATACATTTAACATTATTAATGTTTTCCTGCTTCACGTAACAACTGTTCATTTTATTGATTTTTGAATATTTTTAATAAATTGTCCTCGCGCCTACTTGCAATTTAATTTAGGCTTGGCTTAGACGATAAAATGACAATTGTGACAAACTTAATAATAAGGGTAATGGAGAATGGAGAAGGACATTCGCAAATCTTGGATGCGGCCGAAAGGAAACATTCTGAAAATATTTAAAGATTTAGAAGTCAATGACAAACTAATTATTGTGTATAATAGTGATGCAAAATGTAAAGAAACAAGTAACTAATAACTATTATAGAATTTTGGAATTGAATAAAACACTTAAACACGAGCTAGCTTTAGCTCTCTTCTGTTTATTATTGTAATGGATCGACTTAAAAATAGCTTTAAAGATGTAGAACTGAATAAACCACGTTGGATACCAAATTTAGCTGAAAGTTGAAAGCAGTTCTTACCAATATCGCTGAAATACTAAGAACCTATTTAAAAATAGCTCCAAAAAAATCCTGGATATTTGCAAGTAAAAAATAAGTCCTCCAATTATAAGTTGTGAGGTAAAAAGAAGTTTCTCACGGCTGCGCGACGTTTTAAATTATAAACAAACAATATAACAGAAAGTCATTTTAAAAAATTACTCAACATATGCAATTCCAATAAAGTGTATTAATGAATATTTAGTTAAGAGATTCATACAGCTATATGCAAAAGTATTAGGAACCCTTAGAAAAATACGCCATTATAAAAACAATTAAAATTCGGGGCAAATATTTGTCTTCATTGGTTACAAAGGGGCTTGAAATAAACGTTTTATGACTTATTAAACCGGTATTTTTATTTCCGCTCTGCCTATCGGCGACTCATACTATCGCGTCTTCGTTCTATACGTCGTACTATACGACAATAAACATAGTAGAACATTGCGTCAGTTGTTTTGTTTTGTGCGAGATATTTTTTGTTTATTCGTGAATGATTAATGATGCAAGAATGCCTAAAACACGTGAATTGACTGAGTTGGAACGTAGCCAGATCGTGATGCTAAGTCAACAAGGATTCTCGCAAGTCGTAATTGCAAAAAAATGAATTCTTAGAGAGAGATGTGCTGTGCAAATCATCTTAAAACGGTATAAGGAGACGGGGTCTTACGAAAATAAAGCGAAAGCAGGAAGAAAACGGTGTACAAGTAGAAGAACCGATCGATATTTAGAGTGACTCGCTTTACAACATCGACGCAAATCATTTCGGGGTTTAAGTAGCGCTTTATTCGCTCAACAGAGAGTTTCATTAGCTAGCTAGTGCTAGTACAGACTGTACAAACTGATTACAAGGGAGAGTACCTAGACGAAAGCCTTACCTGACGGAGGTCCACAAAAAAACCGACAAATAAATGAAGTAAAAAGCCTCAGTAGTCCATTTCTGCAGAAGACCGTGCTGCCGTTTACATACTATTACTCTACTAAACAAGATCATCCCTACAGTTCTAATTCATAAGTTCTTGGGTCTTACGTTTGATTCGTATCCATTCCATATCTATATCCATTCTTTGAAGGCCAAATGTATCCTGCTATGCTTGCATGCCATCAAACAATACTTGGGGTTCGGACCACTACTGTCTCCTTAAACTATACAAAGCCATAATCAGAGCTAAAGTAGACTATGGCAACACAGTCTTCGCTTCTGCCCCTAAGTTCTACCTGCGCTCCCTAGATATCTTCCAAAACTTATGCCTAAGACTCATAACTGGTTCATTCCCCACTAGTCAAATCAACAGTCTACACAGCATCATGTGTTTAGAGCCATTAATCATCAGAAAGAACTATTTTGACTTAAAGTATGACTCGTCTCTCTCATACAAGCCATTCATTCCCGGCCTCCAATTTCTTTTCCAACCCCCACCAATCCTTTCATTCCCGTCTACTCATAATCTGATCCAAGACACCTCTTTTAGCAATTAACAGACGTATCTAACATCCAACTTCATGCTCCTCTTCCATTTCGCATTACTTTTTCCCCTTCTTGGTTACTACAGCGCATCCAAGTAGACTTCATATATAACAGAAACACCTTAGTCCAATCTCACTCTCCATGCCAACTAATTTATTCAGATGGATCCAAGTTGGACCAATGAGTCGGCTGCAGCTTCGTACACGATAGAACCTTCTCACGATTGAAACTGTCAGCCTCAACAAGCGTCTTTACTGTTGAATTAGTGGCCATCGAAAGATCCCTCACGTATATCAAGTCAAATTCCTGGAACATATTCTCTGACTCTAGGAATACCCTTTCCATGATTCAAAATCGCTTTATTTCCCGCCTAGTTATTGCACAAATTACAGATCTTGGGGAAAACATCGTTGGTGAGGATTCTCCTCTTCTTTTCGATTGGTGTCCTAGTGATACGAACATCAAGGGTAATGAAGAAGCAGATCGGCTTGTAAAACACGCAATTCAGCACGGTCTCCTTTACATGCGAAGTTTTCATCCGATAGAACATCTCTCTTTCGCGAAAAATTATACCCAATCGTTAATGCAATCCTATTGGAATGATCCCGCTAATCCTAATAAAGTAAGATTCTTTAAACCGTTATTTTTCCAACCTCCTCCAGAATGTTTAATAGATAGAAAAACTACAGTCAAATGGTTGCGGCTCATGATTAGGAATTGCAGATTTTCTCACAAATTTCTTTTAAAACGAGAGAACCCTCCTCTCTGCGAATTTTGCAGCGAGCTCCTTTCTGTTAAACACATTCTCACCGATTGCACCGCATTATCCCCACCAGATCTTTCTTTGACTTGAATAAGGACTTTACTTAAAATCTTACATTCGCCTGAAAGAAAAACTGAAAGAAAATCTGAATGAAAAAAACTACTTCATTAAGATCTAGTCATTCAAAGCAATAATTGCTTCAATACATATGATTTTAGCATAAACATTCCAGACCAAATAGCTGTGATAACTACACCTGTGATATAACTCATCTGTCATACCGTAATCTGTGATATCTCTACCTTTGTAAAGTCCTCTAGCCTTAGTACTAAATGTAAGCTAAAGTTTTTTGGTCGTTAAATGATCGCGATATCGATACGACTTTAATCCCAAAATTCTCTTTCTCTCTTTCAAATATAGAGGTACGTTTTGTCAGTTACTTTATTTTTCTTTTTTATAGATACAATAAAATTAAATCAATCTGTGTGGGGTAGATAAGTGAAAACAAATTTCTGTATTTTTTTTTTTGATTTAGGCAGATTTTTGTGCGATCTGGGGTTTAATGTTTGATACCTACGGTCCAACGTGGGGGCGGGAGCATCATAGTTTGGGAGTGCATGTCAGCAGTAGGGGTGGGATACAATTTTTTGGGTGAGGGGCGCATGAATAGCCGGCGTTATGTTGTAATGTTCGAAGAAGTCTTGCATACATACTTTAACTTTACGGTGACAGCTTGGAGGAGTGCTATTATCAGCATGATAGTGCGCCTTGTCATCGGGCTCATGCAACAATATGTTGGTTTCGCAATAAGAGTACGTGTATTGGAATGGCCGGCACAGTCTCTAGACCTATGGCCCATCGAAAATCTTTGGCATATTTTAAAGATAAATATGGCCAATGCTCACTGCCAAGGAAAAACCCAACTTTAACCAAAAAAAAATCGAGGAGTGGCAATCTATTTATCCCTATTTATGTCACAACTTGGTGTTGTCTATGTCTAAACGCTTAAAAACGCTTAAAAACCGTCAATAAATTATATTAAGTAATGTTAGAGACATTACGTTATAAATGTTCAGCGTATATTTAATTTGGTCAGGAAGTATTATTTAAATACTAACTTCGTACTACTCTGTGGTTGTAGAAGTGTTTTTGTTTCAAATAATCTGTGTACTCTAACGTCCGCAACACAGCTAACATTTTGCCGCCTAAGACATTAAAAATACGATAATAAAATACTGTTAAGAAGAATTAATTTGTGAAAAGAAAATTCGTTAAACAGTTTTTGATTGTACACTCGTATTAATGTTATTGCGATTGTATAAAAAAGTGCGTGTCTAGGCACTAAGTAAAAGGAATAATAGTAAATTAACTCGAGCCTTCTATTATCGAACCAATTTAAGCGGGTAGCTTTCTTTTGATCCACACGTAACAAGTAATATACTTCATCATCACCATCATGATGATCTATACTCGTTTACCGGCCAATGCCATTGTCGAGTTAAGGTTTCTTAATCGCCTGTTACTCTCTTCCTCCACTTCCCTCTATCCCTCACAAGTTCCTCGGACCCTCTTCAGCACCTCCTTCAGACCCTCTTTCAGTCTTGATCAAAGGAAAAGTCACAACGCTTTAAGTCTGATGAATAAATAGGAGCCGCAGTAAGTTCTGTCAAGAATTTCTCACTAAAATGACTGGTTTACCGCTTGGCCTTGCGGCGCAAATTTCTCTAGTCCATTCCTAATTAAAAAATTATATCACAGATCATGATATCAAAGATCAAAAGCATATATCATTATATATAACCGTAGTGAGGTTGAAGTATGTCATTCCTGGCTCTGGCACGTTGTTTTCGGGTGTATCTAAAAATCTAAGACTCTTCACCACTAATGATACGTTCTAGAAAATAAGGGTCATTTTCAATCCGCCCCAAAAAGACAAGTAACGTTTCTCTCCTGTAGTCCTTCTGATCCTTCGAAAGGGTTTTCGGAACCACTTTTGCGTCGATTTTGTTTATACCCAATTCCTTGGCCATAATCGGATGAACGATTGCGAGAATTAGATTAACGTGTGTTAGAGAACACACATTAAACCACATTTTGGCGACATTTTTATCAATTCTTGCAGTTGAAGGACTTGCGGGGTGAGGTACACCTTCCATCGAGTCTTGGCCTTCTGAAAGTGCTTTAAATCATGAGAAAATCGGCACCCTAATGTTTTCATAGGCACAAAACGTTATAATGAAAAATTGTTCGAAATTATTCAAAACGCACTAAAAAAAATCCAGTTTATAAAAATAAGTGCTTTGGGCCACCTAGAGACTCAGGGAGTTAAAATTCATACTGAAGAAGCGTCAAATGTTGGCCTCTCACATGTCTAAAAGGAAACCCAACTAGTTTCATTGCTTTATTTGTACGTCTCGTTCAAATTTAATTGATTCAATATATCAGTTTGATTGGAGGTGAATGTTGATGGAGGTGAAAGGTCACCAAAGGTCTGTAGCACCACACGAAGAATAATAATAATAACAAGAAGAAGAACGAGACGATGTTAAAAAAACAAATCGTCAAAGTTTTATTGAACAGTATGAAGCAATGCCTGAGCTGTGGGATAATCACTGGCCAGATTATATGAATACATTTTAACGCAATAAAGGACATTTAAAACGTTTAGAATTTTCTAAAAAAATAAAATGAGGTGTAAAAAAAGGATGTTAGGACGAATTTAAACACTGCGTTCAAATTATAGGAAAGAAGTAAAGAAAATAGAATTTTCCAAATGTTCTGGAGCCACTGCCAATTATTGTTATCGTCCTACATCTTGGCTGTTTTATGCACTCTAGTTTTTTTTATTTCACTGAATGTCCATAATAATATTCACTTGTTCCTACTTTGATGTTTAACAGATCACTTCTTTCTGCATATTGATTTAAAATACCGATGACGAATACTAGAGTGATTTTTATCGACTGACCAAAATTCACAATACCGTCCTTATTATTGATTCGGTATTACTGACAATATTATTGATAGTGTAAGGTTTGCTGAAGGTGACGAAACAAAAATTAAGTTTGCATAACAATCCAATCCAGCATAATTAATCCAAGCACCTTTTCATAATAGGTGCTTGGATTAATATTGTCGATTTTGCTAATAGATTGTGTTACTAATACATTTGTAGGTATAGACTAAATAGGTCTATGGGATTTTGGAGGGCAAACATACGCCATCAAACTCCAGTTCCTTATTAATTATCATTGTGTAAAAAATAAAGTTTTTCATAGCTTTGAATAGATCGAATTATGTACCAGAAAAAGAAAATTTTGTACCTTATATTAAAGTAAAGAAAACAGCTGCTGAAAGTTATTGATTGCTGTTTGAAGCTTATACTGAACGTGCTTTAACACAAAAAATCTGTGAACCGTGGTTTAACAAGGAGCGTCCAGGATAGTCGAAAAAGTCTGAAGATGCAGATTATTGGATGAAGGCTCAACTTATACGATAAAACAATTGACAGATATATTGAATGTTGCCCAATCCACCATTTAGGAATGTCTACATGCATTGGGAAAGATCCAGAAAGAAGCAAAATGGGTTCCATACGAATTGAAGCAAAGAAACATTGAAAGGCGAAAAATCACATGTGAAATTTTGGTTGCCAGATAGAAAAGAAAAGGGTGACAGGTGATGAAAAGGGGATGTATTTCGACAACCCAACGTGAACCCAACGTATATTATTACGAAGAAGTGAAAATTTGGCTTAATGAATGGTTGGTCTCAAAAAACCAAAAGTTCTTTTGGCGCGGAATCCATTCGTCGACAGAAAGATGAGAGGAAAAGTAATCGCTAACAATGGCCAATACTTTGATTATTAAAGTAACTTATTTCATTATGCCTATTAAGTTGGGGATCTAATATTTATATCTGAACATCTAAGGCCTTTAAAATGTTTTGGCATAAGAGAAAGAGACAAACAATATAACGCTTCTAACCCGTTCATTAATGCCGACAGGCGAATTTTGTTTCAGGCAGTTTATTTCTGCATAAAGAACTTCGAAAAACTTCTTATCTTTAAAACCCCAACATTCAATTAGCATAAAATTCTATTTTTCTTATTTTTTCGCAAGTCATTTGCATCCCCCATGCCACCGTTACCGTTTAAGGGAGTTTGAAATCATCATTAATCATTTCCATCTTTGCCAACAAAAGAATTTTCTTCGAACTTGGCAACAACGCCTCAACTTGTCCGTAGCCATTTTCGTAAGACTTCTTTTCCGATTACAGAAGACTGGAACCAGACTTTTTCTCTCAGTTATTTTTTTGCAATGGTTCACACAAGGCGATACAACTTCGAGGTTCTGAAAAATCGATGGCCGCTGTTTACTGCTCAATTAGGTTATGTTTTTTTTCTTTTGTTCTTCCTTTTCTTCGTTTTCTTCTTTCGCGGTATTTAACGCATGAGTTTAAGAGAATTGTCAATTGCGATGAAAAAAAAAACGAAGAATATGTAGTTAGCCTAAAATAATGGCGTTTTTTAGTACACTCAATATATTGTTAATTTTTGTATACTGGGTGTTAAGTAAACATGCGGCAAAAATTAAAGGGTTATTCCTTGACTTATTCTAAGAAGATTTTGTTGTATGATGATTTTTGAAAAACCCCTTTGTTTCGAAGATACTGCGTGAACAAAATTTTCGACATTAACAATATTTTATTATCAAAAAGTACATGTAAAGTTGCTCAATCTAAATAAATGTTCGAAATAATAAAGCATTCAATCTTATCGTCATTGACTGCCGAACTCTTTCAAACACACCAGGGTCGTTTCTAATTGAGTTACATCCAGCAATTATCCGATTTCGCAAATCATCCAAATTCTTCAATGCAGTAGCGTAAACTAATGACTTCAGATATCCCCAGAAGAAATAATCCAGGGGGTTTAAGTCCGGGGATCGAGCAGGCCATACGTGTGGCCCACTTCGGCCAATCCAGCGATATCCGTATGTTGCTGTTAAAAAATCACGAGCAACCAAACTGAAATGTGGTGGTGCACCATCGTGCATAAATCACATTTCATGCCTTGTTGCCAATGGTACATCTTCCAGAAACTCAGGCAGCGTTGCTTCTAAAAAGTTGCAATACACCTCGCCAGTAAGTCTTTGTGATAAAAATACCGGTCCAATTAGATAGTCACCTACAATTCCAATCCAAACATTCAACGATTGATGTTGAAAACTATCTTCGCATACCTCAAGCGGATTTTTATCTGCCCACACATGGTTATTATGAAAATTCCTTATTGCGTTTCTTGCGAAAGTGGCTTGAAAAGAATTTGTGTCAGGAATAGAGGGATGCGAAGTAAAGTTGTCAAGCAATATCCATTGACATAATGCAATACGTGGAGGAAAATCAACAGGTAGTAGTGCCCGAACGCGTTGAATGTGGTATGGATACAACAAATTGTCCTTAAGAATTTCCTAAACTGTCCAGTGACTCACATTCAAAGTATTTGCAATTTTTCGCGTAGAACTACCAGGCTCTTGCACTATCATGTCCAGCACATTCTGTTCCAATTGTACCGTTCTTACAGTCTGTGATCTTCCTGACCCTTCAGTTCATTTCAATGTGCCTGTTTTATGAAGACGTCGATGAATGTTTTCAAAGATTTTTCGGTCGGGGACATTACGGGCTGGAAATCGTTCACTGTACAATCGCCTAGCTTGTAATACATTGCCATCAGCAAGTCCATACATGAAGCGCATGTCAGTCATCTCGGCGTTTGTATACATTATGATAGAGGACTTCACTCACTATTTAAGACACGTCAAACAGCCAAACGTCACTCAATCTATGTAAACAAATGCGACCGATGAAATCCACTTACTAGATAAAACAGCCGTTCCAAGTGATCGAGATCGAAAAAAAAAGTTTTTGTACTTGATAAACTCATTGACGTACGCCCTACTTTTATTTACATTAATGATTTCAACAAATGTCGAATATGGTTGTCGCAAATTTTGTTCGCCCTATATCTTCGAAACAAAGGGGTTTTTCAAAAATCATCATAGGACAAAATTTTCTTAGAATAGGACAAGGAATAACCCACTGCATTTTTGCCGTATGCTTACCTTACATCCTGTATAATAAAACCCAGTCATAACGTACCCATCGGGACATTTAAAATCGGTACCATTTTGTTTGTAACTTGCATATGTAGTTTTGCGATGAATTCTCTAAATGCCTCAAATTAGGTCAATTTAAGAGGTCCGTTCCTCGAAATAATTTTTTCAACGAATTGTTGGACCAACCATCCTATTGGAACCAATAATCAATATCGTTCAAATTCGGAATTAAATAATCATTAGTCATCGCTCTCTAATGATAACGTGGTTTCCAGTTTGATTTTTAAAGAAATACGACCCAGCCATGCCATCAGCGTACAATCCGCATCATACGGTGCATTTTTCTGGATACAACGGTAATTGTTGAATTATTCATCATTCATCGAACGTACGACTCAAACAATTGTCTTGCAGTTTGAGTTCTTGGCAAGTTGGCTCTTGTAAGGTACTAGACCAAGATCTTTATGCAAAATTTTCCACGTAGTTGAATAAGAAATTGACAAATTTAGTCTTCATCAACACTGCCAGCCACAGTGGTGATATTTTCTTCGGAACGCACAGTTTTTTGTCTTGTTTTTTGTTTTAATATCGAGCAGCGTGAAATGCATTCGGAATTTGTCGGTAATTCGGCGAATACATCGCTCGGTTGGGCGATTATGTGCACCATAAAATTCACGAAGTGCTCTAGAAGGTTGGTGCACATAACGCTGATTGTAGTAATAAATTTCGACAATTTGCAAACGTTGTTCTGATGTTAAATATTCCATGATGATTTACCAGAGTGTACTGAATAATGTTGACACTAGAGACGTGCAAACTCACAGACTGTTTGACAGCCACTCATATCGGAGCATCGGACACACTAATAAAATTACCCTTTACATAAGTGTGTAGTTTATAGAGAAACAAAGAGAAATTAAGTTTACATTATTTCACTTCTTATACAGTTTTTATACCTGACTTCTAGTATTTCGTTTGAAACGGCTAGCGAACTCTCTTGAATGCTAAAGAAGTGATTTGTTCAATCGAGGGATTAGGAAAAAATCACATGGTACCATATCTGGTAAATATGGCGCTTGTGATTTTTAGTACCATATTGATGAATAATTATTGATGTGAGTGATGGTGAGTTAACATGATGCAAAAATCCTTAATTGTTTTGCCGCAAATCTGAACATGTGCCTACAATGACTCTAATACTTAATCGGCGAATATTCAGTACAATATCCTTGATTTTGGTAATGTTTTCTTCATTGGTTAACCCGGAAGGTATTCCAGGACGAGGTTCAGCTTCATCTATATTTCTACCAGCACTAAAGTCCTTATAAGCGTTTTTGTTTACTGTGTTAGCAAAATTACATGACACTTCTGTCACATATCAAGGACAGCCATACCAACTTAAAAAACAAATGGTTGTATCATTACCAGCCCGTGTCGATCCACTGCAGGATGAAGGCCTCTTCAGCATGCCTCTAACTTTCACGGTCCTGGGCTTTCCTCTCCCACTCGGATCCTATACACTTAAAGATGTCATCAGTCCATCGCGCTTTCGGCCTTCTTCGCGGACGTTTGCGATTAAGCGGTATTTACTCCAGGATTTCCTTGGTCCATCTGTTGTCCCATCGTTTTACTATATGGCCTGCCCATCTCCATTTCAATTGGTTTACTCTCCCAATGATGTCACACATTTTCGTGTATTTCCTGATCCATGCTCAGGGCTTTCCGTCTCGTCTTGCCAAGCATACATCTTTCCGTTCACCTCTGTGCTACCCGAAGTTTCTGAATTGATTGCGTGAGTGTCCAAGTTTCACTTCGGTATATCATAACGGGTAGAATGCACTGATCGAAGACTTTTCTTTTGAAGCAAAATTCCCACTTTGCCTGCTCTTAAACATTATGTTGAGACGGCCAAATGCCTTCCAACCACATTTAACACGCCGTTCCACCTCCCAGGCGGTATCCCCCTCCATTGAAATCTTCTGCCCAAGACATATAAAGTGGCTCACAATCTCCAAATCCCTTCCTAAAACCGAAATTCTTCTGCCCCCAGCGAATTTATTGAACATAATCTTACTCTTTTTCAGGTTTATTTTAATTTTAAGTTTGCACCATTGATCTTTACACCAAATCCAATCCAGTTTACGGAATACTTCTTTAAGGCAATCTGAGAAAAGAGTAGGCCATATTGCGTCACCCTGCCATAGACCTCGTTCTAGAGAAATTCCCAATTCAAGATCATCAAGGTGAATTGTCGCTGTAGATCCATCATATATCGATCCTAATAGGTTTACAGATGCTTTTGTCTTTTTCGTAGTCGGTAAAAGCCAAGCACAGTTGCATGGTGTATTCGTTGTGTATATGGCCTGCTGTACAACCTGGATGTGATCCATTGTACTGAATCCACTTCTGAATTCTGCTTGTTCTCTTGGTTGTTCGTCATTCAGTTTTCTTAATATTCTTTTAGATATTATCTTAGTGAAAACTTTATACATTACTGATAGGAAGCTTATTGGACGGTAGTTCTTTAAATCTTCCTGTGCTCCTTTTGTATGTAAAAGGGTCACCTCTGCATTTATCCATAAGTCAGGTACTTTTTGTTCTTTGAGGCATTTTGAGTATAATTTTGCCAGTATTCTATATAACGTCCGACCACCAGCTTTTAGCATTTCGACAGTTACACTATCCTTGCTTGGAGCCTTGCCGTTCGTCATCGATCCTATAGCACTTGTTACTTCCTCCACTAGGATATCTGGCATTTGTTTTTCCGTTGGTATTGTTATCTTTGATTGGTTTTGATCTTCATATTACTGGGTATAAAATTTTCTGACAACCTATATATATATATATATATATATATATATATATATATATATATATATATATATATATATATATATATATATATATATATATATATATATATATATATATATATATATATATATATATATATATATATATATATATATATATATATATATATAAATATATATATATATATATATATATATATATATATATATATATATATATATATATATATATATATATATATATATATATATTTATATATATACCGCGCAGGATGGTAGAGCTGCATGTGATTCCACTATTAGACAAGACATGACCGATTTATATGATCAGGCTTTAGTCGTTCCTTCATCCTCTCTCCATGCGTTCAGTTTGAGCCCAGCTGATGACGGCTTAAGACCAGAAACCGGTGGGAGACAGTTGCTGGCACTTTGGATGGCGGATGAAGGAATGATAAAGCACTAACGTGGAGCGCGGGTTAATTTCCTTTGTTTTTAATATCTTTCACTACGGGCCAACTTCACTATTTTTTGAACACTATTTTTTGTCGTTTAACAGTCATATATGTCAGTCGATGTTAATGTTTCTGTAAAGATGAAAAAAAAGAATATCAAGTCGTGATTAAATTCTTGCATTTGAAAGACAACAAGTCCACTCGAATTAAAGCACAGATGGATACTACTGCCTTTCAAATATAAGAATTTTATAAACAACTGATGACGGGTAACGCCATCTTCATGTTGAAGCTTGAAGCTTTTTACACTGCCTTCGTATATTCAGGATAAATATAGCTGAGTAATCGGCAACAGCGCAATAAATTCTTGTTAAAAATCAGAGAAATTGTAATTATTGCTATTTTATTAGTGGGTAGGCGGTTCCATTTTAACGAGGCACTTGTGTAATTAAATTTTATTAGCCGAATGAGTCTGAAAACAAAGAAACGATATCGCTTTTGAATATCGGAAAACAAAAGGGGAGTAAACACGAACTGTTTATTTTTGGCGTTTCGTATTGGCGATTAATCAATCGCTTTGATTACATTTTTGTACGATAGAGCACGTACATAGTTAATTGAAATAGGATTGTTTTTATTATTGAACGTGACATTTTTTTTTCGATATATCGAACCAATGCGGAAATGCCTTCTCGTTTTTAGTTACAACATGTTTGGTAAATGCATTTACTGCGCTTTAATATTTATTCCTATTCTCCTTATTGTTTCCAGCGTAAAAATTAAGAGGGTAGTCGATAGTGGATCATCTCGTGTAAGTCCTGTTCTTTTAAGCAAACTTTTGTTAAGTTAATGAGTTTTTATCATATTTTTAGTTGTTTCATCTTTACATAGGAAGTCATGAAGGTCGATGTAAATATCGTCGATGTGATAGAAGGGCTAATTTGAAATGCATTAAGCCAAATATGCCTTAGTACAAAATCTTTCGGTTTTCGACTTATTAGCGTTTAATTTCAGTTTTTCTTAAAAATATCCAAATTTTTATATTTAGATTTCTATTAACCCACAAATGAAAAGTTACACTATTGTTCTTTTTTTTTCTTATTCTTGAAATATGTATCTGCTTTGTTAATGTCATTAACAAATCCATACAATGACAGTAGGCGTTGAATAATGCAGTTTCAGTTAGGAAAAATATTGATCTAGCAGCAAATTGCCATTTTTGGAATGTTTGATTTTTAAAATATAGTAGTCTTAGATGTTCAAATAGTAAAAACATCTTAGTTTTATGCCCTTTCGAATGATGTATCACATTTTAAACAACCTAGTAGGGGAGGTCCGATAACGTGTAATAGAGAAGATTAAAACAATTATCTGAGATTAATATTTGTTGTAAAATTGTAAGGTTGTAAAATTGTTAATGTTGTTTAAAAATAAAAGTGATAGATAACAAAGTAAAAACTTGTTTTATTCCTTTTTTAAAAAATTAACTTTCACAAAGTAACGGACAAATCAATCAATAATTTAATCTTTATTTAATCAATTTTCGAAACGGGTTAACAGTTATCCTTGATTCCAGTTTAATTAGCTGTTATAAATCAAATTACGAAAAATATGCACTTTGCCGGAGCCCCCGGGCAAAGTGGATACGGCATAAGGGTAAAGTGGATAAGAACAAAGAAATCTTTGGAAACGCAAGTTACTAAGAAAATAATCTGTAACGTTTTGAAGAAACATAAAAATTAACACTTTAGGTCAAAAATTCTAATCAATTCAAATGCTGAACACTCTACGTGGCACCATTGATGACATACATTACATCGTATGCAATCTTCGAGTCGATTTTCATCTTCTTCAATATGTATGTCACCTCAGAAAAAGCATAAAATATCTTTGAATTTCTCGTTTTTTCTTCTGACCTCTATCTTCTCTAGTTAATTTCTTGATTTTTTGAACAGTAACAAGCAACAAGCATCAGTTGAATCGCCATCTAGTTTCATCATAACATTCTTATCTTTCGCTTTTTAAAATTTTTGTTTCTGTTTTTTCTCAATAGGTGAGCTAGTGAGCTATTTCAGATTTATGTAGTTTCGGGCAGGCTTCCGATCGGAATGTAGTACGACCATGTCGAGATAGTGAGAACCCTATTAGGAAAATGCTACCAATGTAACACCCAACTCCATAGGTTTTTATTGACTATGAAAACGCGTTAAAATCCATCCTGGACAGTTTTCAATTATTTGAGAAGATGTGGTGTAGTCTGTGTGGGACAGTAGACAGTAGATGAAGTGTGGGACAGTCGATATATAGAGTAGATGAAAATATCTTATCTTCTGCAAAATTGCATGCTCAATACCCAAATAAGTCAGATCCCATTCCGCTGAATCGCAGTGTAAAATTAGGAGATTCTATCTCACTAAAATTTTTCATTGCCGCTTTAGTAGACTTATTCCAGAAAATGGATGGTTCCTATGAAGAAATCAATATAGATAGATGGGAAATACTTTAACAACCTTAGATTTGCGGATTACATCATCCGTATTAGTAACAAAATCCAAAACCTTCAAGAAACGAATGGACTCCAAGAAGAGAACTTAAAACACTACTCAAAACTTACTCTTTCGTGGCCCTCTGAGCTTTTTTGAAAAGTTTTTTGGTTTAATTGTAATGAAATGTATTGTGTCAGTTGCTTTATAGAGGATCAGTTACGGGACACCCTGTATATATATATATATATATATATATATATATATATATATATATATATATATATATATATATATATATATTATTATTATTATTAGGTGCGTATAGACCCAGTTGGATCACGCAAAGCATTCTGACTCACTTTCGAGTGTTCTATCTGATCCTCCATATCTTTCTCATCCTTTCTCCGTGGATTCTCTTTCTTTCCTCCGTACACTTTGTTCCCGATCTCGTCGAAACTTTGCTCTCTGATGCAACGTTCCACATATGTATGTTGTTTCTGTACGTTCTTCTATCCTCAATCTCTGTCGGGCCCATTTGTGCCTTTCCCAGATCAGCTGTGACATGTGTGATCCATGGTACTGTTGACTTGACTCCTTGTATGTATGTAAGACTTGTGGTGAGTTTTGTCGGTGGGAGTCTACTGATATATCCAATAGAATTTCAACCTTCTTTTTCTTATGTCCGCCGCTACGTTGGACATTCTCTCTGTGGTCTTTCGAGAATGTAGTCTGTATCCTTCCTCTGTTTTGTGCCGAGAATTTTCCTCATAATTTTGCGTTTTTCTTTTAGTATGTTTTCTATGCCGCTTTTTGTATGAAGTGTAAGTGTCTCGCTTACGTATAGTACTTCAGGTTTGATTACTGTGTTGTAGTGTATTATTTTTGCGTGTGTGGATATGCATTTCTTAATAGTAGATATTGTGTGTCTTGCCGTATGCCCTCTTCATCTTTTGTAATCGAGTCTTCTGTGCTATCTTCTCTCCTCGTGTGGGTTCGAGGATCTCGCCCAGGTATTTGAAGTGAGTGACCCTATTTATTTTGCCGTATTTGGTGTTCAAATTGTGGACATCTAATTTTGAGTAGAAGAATTCGGTTTTTTGAAAGGATATTTGTAAACTTTCTCTGCACATTTCTTGAGGACTTCAATCTGTTTGGTTGCCCTTTTTTCATTGTTTGCGAGTATGGCTAGGTCGCCTGCGACGGCCAGGCATGATATTTCTATGTTGTTTTTGGATCGTCCGAGTCGTATTGGTTTCCAGAGTCCTTGATTTTTTAGTTTTTTTTCCCATTCTCTTATGACTTTGTCCAGGACCAGGTTGAAGAGGAGCGGGGATAACCCATCTCCTTGGCGTACTCCAGTTTTAATCAGGAAGGGTTCGGAAATTTCTCCTATACATTTTACTTTAGAGGTTGTGCCAGCCAGTGTCTGCTTGATCAATCGTAGTGTTTTGGGGTCGAGTCCTTGTTCTTCTAGGATGTTGAACAAAGATTTTCGGTCAATGCAGTCGCATGCTTTCTTGAAGTCCACGAACGTGCAGATGATTGGGACGTTCCTGGTAGCTTTGTATTTCAGTATAGTTTTTAGGTTAAAAAAGGTGTGTATATATATATATATATATATATATATATATATATATATATATATATATATATATATATATATATATATATATATATATAAAGGTATGGCTAGAAAGGAACAGTTTATACATACACCAAATGAAGTAATCGACTAACATCAAATAAATATAACCAAAGAAAATAAACTAAATTTCAAAAAACCTATAGCTTTCAATAAATAAGAGCTTGGTTGCAAAAATAAGAGCGTTTAGAAATAGCACATCCGGTACATCGTCTAGGCATGGAGTCTATAAGATTGCGGAAACCTTCAACCAGAATGGAATACCAAATTTTTGAATCGTCTTCCATAATTTGTTGGTATTTGATGTTTTCATTAATGTTAAATGCGTTTTCAAAATTTTTCACAAATACTCTACAAGATTCATGTCTGGTGATTGAGATGGACAAGATAAACAAACAATATTGTGGGTTTCCAACCAAGGTTTCACTTATGGCAGTGTGTTTGGGATTATTGTCGTGCTGGAAATTCCACCGTAATGTCATATATTCTTGGGCATTATGCAACATAATATTCTGTAAGATGTTTAAGTCAATTTCTTTGGTCATGTTTTGTTTTATTCAATGAATTAGGCTGCCTCCGCCATACGAAAATGAATTTTAATATTGCCACCCCCATGTTTAAGGCAATCAGTAGTAATTTTTAGGCTTAGGACCTCTGGTTTTTTCTTCATTTTGTTTTCTTTTAATATTTTTGATACAACGTAAGGAGATCTTTTCAAAATGTAAAAAAACACATTTATAAGATTTTTTCTGTTGTTTCTCGCAATTGCAAAATTAGCCAGTGTTTTTGGTCAGTATAATGTTTAATAAAACATGTTTTTTCTAAAATATTTATATATACAGATAACTTACACTAACAACGCCAATCAGACAATAAAAATCAATTTCTGATAAAATGTGAACCAAAGTTTTTAATATATATATATATATATATATATATATATATATATATATATATATATATATATATATATATATATATATATTCTTATGCCAATCTGCAATTCTAGCACATTCTTAGAAAATAATAGAACACCACCAGTAAATAACTGAAAAAACCAAATAAAAAAAAAAGCGAAAACACTCAACTACATTGTTTATTTTCCTGTTTCGATTTAACTAACTGATAAACGCGTCATTCTAGTTGACGTAAAAAACTTTACATTATCGGGCATGGTCATAATATAATTAATTACTAACCACTTGAAAATAATCAAGATTGCAATGGAAAATAAACGGCAGCCTCTGGTTTGTTATTTTTTTCAAAGCCTGTTTAAAAGTCAACACATCGTTATGTCTTCATTTTACACATGGGCTTAGATACACATTTACGATGCACTAAACAAATGCCAGTGACATTGTTTTGATTATTTAATGACGTAAGTCCTTATGGAATAAGCTATTTGTCGTGCAAATGTCATGTTTTATGTAATGTAATCATTGATATTGATATTTGAAGAAAAGTTGAATTATTATCTTTTTCGGTTACGTTATCTTTTTCGGTTACGTCATGTGAACTATTACATATAATTAATATAATCCGCTTTATCACGCGACATTAGCTAGCATTTTGGGTCCTTTATATCAGGATGTATGATCTTTTCTTACATTAAAAGCAAGTGGGTCCCTCCTTTAGTGCTGTTTCAAACAATGGCGATCTGAGAACTTAATGTCTTCAAAATATTATTCCAAAGGATCTCACTTCGTATTACTTTTAGTACCTTTTAAATTAAGGTACCAAATATTGGCCTGCCGGCTGGAATTACATAAAAAGATGACACTAACATAAAAATTAATAGTGTAAACAGTGGAGGTCGATCACCTTGACCTTAAGTGATGCAAAGATAGAGAAGCAAGTATACCAACAGATCAACAAAGAAAATAGAATTGCGGGATGCATCAGTGATATATATTCGAAATAAGTTCCTCTATAAAGAAACGAAGACAAGAATATACAAAAGAATAGTACGACAGGTAATCATGTACACATCTGAAACAAGATCTGATGCAAGTGTAACACAGAGAATATTTTAATAAGCGAAAATTAAAATATTAAGAAGAGTAATAAATAAGACACGAAGAGATGGAGTAATGCGTACAGACATAAGGTGTATATGTAAAAGAGAAAGATAAAAGGAGGAAAAATGGAATAGGATTAACACATTAGAAGGATGGCAAACAACAGGGTAATGCGGATCGAAAAAGATAAATCGCCTATTAGGAGGACTTTAGGACGTCTCAGAAAAAGATGGTGAAATGAGAGATAAGCCAGGGGGAAGCTAATTACTAGAATGGACAACGTGTTTTGATAACTCTGGGGAACAATTTGAAAAATAATTTCTGTTGAGTTCGATATTTAAGCTGTTTTATACGTAAATTGACATGCTAATTCCAAAACTTTATTTAGTTTTTTTCTATTACGTCAAGTTTTTTCTCTACAGTTGTTGCGCATCCGACTAAGCTTAGCGAATCACAGAAGTCACTACTGCTCTCCTACCGTCGAACGTCGTAGGAGTGGGGGCGTGAGTGACGTTGCGTTATCCAAAACTAGTTCGGTCAGTTACGCATGAGATGCTAAAGTACGTGGGTCTGTGTCGCTTTGATATAGTGAAGGCAAAGTATACATACACAACTACAGATTTTCGTTATGTCTGCCTCTGGTAGTTCTCGTCGTAAGTGCTTAAACAGCCCTGATTCATTTTGTTATATATGTGGCAGTTTTACCATCCCCATTCAACGGACTAATATTAGTACATTTGTCAGGCAAGCCTATTTTGCTTATTTTAAAGTGAAAATAGGTGACCAAGATAAATCACGGGCCCCTCATAAAGTGTGCAAGCAGTGTGTAGAGAGTTTACGAATGTGGACAAAGAGAACACGTAATAAATTTTCGTTTGGTATACCAATGGTTTGGCGAGAGCCCAAAGATCACTTAAGTGATTGCTACTTTTGCATAGTGAAAACATCAGGATTCACCAAGAAAAACAAACATAAAATTGAGTACCCTAGTTTACCGTCAGCTATACGCCCTGTGCCTCATTCAGCTGAAATTCCAGTGCCAGTTTTTCAAGAATTACTGTCTTTAGAAATAGAAGAATGTGAATCAAGTGAAGATCGAAGTGACTCCACCGACGAAGAATTCAAAGTTTCCAATGATTCTGTTCGTAAAGGATTCAATCAACATGAATTAAACGATTTAGCACGAGATTTGGGACTATCCAAAAAAGCATCGGAATTATTAGCATCAAGACTGGATGAAAAAAATTTGCTTGACAAAGGAGCTAAAGTCATTTACTATCGATCCAGAGAAAGTGAATTTAGGCAGTACTTCAGAAATAATGACGGATTTGTATATTGCCAGATCGAAGAACGTTTAATGAAAGAATTGGCCATTTCTAACTATAACGCAACTGAAAGGCGATTGTTTATAGATAGCTCAAAGCGTAGCTTGAAGTGTGTTCTCCTACATAATTGACATTTATACGGTTCAGTCCCAATAGGTCATTCAGTTTCTGTGCGTGAAAAATATGGCGACATAAAGAAAGTCATTGACTTGTTGCAATATAACATGCACCAATGGATCATCTGTGTTGACCTTAAAATGGTCTGTTTCCTTCTTGGCCAGTAACGCGGGTATACCAAGTATCCCTGTTTTTTGTGCATGTGGGACAGCAGAGCTCATGAGAAGCATTGGGAGCATTCGAACTGGCTGCCAAAATCTGACCTAAGACCTGGTGATCCAAACATTTTAAATCAGTCATTTTTCGACAGAAAAAAAACATTGTATTTCCGCCTTTGCATATAAAACTAGGTGTCATGAAGCAATTTGTTAAGGCTTTGTCAATTGAAGGAGATTGCTTTAAGTATATCATTTCGGAATTCCCTGTCATATAGCCTGTCAGATGAAAATATAAAGGCTGGTGTGTTTGATGGTCCACAGATTTGGCAACTCATTAAAGACCGAACTTGACAGGAATGCTTGGTTGGCTTTTAAAAATATTGTTAAAGACTTTCTTGGAAATACACGCGCCCCGAATTACATTGAAATTGTTTAACAACTTTTGGAGAGCTTTAAAAAACTTGGTTGCAACATGAGCATCAAACTGCATTACTTACACAGTCATCTTGCTAACTTCCCAGAAAATCTTGGTGCTGTTAGGGATGAACAGGGCGAGCGTTCCACCAAGATCTAAAGATTATGGAAGCGCGGTATCAAGGTAGATGGGATGTCAGTATGATGGCTGACTACTGTTGGAGCATCAAGCGAGAATGCTCACAAACTGAACACTCCAGGAAAAGCTATGAGAAGACATTTTTACCATAATATCTTTTATTTATTTTTTGTATAAACACAATTTAACTTTTAATAATATGTTAACCTCTGTATGAATAAAATATTCTAATCTATTTGGTCAGATTTCACCTTATTTCCTTTCGTGTACCTTTCGTATGTACACTTTTAAGGTAAAATGAGGGGTATGCTATAGCTTAAGAACTTGACGTGATAGAGAAAAACTGTGAATATTTTTGAATTCAGAGATGAAAAATTAGTCAAAAACAAGTCACAGATCCAAATCAACAAAATTGTTGTTCCCCAGTGTAATATAAGTTGGAAAAACAAAAAGACTGCAATAATTTTCAAGTACTGGATGAAGGAATATTTTATACCTTCCAAAAACCTACATTATATAGCTTGATAGAGAGTTTTGAGTACATATCAAAACGCTCAAGAAGATATCTGGCTTTGCCTTGGTTTTCTGCCTATTTGGAAGTGAACTGGGAATGTCGAAGTGTGCTAGTAATGCTACTTTCCTCAGGGAATGTAGCAAATACAGGTGATGGCTATTTGGTGCTTACAAAAATTCTATCATTTGATTGTTGATTAATATTTTACCATGTTGCTGTTCTCTTGTAGTTTCTTCTTCATATCAATAATAAGTTATCTGCTGAGACGCATTTCATTGGTATGTTAAAAAAAGCGAAAAAAAAAGATTAAAGAAAGAAATAAAAATAATTTATTATAATTTAAACGGGGTTGTGACTTACAATGATGTGTACAATAATATTCAGTCGATGAGCGGGTGCTAGCTAGAGCGGATTGTTAAGCGTGCATGCAAATTATGCCCCATTTAGACCATATAAACCGGAGAGTAGATCTGGGTTATGATGTTTTTGGCCAGGAAATCCCCACGATATTCTAGGAGTTCGCTCTAGTTCACCCCGCTGTTTTAGCGGCGGAATTTACTACAAGTATACTAATTATAGTACTACGTAAGATATTAATACAAACTATATAAATAATATATCAATAATTGATAATAAAAATCGCTGGCACCGTAAATGTAGAGATTGATAAAACTGATGTAGTAACCTGTCATAGAGTAATGCGTTTAAAAATGTCTTCCAGTGTCTATCTTCTATCAGAATACCAGAGGCCTAAAAACAAAATACGTTGACTTCTTTCGAGCAATTTGTGACGCCGATTATGATATTATTTGCATAACAGAAACGTGGTTAAAACCAGAAATTTCGGACAGTGAGTTATTTCCTCAGGGATATTCGGTCTTTCGATTGGACAGAAATTCCACAACGACAGGCAAGCGGGACGGTGGTGGAGTCTTGTTGGGAATTCGTGAATCAATCAAAGGTAGCACCTTAACATATCTGTGCGGCAACGATAATATTGTGAAGGACTTATGGATCTCTATCGCTTTGAGGGGAGAGAGAGGAGGCTCTTGATATATACAGTTTATATTCCACCGTATGCATCTTTAAATAATTATACAGCATTCTTTACCAAATTGGAAGGAGTATTGGAGAAATATCACAAAAGTGATATACTTGTGGTCGGTGACTTTAATTTGCCTCATCTCGGATGGACGCAAGCTTCCAGTGACTTGCCTCTACTACCAGGCAGCGCGACGGACCCAGTGAGTTTAAGTTTTGTTGACTTCTTCTACTCTAGTAATATAAAATAGTTTAATAATATTCATAATGTAAATGGTAGGGTCACTTCACTATTTGTATTATGACCTGCATACTGTGTCTTGCAATTATTTAGGAATTAAATGGTTTAGTTTTTAGATTTAAGTGATAAGTGCTTACTATGTATTAAATGTAAATGCCAAAAGTCCGTGTTGCATTGACCGAAATAAGTAGTATACTGAGGTTCAAGATATATTGTTGACCGAATGGCTACAATAAACTGTTAACAACCCTTGTCGTAACGAAACCCGGCAAAGTTGCAAAAAAAAGTAAACAAGGCCGGGCCTAATAACATAACAGGTAAAAAGATTCAATTAATTTTATAAACTGGTTTAGTAGTTTCGAAATATTTTAGTTTAGTTCGCATTCTTTTCTTAAACAGTGCAGTTCTATAACTGCGATCGTATTTTTTGTTATTTCAATCCTGCTAAAAATGTGGCGTTCTTGCCAAGATAATGATCATTGTGCCTCTAGTAGTACTAATTTGAAAGAATTTTTTTTTGTAACAATTTTGCCGACCGCGGTGGTCTGGTGGGTTAGTCGCCTGCCTGGCAATCCAAAGGTAGCTGGTTCGATTCCAGGACTCGGATGGGTGTTTTTCTTTAATTCTTCTGTCCGTCTGACTTCCTAGCCTACACATACACTTACATTCACTCACACATACACACACGTCCACACATATCCACACCTAAATGCCTGTGATTGTTTCTAGGCAAGAGTGTAAAATTCGACAACGAATTAGCCCTCAGTCACGCCAGTTAAAGGCTGGGTAAAGCCGGATGCCTTCTGAGAAGTGTTCTGCATTGGTCACTCGCCAGTCGGTAGGCTTCCTGATAGACTTATGGGTAGGTACATAACCAAGGGTTGATAGCCTGAGGGGGGGTGCTGGCCTGGGTTTGTCGGTAGCTGTTGACCGTGGTTTGGGACCCATGTTAAGCTGTAGGTCCAGTCGCTAAATAGCCTTAGATGCTGATGCGTCTCTAACCGTAAATCCTTTCCTTTTCCTTTGTAACAATTTGCTTAGCATCAAATTATTGAAAATGTGTATGTTTCTTTATTGAATTGGGGGCTTAATGTAAATGCAGCCACAGCAGAAACGTCGTCATTAACGACAACTCCGTTGTTTACAGTTAAAGATATTGTTACGAAGCCAATTAAGGCCAAAAAAGTCCGTAGTGATACTAATAAAAGCAAATGGGTTGACGAAAGTGACAAAGGCTCAAATTCGAAGCAAAATGTATGCTATGTATAAAGAGCAAACTGTGCCTACATTGCATTCACTGCGACAGCCACTAAGGAAAGATGAAACCAACATTCTTTGCAGCAGAAGTAGCTTCCGGAGAATATTATCTCAAAAGGGTTTTGCATATCGGACCATTAATAAAAGACAAATATTAATGGAATCGCAACGATTGCGACGATGGCGGTTTGACTACTTAAAGTCTAAAAAAAATTCAGAATAGAAAATCGTTCCATAATCTACCTTGATGAAACATAGTTCGATACATATGAGATGCCAGCAAAAGTATGGGTAGATACATGAAGAAAATGCCAAACCAAAGCCCAAGTGAACAAGGAAAAAATAATTACAATTTTACATGCTAATTCCGAGGATGGATGGGTTCCAAATTGTTTAAGGTTGTCCTCCGAAAATATTAAACATTAATCTTTGAACTACCATGACGACACTACAGCAGAACTTTTTGAAGATTGGTTTATAAATACCCTTTTTGCCCAATGTGCCTAAGGAAAGCGTAATTGTAATGGACAATGCTAGTTATCATAGCCGCCAAAAAAATAAAATTCCTAATACAAATAACACTAAATTGGAAATTTAGAACTATATGTTAAAAAACGATATATACTTCGAAAATACATATAAAAAATGTGATCTTTTCGAAATATTAAAGACATTTAATATTATAAAGGAATATGTATGCGATACCATTGCTGCCGCTATGGGATATACGGTTTTACGCCTTTTTTCGTATTAGTATATTTTTAATCCAATTGAGCATATGTGGTATCAGGCAAAATCCAATGTTAGAGCAGAAAACATGTCTTCGACTCTAAGTGCAAGTGCGGCAACATTAATTAGGAAGGTTGTAGATAGTAATCTCAAGTAACGTTGGATACATTCGATTAACCCTGTTATTAAAATAGAAGATTCCTATGTATCATTTACTAATAATATAGAACCACTTATTATTAATGCAGATTAAAGCCACAGTCAAAGTAAAACCGAATTAAATGTATAATTAAATTTATGTTAAAATTTTTATTGTACTAATAAGTTCAAAATACACAAACTAATAAACAATGTTTTAGTCATACATAATAATAATAAAAAAAAATAATAATAATTTAACAATATTTAATTTTTTCCAAAATTATTCACAAATTAAATCACTATAGTTAAGTCCTTATTTACAAAACCATGATTAGATCTGTATATTTATACGGTCTAGTGGTTTACTATCATTTTCTATCACCTGCCAAGGTGAAAAAGCTCCAGGTATTCCAGAACAAAGCCCTGCGCATGGCACTTTGCGCGCCGTGGTATGTTCGGAATAACCAAATAATGCGCGAAACCGGTACTCTCCCGGTTTCCCAATTTTTCGCCCAATTTTACACGAAGTTTGTCTTACAAACTTCATCCAGCGTAAACCCTCTAGTCCGAAAAATTCCCGACCTTTTACCTGGACCTCCCCGGTAAAAGTAAATAGCAAAAATTCCACTTTCCGTGCACGGGCGGCGAGCAGAAAGGAACCGATTTTTCGGTTCCCGCCTTGCATAAGACCGCTTCGACGACTTATTCTCCCTAACCCGACCGATGCGGTGAGAAAGATCGTTTTCGATCGATCGACCCGCCATGCAACCCGCAAAAAAACTGCTCATTCTTTTCGATGGAGCAGAAAAATTAAAAAAATTAATTTTTTCTTTTTCTTTCATTATTAACCTACGAAGTTCGCCAGGACTTCGAATAAATTAAAAGACTATCATGGGTCAACGAGACGGCCCCCAAAACTAAAAAAGTGCCCCTTCAGGTTTATTCTAAATAGAAACGGATAAGAGCCAAGAAGGCTAACCCAAAAACCTGGCTAAATAAGTCGAAGTCGAAGTTAAAGCACTCTGACTCTGGAGCGAAACTGTGAAGAAACTAGAAGTATTTTTATTGAAATTTTTTGGGTCAATTAACATTTTGCTGAAAAGCAACGAAATATTTTGAATCGGACTATAATTCGAAGGAGTTAAGTCCAGTGAATACGGCGGGTGGGGTTGGATATCTCATTTAACGTTTTCCAAACAGTTTTTTTTTATCAATTTAATACACAGCTTCCGTACTATCCCACCAAATACACAGCAAAGTCTTCTTTCCATGTATATTGCACACTGGTTGTGATGATGAAGGCTGGCTTGGGTCTGCCTATGGTATTTTGCGCTTTGGGTTATCAAAATAGATCCACTTTTCATCACATGTCACTACTCGATGCAAAATTTCTTAAGTGGTTTTCGCCTTTCATTGTCTTTTTCCTTCAATTCATGTGGATCCAATTTTCCTTTTTTGTGAATCTTTCTCAATGCATGTAGATATTTGGAAATGGTGGATTGGGCATCATTCAATACTTTTACCAATTGTTTCAACGCATGAGTTGAGTCTTCATCCAATAATAGTTGTAAATATGCATCTTCAAACTTTTTAGGCTGTCCTAGATGCGCCTTGTTGTTTATATCAAAAGCGCCATTTTTAAAGCATTGAAACCATTATTCACAAGTATTTTTGGGTTAAAGTATGATCGCTATAACCTTCAACCAACAATCGATAACATTCAACAGGCAGCTGTTTTCTTCAAATGAAAAATGGTTATTAAGCTTCTTCGCAAAACGTTTTTTTCTTGAATATAATTTTATATATTCAAAGCTATGAATGCAGAATAAGAATTAATAACAAAATCGACATTGTTAACCGAAACACCTAATATTACAATTATTTCGACACAGTACCTTTTCAAAGGCATAAATACGAAAACTATATTTGAATAACCTGAATATATTGTCCCTATTTGAAAAAGGCACGGTGTGCCGAAACAGTAATAGTACATACAGTTTTATAAATAGTGGAAATTTGGATATAAAACTTTGTTTATTCAAGTTAAGTATCAATATCAAGTATTGACGGCCTTACTTAAATAAATTTTAAATACATAAGAAACTGTTTAGACCCGTGCTAACTTAGGCTTCAGAAACATGGATAGTAACACAAAATGGTGAAAAACTGATAGGCACATTTGAGAGAATGGTGTTCAGACATATTTATGGACGAATCCAGGAGAACGGGGAGTGGCGTAGATGATACAACTAAAGGGTCTTTCAAATTGAGCGTTTTTTTTAATTCTTGAATAAAACACATAATTTGCATTGATTAAAAAAAAATTATAAATGTATCATAGTGTATGACATCTAAACACAAAAGACAATATCTGCCAAATGGCCATTTCTTACAGCTCCACTGTGATTTTCAAGAGCATGCTCACTGTAAGCTTCGACAATCATTCGATGTGATTCTGTAATAGATTTTTTCAAATTGTAACCGAAAATCAATGCTGCCGGCAAATATGCTGTTGTATGAAACTTATAATGTTGTGAGTTGAAAATCTTTGTCAGATATCAACAAGGAAATTGCGCCTATGACGCGGTTTGACGGTAACTATATTGACGGTTTCATATTTACAGATCTGGTACGGCCTAAATATTAAGCGACACGAAAACACTTTAAAAAGAAAATGTGAAAACAAAAACCAGGAACAGGAACAAATGACGTGACATTCTACGACAGATCAGGACTCTTTAACTGCTGCAGAACCACAGATGATGATAAATATAGAAGAATATTTTAATGAAGTTAAAGTAAATAAAATGCTAATTTAAACACTAGTTTATACGATTTTTATACCCCAGCTGAAAGTTGTTAATTATTGTTTATTTAGGTAAGAGTTATCCAGAAAAAATAATTAAAAAAATATGTCATGCCTACTTTTAAAAATATTTATTTATTTAAAAATGGAAAACTTCTTAGTATGGATAATAATAAAAAAATGGCTAATTCTCGTCTTCTTTTTATAGTTTTATGAATCGGTTTCTCTTATAATGGACCAACAGTAATCTAATAATATGTTTTTATTCCAAAATCCTTGATGTCGTTCTTCGAAAATCTTTAAATCTTGATGAAAACGTACCCCCTATTCGTCACTCATACTTCTAAGTATTCAGGGAAAAAATTCAAATGCGAGTGTAGGAAATTAATCTTCAATGAGATTCCCATCTGTTGAAAATTTTTCAATAAATCAGTAACAATATCTTTATAATTTCGACTTACATTATTTCCCAAAAATTCTTCGATAACCATTTTGAATGACTTCCAAGCAGCTTTTTCATTAACAGATTTCGTTTACAACTTTACGGATCTGTGGGCCAACAAAGGTCCCCTTTCAGTTTTGCTTTTGCAATATTTGGAAAGATTATTTGTAAATACAGGAAAGCATCACTATTTTTGTTTAGCGCCTTCACAAAGTTTTTCACAAGTTCCAATTTAATGTATAAAGGGGGTAGAATAATGTCTTTTGGATTTACCAACGGCTCATGTTTACTGTTCATTTTGTCCGGAATATACTTGTTCCGAATAGGCCATTCTTTTCTTTCATAATGATGCTCTCTGGCCCTGTTGTCCCACAGACAAAGGAAACAAGAGTAATTTGTGTAACCACCCTGAAATCCCAATAACAAACCGATGACTTTGAGGTCATTGCACACTTTCCATTGGTGTTCTTCGTATTTTATTAAATTCAGTAAAGTACACATTGTTTCATAGCTCTCTTTACAATTCACTGCGTATCCTATTGGTATACATGGTTTCTTGATCGTCAGAATCACTAGAAATAAATTTAACTTCAACATCACTTTCATTGTCATTTTCTAGTATATTTTGACTCGAAATACCGGGGCAAATTGGATATGGAAAAGCCTTCGAATTTAAAATTGGCTTAATAACAGACGGGAGGTCGGCATATACAATACTCGCTTTATTTTTGTAATATATCCCACTATCTTCGCAACATAAAAGTAACAGTCATTTTCATAATTACTAGGTTCTATCCATAACATTGGTGAACCAAATGGAAGGTATACATTATCTTCTGATAACCACTGGAGTAAAACAATTCTACAGATCTCTACTACATCCTTGGCGTAGATTTAAACAGATGGCGTAGGCACTTTTAGATTTATATAATTATATACATTTCTTTCCGGGTATATAAAAAAGTTAAAATTTGTAAACTAGTGTAATTAGGGTTTTGAATAAAAAATAATTATCGATTTTTTTACTTTATTTTAAAACTTTATCATAAATAATATTGATAATCGATGCGAAAAACTTTTTAAAAACTTGTTACAATTAATTATAAGTCAATTAAAATGTATAAAATTTAAATAAAAATCACATGACTACGAACGCGCCACGATTGGCTGCTATGTTTGTGACGTCGTCAACGGCTTCTATTCGTATATATATATATATATATATATATATATATATATATATATATATATATATATATATATATATATATATATATATATATATATATATATATATACTGTCAAAATTATTGTTGGTTAAATGCAAAATAAAATATGATTGATTACTAATTTAGTTCAATAATGTATGACAAAGAACCCTTTGTCATACATTATTGAACTAAATTAGTAATCAATCATATTTTATTTTGCATTTAACCAACAATAATTTTGACAGTATATATATATATATATATATATATATATATATATATATATATATATATATATATATAAAGGTTAATTCTGATAATATACCTGCTGTGGATATTTTAACGGTCATAGATTTTCTGAAAAATGATATTCGGTTCAATTCAGTTGAAGTTCGAGGTGCTAAAGCAGGGACGTAAGTTTTTTAAAACATAATAATGTAAATGTAAATAAGAAACAAAATATTTCTATTAAATATAATTAAACTATTTGTAGGGTGTTACGAGAAAGTTACGCCGACAAAGCTATAGGTTTTGTTCAACTTAACCGCAAAAATGGTATTTGCATTGTAAAAATACGTGTCTGTCCAGCACATAAAGTTCGAAGTAAAGCTATTCGAAGTAAACAGTTACCTTGACTATTAATGAAAAATTAAGAAAAGTTCAAGACACTCAATGTCAGGATTGTGCAGCTTCAGCAGATAATAAATACTCAAACAAAAAAAATTATATCTTATATATTTGTAATAATGGTTTTTAAAAATAATGTTATATATAACTGTTATATATTGAATAACCAAAAGATATTTTCTAGTTTTTTAATTATTTTTTGAGCGAAAAAACAATATAAATCATAATTAGAAAAACAAAACACATACATACTGTTTAAATCGCTAATTTTATTTCAATAAAGAATACACTGTTAAATGTACATAATAAAACTTCCCCCAAATAGAATAATATATTAAAGTAGATTATAATATGTAAACTACATTAATAATCAATTCAGAATAAAAACGATCACTATCCAAAATTATATACATATTTATGTCATTGCTTTCATCTTGATTTAATAATATTTGCAAATATAAATAAATGTGGCTGCTAACTAGTTCTAATCCATGACCAGTCAGAGATTTCCTAAATAAGAGAAGGCACGTAAATCTTTTTTTTTAGTGGAAAACTTATAGTCGAAGTGTGGGACTCTCCTGTTAAGGTCTACCCACTATGTACCACAACATATCCTGGAACCACTGAATAATTTTCTAATCTTTGTTTAAACATACCCTATCAAATGAATATGTTCAATCAATAGATGAAATGTACCAAATTCCTGAAAAACAAAATATTTTAACTATTTTGTTTTAAATTAGAATATAAATATACCATTTTCTTTACTTTTTGTTTGGATAGTAGGTTTGCTTTTTATTTTCTTTTTTTTGCATACTCGATGTTTGTTTTGATTCCATGGAAAACTGCTTTGCTAGTCCTAAATTTCACTAGTTAGTGTTCATCCAACTAATCACACAAATTTCTGTACTCTTCGACCATCTACAAATTAGATTATCCCGAAAAACTTTCATAAGTATAAGACTTTTCATATACAATTACCTTCCCAATCGGTAGTCGAATTTTGTTCTGTCTGTTCTTGTCTAATTCTTGAATATGATTATTCCTATCCTACAAAATTGACGATCCTGTAAGGCTTTTTTATTGTTACTACCCTCGGTTGTGTTGCTACATGTAGATTATATGCGGACACCCAGGAATATTCCATCTTATGAATTTGGCACGTTAATTTGTTATCCCTACATGAATTAAATAATATATATAAAAGTTATAAAAATGAATGCAAAAAATAAAAGGAACCCTAAGCTGATTTCATTCTGAACTTAACTTTGAGCCTCCATATATATGAGAATAACGTCGAAAACAGCACCGAAAGCAAGCACCTTAAAAGCAAGTATATTTGCAAAGCAACAGTCAAAGATATAGGTTAAACCTATAGAACAATGACTAAAGATCGATAAATTGTTTTATTTCCCCGAAACTCTATCGGAACGTCTATTCAGAAACAGGGCGAAGGAATATTTCGGTATTAAGTAACCGAATTGCCCCGAGCCGAACCGATTGGCCTTCGGTGCATTCTGTGAGGTCACAAATCGCTCCGATTGTTTTCGGGAATTGTCGGCGTGTCATCAGTACTAGGTTTAAAAATTTATTTTCAATTTGATATAACTTTTTAATTATAAGGAAAAAAATAAGAATAAAAATAGTTTTGTTATAAAACTTATATATATGATCTTTCCATTTATGACAAAAAAAATTGTTCAGAAACCCAATTATACGTCAACCCAGTTCTATAACAGTAGATAGCATAATACTAATATAATAGTATATTAATTACATAGTTAACTAATATAAAAAACTTTTTACCTTCCAATATAAGCGGTTAAGACATCGTTAAGTTTCAGCTCGTTCGTGAGTGACTCGTCGAAGACGACGCTTTTACCGAGTAAAAATTCCTTCAGGTCATAAAAATATTCAGAATGCGCGAACATATCGTCATTTTAAGAGTGGTCTGTCCATCAAATTTTGTTACCTTATTAACAATATATCATCTGGATCCATGTGCTTTATGAGGTTGTTGATCGATGCGTCTTCGGTGGTCTCCAACGGCTTTTTTTGTTTTGGTTCATCGGGTCAGTAGCTACTGATACTTACGGATTTAGAATAAAGGAAAATTAATAGGTATTTAACTTATTTCGTAAAAATCAAAATACATCCACTAAAAATAAAGTAAAATTTAAGTGAATAAATGTAATGATTTCTGTTTTTTTTTCAATGCTTTTTCGAATCCGTTGTTTGTTTTAAGGTGCCCTTTAAATGTATGATAGTCTAAGCGACAGAAACAGACAGAACTCTACTTCTTTTCTTTTTCGTCTTCTTTGTTTGTATGCCTCTTCTTAGGTTTCTGTTCTTGTTAAGGGGTTTGTCCTATCGGTCTCCTACTGCATGGTTTATTGTTCTTATAAATATTCACTAATCTATGTGTCCCATTCTTTCTATGTGTTGATTTCAGGCTTTTTTTGTTTTCATCAATTTGTTTACATCTCGTGGGTTATAATGTTCCATATATTTTTTATAGTAACTAATAATTTTTTAAGTTGTAAGTATATATATATATATATATATATATATATATATATATATATATATATATATATATATATATATATATATATATATATATATATATATATATATATATATATATATATATACATATATACACATATATATATATATATATATATATATATATATATATATATATATATATACATATATATATATATATATATATATATATATATATATATATATATATATATATATATATATATATATATATATATATATATACATATATACACATATATATATATATATATATATATATATATATATATATATATATATATATATATATATATATATATATATATATATATATATATATATATATATATATATATATATATATATATATATATATATATATATATATATATATACATATATATATATATATATATATATATATATATATATATATATATATATATATATATATATATATATCTGTTTTTTGAGATGTTTGTGGTGTGGTGTTTATAAACTACTAGGAAAAAGTCAAGACCATCGTCGGGGAGTATTACGCTTCACTACTGGACCAATTGAAGGGTGTTATTCAGCTGAACGCCCACGACCAAGAAGAAAATACTCTCTCACTACAATAACGCACACGTTCGGAACGTTACTGCAATACTTCATGATCCACGCTTACATATGTGCCTTGTTTACCGGATTGAGCTCCCAATGATTACATCATCTTCCCAAACAAAAAAATTGACCGATGGACTCAATTCACTTAAAATAGTGAACTGAGTCTTAATGTCGAACGTCTTTTAATCTAAATGTATAGAACTGCATGACGATTACGTTAAGAAACAATTTTAAAAACTAAAATTTCTTTATGTTTTCTTTGTCAGACTGCGAAGTTATCGAACGATCCCCATATTTATTATTTCCGGCTTTATGTGCCGTGTGGTGGGTGCTTGCTGACACCTACACATTAGGCGTTGAAGTGGTTGGCGTTAGCGTTCTCTTCACGAGGTTAATTGTAATTACCACTGTCGCTAATATTTTGCAGGCCTGTTACTTCCTTCTGTTAAGATCATATTTTATATAGTTATCTGATATTTTCCTTTTAGCTATTCTTAAAATGATTATCTCATTTTTCTTATCGATCCCTCTTCTATTAGTAATTGATTGATTGTTTTATTAAGTTCCTGCCTATTGTTAAACACGAAATGTAACTATTTGAAGAATAAATTCACTATTTGAAGAGATGATCACATGCTGATTCCCGTGATCTTTTGCTGAGCCTTGTTGATCCCAGTAAGGCTCTACCAATCTATTTCCTCGTTTACTCCTTTACATATTTATGAACTACAAATTTATGTATCTATGTAGTTTATAATACTTTCACTCACAGTCAGTTCACATACACAGGATCGTTATTATATATGGAAACGGTCAAATATCTCGAGAATGCCTTGAGATTTTTTTATGAAACTTCGTGCAATTTGGGTATATTTTCATTTTTTTATTGCCGCGAGCATCTGGACCACTTTTGATGCTGCCTGTATCATTAAATATTTTCACCGTTTCTAAAAGAGTTGACTTGGTGATATTTTTATTCGGATGCATTTCATGAAATATTCGACAAACTTCAGCATAAGTGCGTCTTCTGTCACCGTATCCAACAATGCTTAGTATTTCAATTCTTTTTCCTTCAGTTAAATACATATTAATTTCATATAAAAATTGAAAGAAATTTTAAATTCACAAACTGACGTTACAGTTGTCAAGTGTAATCAAATACTTCATCTGTCATCCACACTTTCATAGTCTACTAAATGAAAAATATATATTCCCTAACCGAAGCACATATTAGCCATTTTTATAAATCTATTTTGAAAAAAAAACTCAATATTTACCTCGTTGAATTTGAAAAAAAATGGCAAATTCAATTAATGTTGTCATTAAAAAAAAATTAAGTTAGCCTTGAATTTTAACTATGCGACAGTAACGAAAAACTACCCAAAAAGAGGCAAACATTACTTGCACAAAACTTCTGTGTTTCAAAATTAAGAAATTTCAAGGGTTTCTGAGTTTTCACTCTATTCTCGTATCTACTAGATTAATTAGATAAAACAATACTTGTTGAAAGATCTATTATATTTCAAGATTTAATATAATAAGTATACCTTTATGTAGATTAGATCAGGTGATTTTTGTGGTTATTTCAATTCAATTTTTTTGTTCAAAATCTTAATAAAGACACAAATAAGGTTTAATTAACTTTTTGTCAAGTCACAGTTCACTTCAATAACCAATATTACCCCATCTTCCAGAACGAACGAAGAACAAGGGGGTTTGAGTTCGAAAGGGTGGTAGGTGACGAAGTTGCTCGTTTTGTTGGAAATTAGCCCAAGGCACAGTTAAAGACGCCGCCAAATTTCCCTTTCTAATTACTAAGATGTGAGAGCTGACAGTTATATTGAAACCGGCTGTTGACAGCTACGCAATTACTGAGTTCGGCTGTCAGACGGCCACCAGGCCCCCCTGTACTCCTTCGTACCCCCGTAGCTCTATCGTTCGCGTAATTACAACGCCTCCAAAGATCGAAGACATCGTCAGGAAACCGCGAGAAAAGACGGGCGAGGTGTAGGGGTTCTGGGGGCGGTCGGGGTTGGGGATGCTGTGGAAGAAATGAGATTTAAGCGGAGAGGAATAAGGAAGTAACTGAGAAATTGGAAAACACTGAATTTCGTGGGGAAGGTTTCACATTAGGAAGTAGTAAATTTGTATATTCTAGGTAAACAAATAAACGTTAGTGCTTTTGTTAGAGAGATATCCAAAAATAAATAGGCGAATACATGAGTAATGTCGTTTTCACAATTTTTTTAAACATTACCATATACTGACAAAAATTTAACTAAACTTAACATTTATTCTACGCGATCAACACAGAACCGCAATATTCTCATCAGCGGTGTTGCCGGGCTGCGCTAAACTTCCGAAAATCAAAGACTAAGACATGTGAAGTGTCTCCGAACCGTCGAGGTGGACTAACCCGTTTCGCAATCTTACATAATAGCGATTATAATACTGCCATATGAAGAGCGACTGTTCTACAGATGATGGTAACAAGAGAAGAAAAACAGCAGATGAAAAAGGCGATGAACTATTCGGAAAGAATAGAAAAACATTTAGAACACCTACTAAAACAATGAAAAACAACGAAGAAAAGCTGGATAATTTTTTAGAATTCATGCAGGACATGAAACTGGAAATGCGAGATATGAAATATGATAAGATATTAGAGAGGAACAAAAAGATTTTAGGGGAGAAATGATACTGTTTAAGGCAGAAAGCAAAATGCTGACAGTTAATAAATAATAAATAATATTAAATAATAATATAATATAAAATAATAATAAATAACAAATATTAAAAAGGGTATAGGAGACGTCATGCAGAATACAAACATAAGAAAACAGGAAGTTTATAGAACAATTGTTGGAAGGGCCATCAAACACGACATATCACATACGACATGATAATGGACAAAGATTAATCCGATTCGCGACAGAGAGATACATGATAATAAAAAGTATCCAGTTGCAGCGGAAGGAGATATACAAAGGAACCTGGAAGTCTTCTAGCGGGAAGGTAATTAACCAAATAGATCCTGTCCTAATAAATAGAAGGCATATGAATATGTTTCTGACCACTTCCTGGTGAGGATTACACTCAGGAATGAATTAGAAAGAATCAGAAACTGCACGCCCCAGATGCAAAGGAAGCCACAGTATAATATAGAAAGGTTAAAAGATATAAGTAAGGCCATTAAAAGGCTATGCAGAAGAATAAGCGACAATATAACAAAGCAAAACTAAAAGATATTGAGGAAAGGTTCTAGAATAGAGAAGTAAGATCGTTTCGCCAGGGTATGAAAAAAATAGGAAATGGTAACCAAGGTAGAAATAACTATTTTAAAATCGAAGAAGGAATGTTAATAGCTAACCAAAACGATATATTACACGGATGGAAGGACCACTTTGATATATTGTTGAATGATGGAGTGGACTGAAGAACAAGAGGAACAGTATTTACGCGACGAAGATGGAATTGTGATAGATGAACCAACAGAAGAAGAGATACGGTACATTAAAAAAAATATAAATAACAGAAGCCCCGGCGTGGATGGCATTACGGCTGAAGTGATGGTAACTGCGAAATAATAAAATTGGCATGGACATACGAGAAAATATCGTCTGAATTGTCAAAAGCCTTAATCTGTCCAATATACAAAAAAGAAGACAGATCGCTCGACGAAAATTATAGAGTTATACATATTCACACATATACAAAATTATAGAATTATACATATATAATTATATACAACATTATAATTATACATGCTACAAGGTTCTGGGTCATAAGGAGATTAATATATATATATATATATATATATATATATATATATATATATATATATATATATATATATATATATATATATATATATATATATATATGCAGAAAAAGTCATAGGTGAGTACCAGGCAGGGTTCAGAAAAAAAAAATAGATCTACGGAAGATCAAATATTTACTCTAAAAGAGGTCCAAGTAAATTGCTATGAATATAAAATAGAGCTGCATACCATCTTTATAGACTTAGCAAGCCTGCGACAGAATAACTAGGGAGAACATGCAGCAAGGAATGACACAACTACAAATACCCAAAAAGCTCATTAGTTTGGTAGGGATGACCTTGGAGAAAAAAAGAGATAGGAAAGTATGGAATAGTGATCGCAAGAATTCGAGGTGAGAAGAGTTCCCAGACAGGAAGACCCTCTGACAAAGACTCTCTTCAATCTGATTCTGGAGGTGATAGTAAGGAAGAGTAAGCTGAGAACTGATGGCACAATATATAACAATGCTCACCTAACACCAATGCTCGTCCTTGATTATGCTTGGCGCAGACTATTTGACAGAAGAGAATATATTTTCGAAAGAGTTCAACAAATTAATAAAAGATACAATCGAAGAGGGCGGGCTGGAGGACCATGAAATATACGCCAGTATAACAAAGGGTAACTGAAAATATGAAAGCCTGAAGGCACTGATGAAGTCCAACATGTGTCCAGGAGCACAAATCTATATATATATATATATATATATATATATATATATATATATATATATATATATTTTTTTTTTTTTTTTTCGTTGTTTGACCGGGAAGGCATATGGATGGTAACCTACACTACATATATACGCCATATATTATTGAAGATATTAAAACGATTTTTCAGTGTCCTGCAGAATTCGACTCGTTTAGTTGAATCATCGGGCTTCATCTCTTGCATGATAACAATTTTGTAGGGGTGGAAATATAAGTATTTACGAATTAATGCGATGAATCGTGGATCTGTGCAAATGTAGAAGAGCTATGCGGAGTCGTAGAAACTGCCGTGGATCATCTCTAACAGGCTGACCAACGCGGTCGACATTCGTGCTCGTTCTTGATGTCCTTTTGGGCCCAGTTGATTTATCCCGCATTTTGTTTCTAGTCTCTTCAAACTAGCGCACCCAATACTTGATTAAATTCATATTTGGCACATTTCTCATGGTCGCTATTAAAATTAAATAAAATGTGTCCTTATAGACGTCGAACAATATAGCTGTGATCTCGTTACACGATCCATCTCTACTAAACTTAAAAAGCCCTTCAAGCGTTTGATACTACTCCTCCCCCCCCCCGCTATCTGTATTTGGCGCGTAACAATTAAAACTAAAACGAAAAACATTCTGAGACACGTTAATTCAGATTATATGATGATCGTTTAATTATTAATATTTTTTGTTTCAGGTCCACGAACTAGACGAATGAAGAAACCAGGCACCAAAGGTACTGTACCCGAAGAAAAACGACCCAGAACCGCCTTTTCTGGGGCCCAACTTGCCCGCCTCAAACACGAATTCGCCGAAAACCGTTACCTCACCGAACGTCGTCGTCAACAGCTCAGCGCAGAGCTGGGCCTGAATGAGGCCCAAATCAAAATTTGGTTCCAGAACAAACGGGCCAAAATCAAAAAAGCTTCTGGGCAGAAAAACCCACTAGCATTGCAACTGATGGCCCAAGGACTCTACAATCATAGTACCATACCTCTCACTAAAGAGGAAGAGGAATTAGAGAAACTACAAGTTCAAGGAAAAGTGTCGTAGGTTAAATGAATCGAATGCTCTTCGAATGGACAAAGTGCGATTTCTGCGCCATCTCGACGGCGTTAATAAGCAATAACGTTTGTAAAAATGTGCATATTTTATATATAACTTTTCATTTGTAAATACCTGTATATATTGATGTTAAAAAAAATTAAATGGTCCTATATGTTACTCTTAATTTTATATGTTTCTTTAAAGGCGTTTGGAATTCATCAATAACGTTTGTAGTTAATCTTGTTTCCATAATAATGAAAAATAAGTCATGGTAAATTTGAACGAAACATGTCGTATAAAAATTGATCTTTTCTATATGTAATAGTGTTTTTTTTATTCTACAAAAAATGGTAAAAACGTATTGTTACTTGATATTGTAGTACTAAAAGAAATAACATTTAATTCCTGGATAAAAAAAATATATTAATAAAAACATATTTATTAAAAGTGTTTGAAAACTAACCTTGCGTTTTATTTTATTAAAAATCCTAATATATATATATATATATATATATATATATATATATATATATATATATATATATATATATATATATATATATAAAACGCACAACAACCTGCGTCTCTGCTATTATAAGCAATGGTTAGTAAGTAATTGATTGATTGTGGAGAGGTACTCCCTATTCTTGGCGAGAGAACATATGTCGGTATCATATATACACTAGTATATACAGGGTGTCCCATAACTTAACCACCATATAGCAACTGGTGATAGTAGAGATCAACATAAGAGGCTTTACTCAATAAATGTGTTGGTAAATGTTAGTCACTAAAAGGATGTAGGGTGTTGAAAGTGAAACTAAATTTTCGAAAAATTGAGATAATTTAAAAACGGTTGTAGTTATCAGGTTCAAAATTGGAGTTGTTGGGATTTTAAAGGCGGCAAATCCGAATTTGGTACTAGCTTGAGCCTAGTTCCTAAAGGGCGCTTGCTACCTACTTTGTGAAGGATTAACTCGCTCGTATTTGTTTACCTTACAAAGTTGAGAATATTTTGACTTCAAAATAGAGTAGAGTCATAATCTCTACGTATAAAAGGTCCTCTTGGTCAATATCGATATCTCATGCCGTTTGCAAGATATTTGTGTCAGAATATTCCACTACACATCTTGGCGATGGCTGAAAATCTGCAATTCACAAAGTGTGCCTTGTATGTTGTGTACACATTATTACGTCTCGGTGACAACTGTCATTGTTTTCTATCTCTTCCATTCAACGTAGGTGGAAACAAGTTTCTCCAGTCTTGAATTGGTATTAAATACTTTTTAAAAAATGCTCAGACTTACTCACTTTCCAAACCGTGATTTAAGGGATAAGCTCTGCGTTTATGCAAGAGTAAATTACAATAGTCGCGCTGCAGTTAGAAAGTATGAAGAGCTCTACCCAACCAGAATCATCCCAGATCGACAAATTTTTCAAAGAATTTTCAATCAGTTAGGCGAAACAGGTTCATTTTATTACAACTATCCTACCCTTTCAAGAATACCCCATAAAAAAATTGTTTCCCCACCATTTTTCGCCTTGTGCTTAGTTTCGCCTTGTGTTTACTTCCACAAGATTTGCCGGCTAGATCAGAATTTTGTCAAAATCAACTACATAAAAAAAGGCCCCGTGTTCCTGAAAAAGATATTGTTTACTGACGAGGCTACTTTTACCAGACGCGGGCTTTATAACTGGCGAAATAATCATTATTACGCCCTGGAACATCCACACCTACCAAGAGGGCGACATTTCCAGCATTAATTTTCAATTAACATTTAGTGCGGCATTATTGACAATTTTTTAATCAGCCTATTTGAGTTTTCTCAAAGACTGAATGGAGATCAATATGTGCAGTTTTTAGAAAATAATTTATTAGACTTTTTGGACGGTATATCTCTAAACTTAAGACAAGACTTGTTGTCCATGCAAGATGGGGCGCCACCGCATTCATTTTACTGTTGCAGTGCAAAATCGTTTGAATCAACGTTTTCCACATCGATTGATACGACGCGGTGGTGAGTTTCCTTGGCCACCTCGTAATCCAGACTTTAATCCGTTAGACTTTTATTTGTTGCGGCCAATGTTATTAGAAATGAAGAAAATATCTTCTCAAACGTGAGGCACTTAACAAAGAGCCTGTGAAAGCGTATTGTGGTAAACGATGAAAACTTTCAACACCTATATTGAAGTAAATTTTAAAAAATTGTGTGTTTGTTGTTTTTGTTGTTTTTTTTTCCTCGTATCCAAGGCACACTTTGTGAATTGCAGATTTTTAGCCATTGACAAGATGTGTAATGGAAGATTCGAACACGAATATCTCGCAAACGGCGTGAGATATCGGATATTGACCAATGGTACCTTTTTTACGGAGAGATTATGACTCTATATATATATATATATATATATATATATATATATATATATATATATATATATATATATATATATATATATATATATATATGTATTCAGGGTGTACATATATATCTTTTCGAACAATTTTTATCACATGTAAATTTTTTTTTTATTCTATTAACACCAATTACGATAGGAAACAGAATATCAATTATACATACAGGGTGATTCCTAAGTAGAGACATGTTTTTAACAGCGTATAAAACTCGATAAAATAAACATTTTTTTTAATTTAATTTTTTAAATATCTCCAAAATTAGATCTCTGTAGCATTTAATGAATTTTAAAAAATGCAAGCCCGGCGCTTAAAATAATTTAAACAAATTTAATTGATCGCCCGCAAATTCAAAACCTACAGAAGACAATGTTTATTTTTTTTGTGAATCATTCATTCCTTTTATTTTATTGTCACTTTTAACGTGGATTTCTACCGTGATTTTTGGAAAGATAAAATAGCTCACGTCTATGAGAATAATGAATTAGTTGACATGCTTTTAATTTATGGAGAGTGTCTTCAATACGCTAATGCAGCATCTCAGCTATAGGTTTAGTGTTTTCCAATTTTTCATCGGGCTTACCTATTGCCGAAATCATTTATTCGGGTTATGCAAAGAGCCAAAGATACGTATGATTTGAGGGAACATAGTGGATGGCCCGCGGGAAGACCGAGTGTACGTGAAAACGTGCAACGGGAGAAACAAATTTTGAATCTTATCGAGGAAGGCCCAACAAGTACTCGAGAAATACTACGGCAAGATGAACTGAGCCAAAAAAGTTGTTACATTACGAAACAATCAGTTGTATCGATTTCATGTGCAGAGTTCAAGCCTTAGTAGCGCTTACACCAACATGAGACGAGTCAAAACTATACCAGGATCTTTTTGGTTATGAACGAGAATTTATTTACCCGAAATGGAATTCACAATTCTCACAATACTCACTTTTGGTCAGTTGATAATCCTCTAGGAAAGCAAATTTTCAACATAGATTTTCGGCCAATGTGCGGAGAGCAATTGTCAACGGTATTCCTGTTGAGTCTTTTCTTTTGACGGATCGTTTAACTATCTCGAATTTTTACATAATCATCTTCCCAGTCAGAAAATCTGCCTCTGAATGTCAGAAAGAACACGTGGTTCTTACACGATGGAGCACGAGCTGATTTTAGACGTGAAGTGCTGGAGTTATTAGACATAACTTTTGCTACTATGTAAGTAGGTCGTAGAGACAGTTGCGTGGCTGCCTCGGTCACCAGATCTTAACTATTGTGATTTCTTTTTATGGGGCTATATGAAAAGCCTAGTTTTTAAAACGTCAGTTAATACAAGGGAAGAACTTATTGATCGCATAGAACAGGCTGATGAGACTATTAAGGGAAGATCTTTATCACTATTACGCGCATGCACCGACTCTTGGGTACGTCGTGCCCAAGTTTGCGAGGAATGAATCGGCGACTGCGTTGAACCCTTTCTTTAAGTACAAGGTGCAGGACCGGAATAAATGTTGTTTTCGAAATTGATATGGTAAGTTTTTAGGGTTTCAGGTTTTTACAAAATCGTGTTTTATACGTTAAAAAAAGTCTGTATAAGTATCATTATTGTTTATCGATTTTTGCTAACATAGTGGTAAAATTAGCAAAAATTAGCATTTTTTACTGCCAAAAAATGCAAACGGGTTGGTTTTCACCTTATTTCCCTTTAAAAGATTTCCTATTTAATGAATTTTGGAGAGAGCGGAATAGAATGCGAAGATGCGTTGCCCAGCGAGTCAAGTGGATTGGGCAAAACATCCCAATTAAAGCTCAACAATTTTGCCCAGTCCTGATTGAAACATCTTGCAATGGGTACAAATTAACTCTAAATTTGAAAAGCAGTTAGATAATATTTTATTATTTTAAACTTCTAGCTCTACTTTCGTATATCATCAGATCATAGCGCTTTCCTATTCCGCTTCCGTACGCCGTTTCTTTTTCTTCGTTTAAGTGTTACTGAGCAAAGTGTGTGTGTCTCGCGGAGTGCGTAAGAACAAGACAGGTGTCGATTTTGTTCCAACTATTTGAATGCATGTGATTAATTCCATATTTTCTCTGATCTCTCTTGAATCCACTGCCCAGCCACCTTTCGTCGCAGTTTCGGTCGATTATCGGGGTTCGGTTGTACTCGTTGTGGAAGTGAAAGGTCATTTTTAATATTGAACTCTGTGGTGAAGAGCCTCAATGATGTAATATTTTAGTTTATCGTATTTTTACGGATTTGCACCTCGAGGTTAATTTGATTAGCGGTCTTATGGGAGGATTTGTAACACCGAACTTGAAGGAAGGGTACTGTGACCTCATCAGAATGTCCACCAAACCGGGGCAGCATAGAAACCCTTTTGCAGGTAATTTCCTTGTTTTCTTTCCTTTTCATTTTTTTTTGTTTTGTTGATTATCGTCCGTGGTCCTCGGCCAGTTTGCCCTGTCTTCTCTTGGCTACGGGGACAAGCCATAACATTATTTTAATTTTTTTCTTTTTTTTTGAATATCTTGCTTTTTTTAAGGTTCTTGAATCGAAGAAAAATTTAGGGTTAAAAATTAGGTCCTAGGATGGAACGGAATTTAGGTGGCGTGTACCACCCCACATTCCAACCATTCTTGTGGGAAGACTGACTCCGACCACGTTTTTTTTCTTTTTCCTTTTTCTCTCTCTTTTTATTATATTATTTATATTACCTTATATAACTTATTACCTTATATATTATTTTATTATATATTACCTTATATAACCTTATCCTCACCTTCGTCTTAGAGAATGATAAGACCGATCTTCCCGCTTTGCAATACCGTTTGTGTGAGCCCTTTTATTTTACTTTTACTTTTAATTTTTGGCGCCCAAAGTGGAACCTTTATTTCTTTTTAACCTTTTATTATGGGGGTCGCGGTGGTGATGCAGCTGAACTCCAATATTATTGATATATTACTCAGGTCGGCATGATTTTTGTAACATTGATGAGAATGCTCTTTTGCGTTTCATTTAGGTAGTTATTAAAACACCTTTTCACAGAAATGATCTAGCACGCCCCATTTTCAAGGACCTGCTTCTCCTTTATATCATGGGCTAATTGAAATTATTTGTGCCTGACTTTGGTCTGGACAATGTAGGAATTGGCACTAGACCGCAGAGGGGATATTTTCAAAGTATTCTTTAAGGGACATTCTTTAGACGAACCTTTAAACGAATTCGGATTCTTTCACGATTTTAACGATTTTTAAACGGATTCTTTAAACGAACCTTTAAGGGCAGTTTGTTTCTGTCTCGTTTATAGTCAGTCAGGTGTTTAAGTTCATTCTATATAAAATGGCAAGTTCTAGTTGTCGATTTTGCAAATGTCCAGCGGATAAGTTTTGTTGTATATTCGGACGAATTATTTTAAAGTCACAAACTAGATCTATATTCGAGGAAGTCAAAAAGCCTATCTTTTATATTTTAAGTGCTAAATTGGAGATTAAGGTAAAAGTTGGGCTCACCATGTTTGCGGTGTGAGTTGTCACGGTAAGTTTAATGCAGTGGATGCATCGCAAGAAAAATTCTATGCTGTTTGTTGTTGTGTGAAGAGAACCTACCGACCACGTAAGTCTTTGCTACTTTTGTATTACTAAAACAGAGATTTTGTATTACTAAAAAAGAGATTTAAAAAAAGCAAAGAGATAAAACTCAGTGTGCAAATGTACCTTCTGCACTTAGACCAGTTCCTCATAGCCAAGAACTACTAGTAGCGAATGCGCCTTTAAACATGGACAGCATATTTCTAGGTAATTCTAATTCTTCATCAGGATCTCTTCTTGAACTTCCTGAGAACACCAGTTGTGACTCAACATTTTTAACTTCCGGTGAACCTAACTTAATAACAGAATTAATTAAATAATTGGTACGTGACTTGGAATTGTCATAATAAAAGCGGAACTTCTTGGTTCCAGACAACAGTGGCACTTATTAGGTAGAAATGCAAATGTTTCACTTTGCCAAAAACGGAATGTAACATTTTCAAGTTTTTATAAAATGGAAGGATCGCTATGTGTCTGTTGTGAGATTGAAGGTTTAATGAATGTACTTAATATGGAACATGTACATCCTAAAAGCAGTACTGTTCCATAATGGAAACAAAAACCCATCTATTCCTTTAGCCCATTTAGTTATAATGAAAGGAACCTATAACAACTTAGCAACCATACTAAATTGTGTTAAATATGAACAGTATCAGTGGGATATTTGTGGCGATTTAAAAGGGATATAGGGTTTTACTAAGTACTGCTGTTTTTTGTATCAGTGACACAGTAGAGAAACAAAAGAACATTACAGTAAGAACGGTTAGCCTCATAGAACTTCTTTTGAACTTATTATTTCAAACATAAAATATGTTATATGTTTGTGATATATTTTAAAATAAAAAAAAGTGTTTTTTTCCAGATGGAGAGGTTCCATATTAAGGTTGGCCTATAAAAAACTTTGTCAAAGTTATGGGCAAAGAAAGTAATGGTGTCAAGTACCTAAAAGAAATATTTCCTTAATTCAGTGATTAAGCAAAACTAAAAGAAGGTATATTTATTACACCTCAAATAAAGAAGATCCTAAATAACTTCCGTTTTCAAGAAAAATTAAATGAAAAAGAATTGGCCGCTTGGAAGTGTTTTGTAAGTGTAGTAAAATGATTTCTGGGTGATAAGAATGATGAAAACTATAATAATCTGATAGATGGACTCTTGAAAGCCTATGAAATACTAGGGTGTCGCATGTCCTTTGAGATGCATTTTTTACATTCTTATTTGGATTTTTTCCGGAAAATTTGGGTGCAGTTTCACTAGGACCTCTAGCGACTACTGCTGGCTTTTAAAAAGAGATTATGTTACAGAACAGAAGAGGAACAGAAAAATAAATATTAGATTGCAAAAATATATCGTCTCCTTTTTTCCCCACCATCAACTCCCTGTAATAAAAACTGTACGTGTTACAGTAATTAGCTTATAATTTTCAAGTTTAGGACTACAAAATACTTCATATACACCTATTTTACTTCAACAAGTTTAAATTTGTTCACCTGTGTTATTTATGTAAATTATTATTAACATTAAATCAGTTTTACTGATTATTCGGATGTGTATGTCAGGTATATTCATCATGTCAGTATATTTCATCATGTCAGTATATTTGAATCAAATTTAAAATGTACTGCGTGTCCTTGCAGAAAGTTTCAAGCACTATTTTAAAGGTTTTGTTAAAATTTTTAAAACTTAATACCCTTATTTTTCTTTCAAGATAAAATAAAAATTACCAGTTTATCAGCGGTAGTTATTATTGTAGTCTCATTTTAAAGTTCTGGCATTCTTATTGGATTCTATATCGCGGATCACTACTTGACTAGAATCAAACTTAACTTAAAACCTCGAAAAATTATTCAAAATAGACCGCTAATACCAAAGTTCGATCCAACGAAAATAAAACCAGCCATAACAGAAGAGCTTGATAAACAATCAGCACAGAACGGGCAAGAATTGAAACAAAAAATTATTAAAACAGCCTTAAAGTTGGTCCCTTTACAAAAACGTAGAAAACATCGGTGGTGGAATGAAGTTTGCGAGCAAACAGTATTGAGCCAAAGTAAAACATTCAAAGATTGGAACAGTCAAAAACAGCAATAAACTATAACATCTTTTTGGAAGTAAGAAAAGAAACATCGAAGGTAATTAGACAAACTAAAAGAAAATATGAAAACAATCAACCTAATGAAATAGAAAAAGATTTCCAAAAAAATAACAACCGAAACTTTTACAAAACATTTAAAACTAAATTAACAGGCTATCAACCGCAAAGTCTTTGCTTCCAAAAGGAAAACGGACAATTAGCTCTAAAAACCAAGACAATTGCAAAGAACTTGCGAAATATTTTAAACAAATACTAAACTGTCCTGAGCCCGTAAACAAATTACCAACACTAACCCCTAAATAAACAAACCCAGATTCATTACCATCGAATGAAGATGAATAATTAGGCAAATCAAGCGACTTAAAAATAACAAAGCTTCTGGTGAAGATGGAATCACTGCTGAACTTTTGACATCCGCTGGTCCAGGCACAATTAAGGAAATAACCAACATTCTACAAGGAGTTTGGCGAACCGAACGGATTCCGGAAAATTCGAAAGACGCTCTAATCCATCCACTACACAAGACAGGAGATAGAACGGATGTAAACAATTATAGAGGGATATCTCTTCTCCCAGTTTGTTACAAGATTATATCTCAATGTCTACTAGACAGAGCACAGGGACAGTTAGAACCTAAAATTGGTGAATATCAAGCAGGTTTTCGACCAGGCAGATCCTGCCCTGAACAGATCCTGAATCTAAAGTTGATCCTAAGACATCAAAAACTGTACAATAAAAATTCCGTTTGTATATTTGTGAATTTCAAAAAAGTATATGATTCTATTGACCGCGAATCTTTATTCCGAATCTTGAAAGAACAAGAATTAGATCTGAAAACGCTGGCAATTATTAAAGCAACATTAACTGACACATGGTCAAAAGTTAAATTTATGGGTTACATCTCAGAGCCCTTCGAAATTAAAACTGTAGTGAGACAAGGGGATGGACTCTCGCCACTCTTATTTAACTGTGTTCTAGAAGAAGTAATAGAAGAGTGGCGTGAAAAAATATCGGCTTTGGATATTGAGCTGCCCATTAAACTGAGGAGAACCAATATCAAAATTGATTGTCTGGCGTTTGCCGATGATCTAGCAATGTTGGCTCAAAATGTATTAACAACACAGAAACAGATTGAAATCCTAAAAGAAATAGCAGAAAAGGTAGGACTCCAAATCTCCTTTGAAAAGACACAATACATGACCTGCAACAGACTAAGAACACCATTTCTAAAAACAAAATATGGTAACATCAGACGAGCCTCTCAATTCAAATATTTGGGTGAAATAGTCATGGAAAATGGATTGGAAAAAGCGGCCAATAAGGGTAGATGTCAAAAAATGGAAACGGTATTGAGACTTACACAAAATATATACAACAAAAAATGCTTATTTAGAAACACAAAACTGAGACATTACAACACAGTTATTAAGCCAGAATGTCTATATGGGACAGAAACGCTCATTTTGAATATAAAGAGAGACATCGAGAACATTGAAAAGAAGGAAAGGAAAATCAAAAGAAAAATTCTAGACCCCAAACAAATAATTAGCACAACATACCGACTTCGAGAATACCAAGAAATCAAACAATACACAGATATACATAGTGATATGAGAAAAAGAAGACTTAAATTTTACGGACACATAAAACGGATGAATCCGAGTAGGCTAACTAGACAAATAGTCGAATTTTATGAAAATAGGAGTAGAGCTAAAGTAGAAATAATTAAATGGATTGCTGCAATTAAAGAGGACCTAAGATCAGCAAATATTATACAAAGTGAAATTCAGGATAGAGGCTGTTTCAGACACAAGGTTAACGTTTGGAAGGTTGGCCAGAGAGAAAAATGTAGGAAGACTGGAACAACTTGGTCTGACGAAAGGAAAAAAGTTCATAGCGAAAGAATGAAATTCGTTTGGGCGCAAAGGAAGGCTAACAACAACAAACGCCTCTAATTGTACTTCGCGTGGTCCACCAGGGCCCATACGTGAATAATAATAATAATGTATGTATATATATATATATATATATATATATATATATATATATATATATATATATATATATATATATATATATATATATATATTTGTAATAAGAGAGAGCCTATTCAAAAATATCATCGTTTGGGTTTATGAAAATCCCATCGGCTGATCTATTGCCATTTGTTGACAAGGACTTGCAGCACCGTACCAAAAAAGGTGGGAAAATGAAATGAAACTTAACCCGAAAGTGGTCAAGTCGCAACTAGTCCCCCGGTTATTGAGCCAACGCCTTTCCTGCTTGATCCAGCCGATCGCCAATAATTGATTAATAGCATTTGGGCGGCAATAATTCTAATTGATTTAGATTGGACACGGTCCGAGAGCGTATCGAAAGGAAAATGCTTATTGAAATTTATGCGATTGGCTCGTTAAAACTAGAATTCTGATTAATTTCGTGTGACGTAAGTCTCCGATAAGCATATGGTTGCTTTTTGCAATGTCGAAAATGGGTTGAAATGTTGTTTCCTTCTTAATTTGTATTCGAATTCGTTCTGCTTACATTTTTATTTGTCATCTTTTTTTCTCTCGTTTCTCTTCGAGACAAATTATCCGTGTTATCTATTACGGCCGCATGTTCGTCCTCTTATATAATAATTTACATGCAATTAAATGAATATGAATGACCTAACTAACTGCAATATCGAGAAAATTATCTACACACTATTACGTGTACCAGAATATCTGATACCTGAGATTAGAAATCAAGAGCATATTATGTTATATTTATTACAGTGTAAAAAATATTTTATTTTATAAGCGTTTTTCTATAAGGATTATATTCACTCCTCCATAAATAATTATGCCTGTTTTGGTATGATTCCATTGTATAATAATGATTCCACCACCAAATATACAGTAGAGCGTTTTTAGCAATTTTTAGAAAAAAAATTAAAAAAGACTTCCCAGTGATTGAACCGCTCGTGAGATTTGTGAAGTAGTCAGGAAAGGCGCCAAATTAATCCGCACCACTCAGTTCCATGGTGGTCCATGATCTACCAATGCTGACGTTTTAAATGTAGTTTTGGCTGCAGATCATAATATAAGCACTAGAAAATCTTCAAATGAATTAAGAGTATCCAATAATCCAATACTACTCTTAACCGCCACTTGTAGGTGTAGGTCCCATAGAAAGAACTATAGGCAGTGAATAACTAAGAACTTTAAAAGCAAAAATACTTTTGTTGCACTCTAGTATTCTCATTATAATTCTTCGCTCGTGACATTGGCGAAGTAGTCAGGGAAGGTGTCATATTAATCCGCACCGCTCAGCTTTGCTTAAAAAAGTTCCGAAAGGAAGACTTGGGTCGAGGTGATAGGGGAGCGGGGATCGGTTGACCATGATCTACCGATGCCGACGTTTTAAAATTAGTTTTGGCTGCAGATCCTAGAATAAGCACTAGAAAATCTTCAGATTAATTAAGAGTATTCAGTAATGCAATATTACTCTTAAGTGGCACTTGTAGGTGTAGGTTCCATAGAAAGAATAACTATAAGCAGTGAATAACTAAGTACTTCAAAAACGAAAATACTTCTGTAGTACTCTAGTATTTTTATTATAAATCTCCGCTCGTGAGATTTGTGAAGTAGTCAGGGAAGGTGCCATATTAATCTGCACCACTCAGCTACGCTTAAAAAAGTTCCGAAAGTAAGACATGAGTAAGGGTGATAGGGTGGGAGGGGATCAGTCATATATGATCTACCAATGCTGACGTTTTAAAAGTAGTTTTGGCTACAGATCCTAGAATAAGCACTAGAAAATCTTCAGATTAATTAAGAGTATTCAATAATCCAATATTACTCTTAACCGGCACTTGTAGGTGTAGGTTCCATAGAAAGAATAACTATAAGCAGTGAATAACTAAGTACTTCAAAAACGAAAATACTTCTGTAGCACTCTAGTATGTGTGTTATAAATCTCCGCTCGTGAGATTTGCGAAGTAGTCAGGGAAGGTGGCATATTAATCTACACCGCTAAGCTATGCTTAAAAAGTTCCGAAAGGAAAACATGAGTCGGGGTGATTTGGGGGGAGAGGATCGGTCGTACATGATCTACCAATGCTGACGTTTTAAAAGTAGTATTGGTTGCAGATCCTACTATAAGCACTAGAAAATCTGCAGATGAATTAAGAGTATCCAATAATCCAATACTACTCTTAACCGGCACTTGTAGATGTAGGTCTCATAAAAATAATAACTATAAACAGTAAATAATTAAGAACTTCAAAAACGAAAATTCTTTTGTGGCACTCTAGTATTCTCGTTATAATTCTCCGTTCGTGAGATTTGCGAAATAGTCAGAGAAGGTGTCATATTAATCCGCACCGCTCAGCTGGGCTTAAAAAAGTTCCGAAAGGAAGACCTGAGTCGGGTGATAGTGGGGGAGGGGATCGGTCGTACATGATCTACCAATGCTGACTTTTGTAAAGGTAGTTTTGGCTGCAGATCCTAGAATAAGCACTAGAAAATCTTCAGATGAATTAAGAGTACCCAATAATCCAATACTATTCTTAACCGGCACTTGTAGACGTAGGTCCCATAGAAAGAATAATTATAAACAGTGAATAACTAAGAGCTTCAAAAACGAAAATACTTCTGTAGTACTCTAGTATTTTTATTATAAATCTCCGCCCGTGAGATTTGCGAAGTAGTCAGGGAAGGTGCCATATTAATCTGCACCACTCAGCTATGCTTAAAAAAGTTCCGAAAGGAAGACATGAGTAAGGGTGATAGGGTGGGAGGGGATCAGTCATATATGATCTACCAATGCTGACGTTTTAAAAGTAGTTTTGGCTACAGATCCTAGAATAAGCACTAGAAAATCTTCAGATTAATTAAGAGTATTCAATAATCCAATATTACTCTTAAGTGGCACTTGTAGGTGTAGGTTCCATAGAAAGAATAACTATAAGCAGTGAATAACTAAGTACTTCAAAAACGAAAATACTTCTGTAGCACTCTAGTATGTGTGTTATAAATCTCCGCTCGTGAGATTTGCGAAGTAGTCAGGGAAGGTGGCATATTAATCTACACCGCTAAGCTATGCTTAAAAAGTTCCGAAAGGAAAACATGAGTCGGGGTGATTTGGGGGGAGAGGATCGGTCGTACATGATCTACCAATGCTGACGTTTTAAAAGTAGTATTGGTTGCAGATCCTACTATAAGCACTAGAAAATCTGCAGATGAATTAAGAGTATCCAATAATCCAATACTACTCTTAACCGGCACTTGTAGGTGTAGGTCCCATAGAAAGAACAACTATAAGCAGTGATTAACTAAGAACTTCAAAAGCGAAAATACTTTGTTGCACTTTAGTATTCTCATTATAATTCTCCGCTCGTGAGATTTGCGAACTAGTCAGGGAAGGTGCCATATTAATCCGCACCGCTCAGCTGGGCTTAAAAAAGTTCCGAAAGGAATACCTGAGTCGGGTGATAGTGGGGGAGGGGATCGATCGTACATGATCTACCGATGCTGACGTTTTAAAAGTAGTTTTGGCTGCAGATCCTACTATAAGCACTAGAAAATCTGCAGATGAATTCCAATAATCCAATACTACTCTTAACCGGCACTTGTAGATGTAGGTCTCATAAAAATAATAACTATAAACAGTGAATAACTAAGAACTTCAAAAACGAAAATTCTTTTGTGGCACTCTAGTATTGTCGTTATAATTCTCCGTTCGTGAGATTTGCGAAATAGTCAGAGAAGGTGTCATATTAATCCGCACCGCTCAGCTGGGCTTAAAAAAGTTCCGAAAGGAAGACCTGAGTCGGGTGATAGTGGGGGAGGGGATCGGTCGTACATGATCTACCAATGCTGACTTTTGTAAAGGTAGTTTTGGCTGCAGATCCTAGAATAAGCACTAGAAAATCTTCAGATGAATTAAGAGTACCCAATAATCCAATACTATTCTTAACCGGCACTTGTAGACGTAGGTCCCATAGAAAGAATAATTATAAACAGTGAATAACTAAGAGCTTCAAAAACGAAAATACTTTTGTTGCACTCTAGTATTCTCGTTATAATTTTAATATTAATTAAATAAATTCCTAAAATTTCCAAAGGAAAAAAAGTGAAAAGAGCACAGTGGGAATATGAAATCCCTGGTCCGACATCCGAATTATGGCACACCAAAAAGAGAAAACAAGCATTTATTATATAAAATAAAGAAACAGGCTAGACACGCTTCGATCTTCAGATAATATGGAATATTTAAACTCTAAGGTACTTGACAAAAACCTTATAGGTTAGCGTCATGTTTAATGTTAAATTAATATTGAAAGAAGCATTAAGCAGGGATGTGTGATTTCAGATTCGATATTTAATATAACTTTAAACCGGGCCATGAAGAGATAATAATATTATTCAGGGTCTCATGGGGTTTTTCTAATAAAGCAGATATCGATTAAGTGGATGAAAATGCATGATATCAGACAGTTTCCCCACCTCTTTGGCAATTTGTTGATGCCCAGAAAAACCGTACATCTTTTGAGGTGGTCCGGTTATGAAACCATTTTTTCGAAATTTCCGTAATTGTTGAGGTATTTCATGAAAAGTGCGTAAAACATCGATCAAAACAAGTGATAGTCGAACCAGGCCAAGTCTGGTGAGTACGGTGGGTGGGGTAAGAATTTCCAACCAAGTACAGAATGGTGTTTCAAACCGCTTTCGTTGTGTGTGTGGGGGTGTTGTGCTGTAAAATCACTATTCCCTGTCTTGTGGCCCATTCTGGTCGCTTTTCGATCAATGCATGGTTTAAATTGATTATTTGTTGACGGTAGCGAACGGTATTAACTGTTTCACGTAGTGTCAGAAGTTCATGTTACACGACACCCTTCTGCACATCTCACCAAATGCACAGCATTGTCTTCTTTTCAATGCTATTCGATCTTTCGGTCGATGTTGATGGTCAACCTAAGATTTTCTGACCTTTGGGTTCTCGAAACAAATCGATTTTTCGCTTCCAGTCACGATCCGATGCAAAAAGTCTTTCTTTTATGCCGAGAAAGCAAAACTTCGCACATCGTTTTCCGCTTTTCCATCTGTCTGTCATTCAGCTGATACCAGTGGTACCAATTTTTCTATCTTCCCGATCTTTTCGATGGCATGCAGATGATCACAAATGGTTCGGCGATCAACATTTAACCTCTTTGCCATTTGCTGTTGAATTTGCATATCGTTTTTTTCCAACAATGCTAGCAATTCGGCATCTTTAATTGTTTTCGGTTGACCTGGGCATTATTGTTTGTTTTCTTTGTCGAAATTACCACTTTTGAATAGTCTACAACCTGTCTACCCCTATAATAATAATTCGGTAAATCCATCGCTCGCTTGGGCGAATATGTACACCATAAACTTCTCGAAGTGCTCTATAAGTTTAGCGCACAGAACACTGATTTTGATAATAAATTTTGACAATTTGCAAGCGTTGCTCTGATGTCAAACGTTTCACGATGATTTGCCAGTGTCAACAGAACTCAGAGTTCCTTTGACAACGAGCCCTATCGGAAGTTCGAATTCACCCGTTACATACATCACGACCATTTAAACAAAATCTAAACTTATCATTAAAACAAATAGCATTCCAGTTTTCTATTCAATTCGAACTCAGTACCGTTCTATGCGGCGCGTCTCAAGATGCGGGGTAACAGTAAATCTCAATATTCTTCACAAGTAAATGTCAGTTAACAGTCATCTTGGAAAAAGTCCTATCTGTAGCTGCGACAAAACTATAAAGCATTTTTTATATTGATTTCTTTTCTGAAAAAAATGCCGTTTGTAAGGTCCGTGTATACTTTTAGAACGACTAGAATATCGTACTGGTGCATAATTTGAATCTTTGAATCATCTTATCCATGTCCTCATAACGATGTCCTCATAACGATGACAATTAACTTCGCTTTTTCACGAAACCTTAACCATGCTTTTTTCATGTTTTTTTTTCGAATCCATGTCATTTTAACACTTTCAACAAAATCTCAAGAATACTGACAGCTTTAAAGCATCAAAAATACCTTACATCTTGTGGTATACTGTAAGAGAAAGCATCTAATAAGGACAATAGGCACGCATGGCCATCGCAAGAATCATCCTCGAAAAGTCATACTAATAGATTCAATAAAAACATCGCGAACTTGTCAAATACTGCTATGTCGATTTCATACAGCATAAAATCTGAGATACTATTCGTCACACCCTTGGATACTTCTAAGAGGACCAAAACGTCGTATTGCCTGATCCTTAAACCATTTCATCCATGCCCTCATAGCGTTAGAAGCAACAGGGTCTAATCTTCTAGCTATTTCATGGAAACTTAAATCTGATTCTTTCAATCCAATAGCGCGTCTCATTTCAAATTCCGATAAGTTACATTTTTCAAACAATATGGTTCCATTGGTTGCATCTTAGCACTTTTAACAGAACCACCATGGTGCTTGATTTGGTAGCATACGTGTTATACCTCATTACATATTTTGCAATCCATTACATAAGATGTATAAATAAAAAAAGAACAAGCAAAAAGTTTTTACTTAGTATTGCACAGTTCTTTATTCCTGAAAAACAAGTTTACCTTACTTGTCTTATTTGAAATAAAATAAGATTGAAAACTTGAAATAAATAAAAGATCGTGTAAGAAAAATGTGATGTTTATTTTGATCTACGCTACTGCGAACCCCGAAATGAACAAAAATCCATTATTTATGGGCTCGTATTGTGCGTGGGTGTCTTAGCTTGATGTATGGTCTTAGTCTATTCCTTTTTAATAGATTGGTCACACTCGCTTGTTGAGGTCACTGATTTTAAAGAAAAAGAATTCAGCTCCGATGATATTACCGTGATTGTTCTGTGGTCTTTCGGTTTTCACAGTTAGAATAAAGTGTCAAGAGGGTCGGTGTAAATTGGGTTTTTCAATAAAAAATAATTATCGATTTTTTTTACTTTATTTTAAAACTTTATCATAAATAATATTAACAATCGATGCAAAAAACTTTTTAAAAACTTGTTACAATTAATTATAAATGATTTAAAGTGTACAAAATTTAAAAAATCATGTGACTACGAACGGGCCGCGATTGGCTGCTATGTTTGTGACGTCCGAATACCAGTGTTTTCACGTCAGTACTATATATATATATATATATATATATATATATATATATATATATATATATATATATATATATATATATATATATATCTGTCTCGTCTTGTAATTCCAAGCATACATCTTTCCATTCCCCTCTGTGCCACCCGAAGTTTTTGAATTGATTGCGATGTGAGTGTCCAGGTTTCACTTCCGTATGTCATAACGGGTAGAACGCACTGATCGAAGACTTTTCTTTTCAGGCAAAGTGGGAGTCTACACAAATGTCGACACTATGTCGAGCCTACCAAATGCCTGCCAGCCACATTTAACACGCCGTTCCATCTCCCGAGCGGTATTCCCCTCCATTGAAATCCTCTGCCCAAGATATATAAAGCTGTCCACAATCTCTAAATCCCTTCCTAAAACCGAAATTCTTCTGTCCTGAGCGAAGTTATTGAACATAACCTGACTCTTTTTCAGGTTTATTTTCAAGCCAAATGGTTCGCCAGCCCTTTACAGCAGTTCTTGTATGCATCTTTGCAGCTCCTCTGGGTCTTGTGAAATGAGAATAATATCATCTGCAAATCTAAGATGGTTTAAGTTTGCACCATTGATCTTTACACCATCCTGTTCCCAATCCAGTTTACGGAATACTTCTTCAAGGCCAGCCGAGAAAAGAATAGGCGATATTACGTCACCCTGCCGTACACCTCGTTCTATATTAATTCCCACTTCAAGATCATCAAGGTGAATTGTGGCTGTAGCTCCATCCTATATCGATTCTAATAGGTTTACATAGGCTCTCTCTACACCTTGGCTAACCAGTGCATCCATTATCGCATGCTTTGAGATGGAATCAAATGCTTTTTCGTAGTCGATAAAAGCCAAGCACAGTGGCATGGTGTATTCGTTGTGCCTTTCTATGATCTGCTGTACAACCTGGATGTGATCCATTGTACTGAATCCACTTCTGAATCCTGCTTGTTCTCTCGGTTGTGCGTCATTCAGTTTTTTAAATATTCTTTTAGAAATTATCTTAATGAAAACTTTGTACATCACTGATAGGAGGCTTATTGGACGGTAATTCTTTAAATCTTCCTGTGCTCCTTTTTTATGTAAAAGGATCACTTCTGCATTTTTCCATAAGTCAGGTACTTTTTGTTCTTTGAGGCATTTTGAGTATAATTTTGCCAGTGTTTTATGTAACGTCCGACCACCAGCTTTTAGCATTTCGACAGTTACACTATCCTTTCCTGGAGCCTTGCCGTTCTTAATCAATTCTATAGCATCTGTTACTTCCTCCACTAGGATATCTGGCATTTGTTCTTCCGTGGGTATTGCTGTCCCTGACTGGCTCTGATCTTCATATAACTGGGAATAAAACTTGGTGACAATATCTAACATTTGGGTACGCGCCCTGGACACTGTGCCATCCTCACGTTTTAAAGCATATATTTGCGTTCTTTTGTTTCTCAGCTTCTGTTTAGCTTTGTTAATTCCTTTGTTTTCTTCCAGGGTTTTTTGCACTAGCTGCATATTGAATCGGCGCGTGTCTTCTTTGATACGTTTTCTTATAGTTTTGCAGAGCTCAGTGTACTCGACCCTGCCAAAAGGACTACCTGCTATTGAAGCAGCCGTTTGAAGTACATTGTTGGCGATTTCTTCATATTGAACTGATATTTCCACCTCCTCTGGATCTTGTAACGCAGTAAACCGATTTGACAAAGCAATCTCAAAATCGCTTCCTCTCTCCAGCAGTTTTCCAGAATCCACCTTGCCCTTCTTTGATCTTACCATTCTTTCGCGCTCTTTTCGACACTCAGTCCGAACCCTTGCTCGTACCATTCGGTGGTCACTTCCAACATTAAAATTGTTAAGGACAGTACAATTGGTAAATATTGTTTTATCGTTGGTCATGATGTAGTCAATTTCGCTTGTGAGCCCAGATGAACTTTTCCATGTCCATTTTCTGCTGATATTTTTCTTATAGAATGAATTCATAATATATAGTTCTTGTCTTTCAGCAAAATCAACTAATCTGCCACCTCTATTGTCTCGCTCACCAGTTCCATATGGGCCAGTTGCATTTTCGTCTGTTCTTGTTGTTCCAATTCTGGCATTAAAATCACCCATCAGGATTTTGTACCTACATTTCTCCTTGTATAAAAGCTGGGCCACATCATCATAAAATTCCTCAATTTCCTCATTTTTATGGCTTATAGTTGGTGCATAAGCTTGGACGATTTGAAGCCTAAACTTTTTATTCAGCTGAATGACGCATTGGGCTAATCGGTCGGATGTACTTTCAAATTTTACCACACTGTCTTTCAGCTTTCGATTGATGAGGAATCCAATTCCGCCACATCGGCCATTTTCCGTACCTCGAGTGTAGAGTACGTGTCCAGTTGGTTCCAGTTTGATTAACTCTTCACCCTTTCTTCGTGTTTCACAGAGCCCAATAATATCCTAATGTATGTTGTCAAGTTCGATTAACAGTTGTTGCAATCGGGCCTCTGTTTTCATAGTCCGTATATTTAACGTTGCAATGTCAAAAGTCCAATTACAGCCTGATCTAACCCGGTGATTCTTAGCACCCTCTGCCTTGGGGCAGGTCTTTCCCGCTGCCGTAGGTAGTTGCCCCTTGGCCTCCAGGGAATGAGGGCCGTGTTTGAGGTTGTACTGTCATATTTCAACATATTGAAATACCATGTTGAAGGTATGGACCGTAATCTGCCACGCTGGTCCAATTCGGGTTGGCAGATTTTGGATCATGTTAGTCTGAGGCCTCCGCCTTGACCTGTCCGCCATGGAACCCTCCCAGGAGCATAGACTCCAGAAGGCATAGCTCAAAGTTTCATGTATATATATATATATATATATATATATATATATATATATATATATATATATATATATATATATATATATATATACATGAAACTTTGAGCTATATATATATATATATATATATATATATATATATATATATATATATATATATATATATATATATATATATATATATATATATATATATATATATATGTCAAAATTGTTGTTGGTTAAGTGCAAAATAAAATATTGTTGATTACTAATTTAGTTCAGTAATGTGTGACAAAGGGTTCATAAAGACTAATTCTGCTGTGGATATTTTTATGGTCATAGATTTTCTGAAAAATGACATTCGGTTCAATTCATCTGAAGTTCGAGGTGGTAAAGCATCGATGTAAGTTTTTTAAAAAATAATAATAATGTAAATGCAAATAAGAAACAAAATATTTCTATTAAATATAATTAAACTATTTGTAGGGTGTCACGACAAACTTAAGGTTAATGCTATAGGTTTTGTTCTACTTAAATGCAAAAATGATATTTGCAAGGTAAAAGGACGTGTATTTAGAGAGCATAAAGTTTGGAGTAAAGCTTATACAGTTACCTTGATTATTAATGAGAAATTAAGAAAAGTCCAAGACATTCAATGTCACGATTGTGCAGCTGCAGCAGTTAATAAATACTCAAACAAAAGAAATTGTATAATGTAAATAAAGAGTAATATTTTGTATATATTTGATGACACGTGATTGTAAACATGCATTAGCATTACTCATGTGGACGGAGAAGTGAATGTCCAACACCCACTGAAGAAAAATGTAAAATATTGAGTAACCAAAAGATATTTCCTAGTTTTGTAATTATTTTTTGAGCGAAAAATCAATAAAAATCATTAGAAAAACAAAACACATACATACTGTTTAAATCATTAATTTTATTTCAATAAAAAATACACTGTTAAATATACATAAAACATCCCCCAACTAGGATAATATAACTAGGATACGTAAACTACATTAATAATCAATTCAGAATAAAAACAATCACTACCCAAAATTATATACATATTTGTTTGATTGTAATCAATGAAGTTTGCAATACTTTTAAAACCATACAGATTCTTCAAACCATCACACTAAACTCTATTAACAATATTTTTTAAAAAATCCACCCATACTACATTATTGCTTTCATTAAAGTTTTCACTATTTTTAAAACGATGGCGATTTTTCGCCTTACATGTTTTACAAACCACCATATTAGACTTTTGATTTAATAATATTTGCAAATATAAATAAATCTGGCTGCTAACTAACCGTAATGCATAACCAGCCAGAAATTTCCCAAAAAAGAGAAGACACCTATACCATTTTTTTTTTGAGTGGAAAACTTATAGTCGAAGTGTGGGACTCTCCTGTTAAAGTCTACCCACTAGAAAACCACTGTCAGCGTCAATGTCAATGTCATCAGTCGTCAATGCCTATAATAAATTTCTAACGTATATTTAAACATATTCTATCAAATGAATATGTTCAATCAATAAATGAAATGTACCAAAATCCTGAAAAACACTAAATGTCTTTAACACTAAAAGACTTTTTATATACGATTACCTTCCAAATCGATAGTCGAATTTTCTTCTTGTCTACTTTTTCAATATTATTATTCCTATCCTACAAAATTGACGAGCCTGTAAGGTTTTTTATTGTTACTACTCTCGGTTGTCTTACTACATGTAGATTATTTGATAAATATAAATAATATAAATAAAAGTTATAAAAACGAACGCAAAAAACAAAAGGAACGAAAATCTGATTTCATTCTGAACTTACCTTTGAGCCTCCATATATATGAGAATAACGTCAAAAACAGCACCGAAAGCTTAAATAACAATTAAAAGAAAGTATATTTTCAAATCGATCGCAAACCAACAAAATCAGTCAAAGATATAGGTTAAACTTATAAAAGAATGACTAGAGATCGATAAATTGTTTTATTTACTCGAAACTCCTATTCTTTCGGAACGTCTGTTCAGAAACAGGGCGAAAGGAAATTTCTGTATAAGTAACCGAATTGCTCCGAGTCGAACCGATTGGCCATCGGTACATTTTGTGAGGCCACAAATTGTTCCGATTGTTTTCGGGAATTGTCGGCGTATCATCGGTACTAGGTTTAAAATGTATTTTCAATTTGACATAACTTTTTAATTACAAGGAATCGTTTTGTTATAAAAGTTATATATGATCTTTCCATTTATGACAAAAAAAATGTTCAAAAGCCCAAATACTTATAAGGTAAAGATATCATTTAGAACCTGTATTAGCTGAAATTGCTTTAATGCAAGGTCTAATAGTCTTTAATGCAATATATATATATATATATATATATATATATATATATATATATATATATATATATATATATATATATATATATATATATATATATATATATATATACGTTTTACGAAACTATAGCCACACAAATTTAAAAATAAAAGTGATAGATAACATATAAAATTGTTTTATTCCTTTTGTATAACCAATCATAAAAGAAAACTATATATATATATATATATATATATATATATATATATATATATATATATATATATATATATATATATATATGTATATATATATATATATATATATATATATATATATATATATATATATATGCATATACCATCAACAGAGTATGGTACATATACCATACCATCAACAGAGGAAAAAATCCACAGACACATACGCAAACTAAAGAATATCAGGACATCCGGTGAAGAAGGTATCATCGCTGAATTATTGAAGAATCTCAGATCAAATTCACTACATTTACGCAAATTATCACGAACATCTGGCAAACAGAAAAATTAGGATATGAATGGAAATGTGTTCTTATCCACCCGCTGCACAAGAAGGAAGACAGAATAGATGTGAACAACTACAGAGGAATCTCCTTACTAAAAGTCACTTACAAAATCCTCTGAGCATGCCTTCTCCAGAGAACACAAGAATAATTAGAACACAAAATTGGCGAGTGCCAGGCAGGCTTTCGCCCTGATAGCCCAAAGCTATCAGTAACGTCCCAATCATCTGCACCTTCGTGGACTTCAAGAAAGCATACGACTGCATCGACCGAAAATCTCTGTTCAACCTCCTAGAAGAACAAGGACTCGACCCCAAAACACTACGATTGATCAAGCAGACACTGATCGACACAATCTCTGAAGTAAAATTTATGGGAGAAATTTCCGAACCCTTCCTGATTAAAACCGGAGTACGCCAAGGAGATGGATTATCCCCACTCCTCTTCAACCTGGTCTTGGACAAAGTTATAAGGAAATGGGAAGAACAACTGAAAAATCAAAGAGATAGAAGTACTCAAGGAATGTGCCGAGAAAGTCGGCCTACAAATCTCCTTTTAAAAAACCGAATTCTTCTGCTCAAAATTAGATGTTCAAAATTTGAACTCCAAATACGGCAAAATAAATAGGGTCATTCACTTCAAATACCTGGGCGAGATCCTCGAACCCACAGGCGGAGAGAAGATAGCACAGAAAGCTCGATTACAGAAGATGAAGAGGGCATACGGCAAGACTTACACCATCTACAATAAGAAATGCATATCCATACACGCAAAAATAAGACACTATAACACAGTAATCAAACCAGAGGTACTATACCGAAGCGAGAAACTTACACTCCACACAAAAAGCGGTATAGAAAACATACTAAAAGAAGAACGTAAAATTATGAGGAAAATTCTCGGCCAAAAACTGACAGAGGAAGGATACAGACTACATTCTAGAAAGACCACAGAGAGCATGTCCAACGTAGCGGCGGACATAAGAAAAAGAAGGCTGAAATTCTATGGACATATCAGTAGACTCCCACCGACAAGACGCACCAACAGAATTCTTACATACATACAGGGAGTCAAGTCAACAGTACCATGGATCGCACAAATCAGAGCTGATCTGGAAAAGACACAAATGGGCCCAATAGAGATTGAGGATAGAAGAACGTACAGAAACAAAATACATAACGTTGCATCAGAGAACGAAGTTTTGAGGAAATCGGGGACTGGGTGGGCGGAGGAGAGAAAGAGAATCCACGGAGAAAGGATGAGAGAGGTGTGGAGGATCACAAAGAACACTTGAAAATGAGTCAGAATGCTTTGCGTGATTCAATCGGGTCTATACGCACCTAATATATATATATATATATATATATATATATATATATATATATATATATATATATATATATATATATATATATTACATTACTAAGTGTGAGTGTTGCAAACTCTGTAATGTTTTGAATTTGGATTTTATTCGTTTCTGATTCGATTTGAAGAGATATGTCAAAATAAATTTGACAGTTTCATGGCCACTTTTTCTCCTCTACAAGGTGGTGTAATTAGATTTTTGATCCAACGTTTCCGCTTTTCTCGACCATCATCAACTTTGTTTTTTTTTTAAATAGTCGACAAATTTTATTTTATATTTAGTAAATTCTACTTTTTATTCTGAATCCAACGACATGTTACACTTAATATTTATTACATGTTACAGACTCAAACTCATCATCAATGCGAATAAGCCTATTTAAAAAAAAAATTATTGTCATAGTTAGTCTCGTTGGTTTTCAAAATATTTTCTATACTTTATATTATGGACTATATAACATTAAATTTATTACATAAATAGAAATTAACAACAAACTGTTATGAATGTATGAATAATTCGGAGAAAGTTCTCTAAAAAAATCAATATAGTATGGATTTTATTGCAAAATAGATTTAAAAAAATGGCTAAAAGGTGGTGCGGTCTATTTTAGGGTAAATATATTTTTCATTTAGTAGGCTATGAAATTATCGATGATTGATGCAGTAATAGATTTATTGTGTTAACTTGACAACGGTTAACGTTAATTTGTGAATTTCAAATTTTTCTCAATTTTTATACGGAATTATTATGTATTCAATTGAAAGAGAAATAACTAAAATACTAATAATTGTTGAATGTGGTGACAGAAAACGCACTTATGCTGAACTTTATCGAGTATTTAATGAAGTACATCCGAATAAAAACATTACTAAGACAACAGATTCAAAAACGATGACAAAATTCAATGATACAGGCAGCATTAAAAGTCATGTAAAATTAGGAAGACAAAAAATCAAAAACTAATGACGAAAATTCGTTGAATGTTTTAATTGATGTAGTAGACAATAGTAAAGTTTCCGTGCAACAATTAGTAGACGGTTAGTCAAGAAAGTAATTAAAAATATTTTTTTCCTTACAAAATACAATTACCACAAGAATTAAGTGAAGATGATTTCGATGGAAGAGTTAGAAACGTTAGAAATTTTCTTAACACTACTTTCTCAAACTGATGGATCACTGATTTTTTTTTGAGGGGCTATTTAAAAAGTCAGGTTTACGTTATTAGGCTAGAAAATTTCGAATATCTCAAATTATAAATTCGACAAGAAATTGCCCATATACCGCACTTACGCTGAAATTTATCGAGTATTTAATGAAGTACATCCTAATAAAAACATTACTAAGTTAACAGTTTCAAAAACGATGACAAAATTCAATGATACAGGCAGCATTAAAAGTCATCTAAAATTAGGAAGACAAAAAATCAAAAACTAATGACGAAAATTCGTTGAATGTTTTAATTGATGTAGTGGACAATGGTAAAGTTTCCGTGTAACAATTAGCTCTATATCATAACAGGTGTAGACGGCAGTCAAAAAAATAATTAAAAAAGATTTTTATCCTTACAAAATACCATTATCATAAGAATTAACTGAAGATGATTTCTATGGAAGAGTTAGAAACGTTAAACATTTTCTTAACATTACTTTTTCAAACTGATGGATCGGTCGACGAGGACCTATCGAATGTCCGGCAAGGTCACCAGACTTGACACCACCACTGATTTTTTTTCGAGGGGCTATTTAAAATGTCAGGTTTGCGTTATGAGGCTAGAAAATCTCGAATATCTCAAATTATAAATTCGACAAGAAATTACCCTTATACGGCTTATAAGTAAATCTGAATAAAAACATTACTAAGTCAACAGTTTCAAAAACGATGACAAAATTCAATGATACAGGCAGCATTAAAAGTAATCTAAAATTAGGAAGACAAAAAATCAAAAACTAATGACGAAAATTCGTTGAATGTTTTAATTGATGTAGTGGACAATGGTAAAGTTTCCGTGTAACAATTAGCTCTATATCATAACAGGTGTAGACGGCAGTCAAAAAAATAATTAAAAAAGATTTTTATCCTTCCAAATACCATTATCATAAGAATTAAGTGAAGATGATTTCGATGGAAGAGTTAGAAACGTTAGAAATTTTCTTAACATTATTTTCTCAAACTGATGGATCGGTCGACGAGGAGCTATCGAATGTCCGGCAAGGTCACCAGACTTGACACCACCACTGTTTTTTTTTCGAGGGGCTATTTAAAATGTCAAGTTTGCGTTATTAGGCTAGAAAAACACGAATATCTCAAATTATAAATTTGACAAGAAAATGCCCATATACCTCTTATATGTTGGGAAAACGGAATTCAAGGCTTCGTTCGATGTGTACATTACTGCCAGGAAGATAATGATAGACACACTGAACACCTTTTGTGAATAGTTCTTTAATAAAAAAATGATATTGTTTTTACTTAAATCCAATATTGACAAAAGAGACCAAAACAACTTTGATCAAATAGACCGAAAACAAGCCATTTTTTAAAATCGATTTGGAAAATAAACCATAAGATATTTATCTCGTTGAATTCAGAAAAAATGCTCTTTCCAACAATGCCAAATTCAAGTACTGTTGTTATTTGAAAAAATCAAATTAGCATTGAGTTTCAAATATGCGATAAGAAAAAAAATGAAAATATATCCAAAAAGTGGCAGACATTTCCTGATGTTTGTGAAAAGAAAACATCGTTTTCATAATAATGTATATATATATATATGTATATATATATATATATATATATATATATATATATATATATATATATATATATATATATATATATATGAATTACTAGGTCCTCGGGTAGACCCGCGTTTTAGATTTGTAAAATCTCGAGGTTTTGGCTTCCACTTTGGAGTCATTATCAAGAAAATCTAGTTGATTTACTCCGAGGCCCCAATCTGCCTCCCCCAGAGTTCACAACTAGAAAGAATAAAACTTTTCTAGTTGTGAACTCTGGGAAGTAGGCAGATTGAGGACTTTTAAAAAATTTAATCAACGATTGTTTATGGTTTTTTGAGTAAAAAGTTTCGTTACAACAGGTATCCAAAATATAACCATTTCTGTAGAAAACAGGTTTAATTTTCTTAACAATCGAAAATGTCTATTTTCGTCTTGTTTATTTCAGTGTATCGGAATTCAGTTTTTGTTACGTTGATCTCTTAAGGTAAGGTAATGTTTTAACTATGTTCATTAATTTGTAGTTTATTTATTATGAAATATCCAATTTATTTTTGTCAAATATGCTTTTATATATACAACTATTTTATTAAAATGTCAATTCTTACCATCAGCTTTTCGACTTTCGCTTTTTTTTGGTGATTTAGTAATTTTACATTTTTTTTTCTTGAGAACTCTTACATTTTTGACCCAGTTGTAAACGTCATTAAGTCGGACTCGCACCCTTCGAGCGTTCAGCTCGAACCTGACTGATGATGGCTTAAGACCAGAAACTGATCTCGGGAGACGCTTGCTAACATTTGATAGTGGCTGAAGGAATGGACATTTTTTATATGTCCTTGTTTTTGAATAAGACTGTTTTTATAATACAATATTGACAAGAAACATATAATATTGTAGTAGTAAAATAATTCACAAACTTATTTAAAAGAATATTAATGATGCGTTACTACAGTAGTTTACGTAACAAAGAAGCATAAATACGTCACACTGTAATATAGGCTGATTTTTGGTGCGTCCGAACTTCGAGTAGATGTCGTTGTCAAATGATCGTGACAAATGTCATCATGAAAATCATCATGGAACATCTAATGTTTGGCAAATCATCATGGAACGTTTAATATTATTTAATATTAGAGCAACGCTTGTAAATTGTCGAAATTTATTATCAAAATCAGTGTTCTGCCCTCCAAACTTATAGAATATTTCGTGAATGTTGTGGTACGCATAATCGCTCAACCGAGCAATAAAGCAACCGTGTTGATAAAGACCCAAATCATTTCGTGATTGTTCGCGATGATCAATGATTATTTAATTCCGAATTATCTGAATGGTATTGATCTGGAGGAGATATTTTATTAAAATGTCAATTCTTACCATCAGCTTTTCGACTTTCGCTTTTTTTTGGTGATTTAGTAATTTTACATTTTTTTTTCTTGAGAACTCTTACATTTTTGACCCAGTTGTAAACGTCATTAAGTCGGACTCGCACCCTTCGAACGTTCAGCTCGAACCTGACTGATGATGGCTTAAGACCAGAAACTGATCTCGGGAGACGCTTGCTAACATTTGATAGTGGCTGAAGGAATGGACATTTTTTATATGTCCTTGTTTTTGAATAAGACTGTTTTTATAATACAATATTGACAAGAAACATATAATATTGTAGTAGTAAAATAATTCACAAACTTATTTAAAAGAATATTAATGATGCGTTACTACAGTAGTTTACGTAACAAAGAAGCATAAATACGCGATTATTTAATTCCGAATTATCCGAATGGTATTGATCTGGAGGAGATATGGTTCCAGCAGGATGGCTCCACATGTCATACAGCCAACGCAATAAACGATTTATTTAGGGAACAATTCCGTGAGAAAATTATTTCGAGGAACGATTGGCTAGCAAGGCCATGTGATTTAGATTATTTTTTTTAGAGTTAAGGTCAACTTAGCAACATAACTGGGACATAAAGCGGAATATCGGAAATTGGATTGATAGAATACGCTTTGTCAAAAGTGGCCGAAATTGTATTCAAACATTAATGGCATTGAATATTATTTCACATAAAATATATAGTTTCAAGACATCTAATTTGGTAATTGTTTTATTTGAATTTAAAGCTCGGAACTAAAGTTTAGAACTAAAATATTCACTCTATATAAGTCGCCCCATTCTCCAGGCTAAAACAGTAGTTTATCTGACTTCTGAGTATGTGGCTTTTAATGTTATAAGTTGTATACACAAACAATCTATTAAAATAGTTTTTGTTGCAATATTTATTCAATGTACTACAAAATAAAAAATTGGTTTAATATTTCTTTTTTCTTTTTAAAGTAGTTTTGAGATAACGCACAAGTTTTAAGAATAAGAAATGAAGGCATTGAGGAGGATACCGAGTTACAATAAGAAACACAACAGCTGGAGAGGGATATAAGTAAGGCGTGGACGAAATCATAAGAAAACATGGATCGAACACATGGAAATAATGACGAATGAACAAATCGTAAAGTCGTATGGAAAACCAAAAATACATAAACCAACATGTAGATTATTACTTTCAATTCAAGTAAAACTACCAAAGCAATATAGTGTTGATACCAAAAGCGATACAAACTGATTTTTATAATTTTTGTGTTCAATTGAAATGGCAGTTCTATGGTGTCTCCTGGAAACTAGTTGCCTTGGAAAGCCACATAACGCTGGAGACGGTTTATCGCTTTTTCATAGTAGTGCTGAAACTCAGATACTAAAATCGCCTTTTCGATGTTCTCAAATCTTCAAAAATTGTGTTCTTTGAGGCAAATTTTAGGGAAAAACACCAGAACTCAAGTCTTGCGAATAAGAAGGCCGATCAGCCACGATGATATTTTTATTTGCTAAAAACTAGTAAATTGAAATCGCTGGGTGGCAAGGCTCATTATATTAATGAAGTACCAATCTTGCTGGAAAGGCCCTTTTTCGAAGTCTTTCAAGACCTTCTCGGTAAAAATGGTGGTGCACGTTTACCCTTGAGGCACAAAAACCTCGTACTTTCCTCAGCTTATCTTAAAGCACCTGAAAAACTTTAACCCTTGATAAAACATTGTTTCTATAGGCCTACTGAAGTTTTGCAAAAATATCCATGGCACTGTACACACTCAAACACATTATAAACTCGTATTGGAGACGCCTCAGATATTAACTTGCCTCTCCTACAAAGCTGAAGCCAAAAGTATTTTCAGATTAAGCTCTACATCACCAATCTCGTTGCTTTATTTACACAAGTTATATATATATATATATATATATATATATATATATATATATATATATATATATATATATATATATATATATATATATATATATATATATATACGTACTCTACACTCGAGGTACGGAAAATGGCCGATGTGGCGGAATGGGATTCCTCATCAATCGAAAGCTGAAGGACAGTGTGGTAAAATTTGAGAGTACATCCGACCGATTAGCCCAATGCGTCATTCAGCTGAATAAAAAGTTTAGGCTTCAAATCGTCCAAGCTTATGCACCAACTATAAGCCATAAAGATGAGGAAATTGAGGAATTTTATGATGATGTGGCCCAGCTTTTATACAAGGAGAAATGTAGGTACAAAATCCTGATGGGTGATTTTAATGCCAGAATTGGAACAACAAGAACAGACGAAAATGCAACTGGCCCATTGGAACTGGTGAGCGAGACAATAGAGGTGACAGATTAGTTGATTTTGCTGAAGGACAAGAACTATATATTATGAATTCATTCTATAAGAAAAATATCAGCAGAAAATGGACATGGAAAAGTCCATCTGGGCTCACAAGCGAAATTGACTACATCATGACCAACGATAAAACAATATTTACCAATTGTACTGTCCTTAACAATTTTAATGTTGGAAGTGACCACCGAATTGTACGAGCAAGGGTTCGGATTGACTGTCGAAAAGAGCGCGAAAAAATGGTAAGATCAAAGAAGGGCAAGGTGGATTCTGGAAAACTGCTGGACAGAGGAAGCGATTTTGAGATTGCTTTGTCAAACCGGTTTGCTGCGTTACAAGATCCAGAGGAGGTGGAAATATCAGTTCAATATGAAGAAATCGCCAACAATGTACTTCAAACGGCTGCTTCAATAGCACCAGAGGAAAAATGTCTCAAACAAACAAAAATCTCCAGTGAGACCATTGATTTAATGAAGAAACGGCGAGCAATGAGAAATGCAGGTAGTCCTTTTGGTAGGGTCGAGTACACTGAGCTCTGCAAAACTATAAGAAAACGTATCAGAGAGGACACGCGCCGATTCAATATGCAGCTAGTGCAAAAAACCCTGGAAGAAAACAAAGGAATTAACAAAGCTAAACAGAAGCTGAGAAACAAAAGAACGCAAATATATGCTTTAAAGCGTGAGGATGGCACAGTGTGCAGGACGCGTACCCAAATGTTAGAGATTGTCAGAAGGTTTTATTCCCAGTTATATGAAGATCAGAGCCAATCACAGCAATACCCACGGAAGAACAATATATAATACCAGATATCCTAGTGGAGGAAGTAACAAATGCTATAGAATTGATGAAGAACGGCAAGGCTCCAGGAAAGGATAGTGTAACTGTCGAAATGCTAAAAGCTGGTGGTCGGACGTTACATAAAACACTGGCAAAATTATACTCAAAATGCCTCAAAGAACAAAAAGTACCTGACTTATGGAAAAAATGCAGAAGTGATCCTTTTACATAAAAAAGGAGCACAGGAAGATTTAAAGAACTACCGTCCAATAAGCCTCCTATCAGTGATGTACAAAGTTTTCACTAAGATAATTTCTAAAAGAATATTAAAAAAACTGAATGACGCACAACCAAGAGAACAAGCAGGATTCAGAAGTGGATTCAGTACAATGGATCACATCCAGGTTGTACAGCAGGTCATAGAAAGGCACAACGAATACACCATGCCACTGTGCTTGGCTTTTATCGACTACGAAAAAGCATTTGATTCCATCTCAAAGCATGCGATAATGGATGCACTGCTTAGCCAAGGTGTAGAGAGGGCCTATGTAAACCTATTAGAATCGATATATGATGGAGCTACAGCCACAATTCACCTTGATGATCTTGAAGTGGGAATTAATATAGAACGAGGTGTACGGCAGGGTGACGCAATATCGCCTATTCTTTTCTCGGCTGGCCTTGAAGAAGTATTCCGTAAACTGGATTGGGAACAGGATGGGGTAAAGATCAATGGTGCAAACTTAAACCATCTTAGATTTGCAGATGATATTATTCTCATTTCACAAGACCCAGAGGAGCTGCAAAGACGCATACAAGAACTGCAAAGGGCTGGCGAACCATTTGGCTTGAAAATAAACCTGAAAAAGAGTCAGGTTATGTTCAATAACTTCGCTCAGGACAGAAGAATTTCAGTTTTAGGAAGGGATTTAGAGATTGTGGACAGCTTTGTATATCTTGGGCAGAGAATTTCCATGGAGGGGAATCCCGCCCGGGAGGTGGAACGGCGTGTTAAATGTGCCTGGCAGGCATTTGGTAGGCTCAACATAGTGTTTAAGAGCAGACTCCCACTTTGCCTGAAAAGAAAAGTATTCGATCAGTGCGTTCTACCCGTTATGACATACGGAAGTGAAACCTGGACACTCACATCGCAATCAATTCAAAAACTTCGGGTGGCACAGAGGGGAATGGAAAGATGTATGCTTGGCATTACAAGACGAGACCGAAAGCCCTGCGCATGGATCAGGGAACAAACAAAAGTCTGTGACATCATTGGAAGAGTAAAACAGTTGAAATGGAGATGGGCAGGCCATATAGCGAGGCGATGGGACGAAAGATGGACCAAGGCAATCCTGGAGTGGATACCGCTTGATCGCAAACGTCCGCGAAGAAGACCGAAAGCACGATGGATTGATGACATCGTTAAGTATATTGGACCCGAGTGGCAGAGGAAAGCCCAGGACCGTGAAGGTTGGAAGCATGCTGAAGAGGCCTTCATCCTGCAGTGGATCGATACGGGCTAATGATGATGATGATGATATATATATATATATATATATATATATATATATATATATATATATATATATATATATATATATATATATATATATATATATATATATAACCAATTACAGTCATCTGGCTTTGAAAACCGATAGTATTTTATAGACAACTCAACAGTGTATTAATAATTGCAAAAAGGAAACATTTATATTTTACCAGAACGATTATTTAAATAACAAATTTACTTGGAAACAAAATTGTTTGATAACATATAATAAAATGGTCAAAACCATACGCTATAATATGTTATTGAATATAAAAAAATTGATTCCTCTTTTTGAATAATTCTTGTTGTTAACTCCCATACCGTAGATCGTGCATTAAATTCTCCCGCAATTCCAGTCTTTAATATCAGATCTTTCAGGGGGTTTATGAAGTCTATTCATAATTTACTAACAAAAAAAAAAGATTTAGGGCTGATTTTTATATCGATAGTGATTTTCGTCGGTTAAGTTATCGCTTGGACTGTGATTTACCGTGTTGCCGTGTCGGTAGTGGCACAATTAACGTCAAAAATATGAGGGAAGGGGCGCGGTTCGACTTCCAATCCCTCCTCCTCCCTCTTCGTTTCAATTACTTATTGGTAATTGATTTATACAAGCGCGCATTCCCGATCGATTTGGAACCCATTAAAATTTATTACGTGACTGTCTTACCCTCTCCTTTCCCTTCGATATACTCCCACTACTTTCGTGAGGGTGGGGAATATTTTATTTCACACCACCCGTAACATCGTTGTTTTTTTAAAAAGATTAAATATGATTTGAAGGAAATTTTTACCTAATTATTTTTGTGAGTTTTGTGTTTTGTGTGTAAAGGCTTCTTAGCCTGTATGTATTGATTTGTTCTTATTTTTTCACTAGGTGCTGAAATATTGCTTGTTTAAACTGTTATCACATACATGCACTGTACATTTTAGGACCGCAATCGTTAGAATCGATGAACGGATGGTCCAGCTTTAGCGTTTAAAGTGATAGTACCTTTTCTTATCTCGTCGTAAAAACACGATGTAACAAAGGGAAAACTTTTACAGAAATATTTGAATTGATGAAGAAACATTATGGTGATGATTGCTTATCCCGTACGCGTGTGTTCCAGTGGTATGAACAATTCCGGGACGATCGTGATGCTTTGTAAGACGACCCAAAGCCAGGAAAAAATACACGAAATGTTCGCCCACGATGTGAATTCGACTGTGAGATGGATAGTGGGAGAATTAAATATGGCCATGGACATGATTCACAAAATTATGACAAAATATTTAAACAGGTCTGGGCATGATTTGTTCCTCACGTCGTAAATGAGGCGTATTCGCCTAATTTTCATCTGTGTGAGTATTTCTTGTTCCCGAAACTGAAACTGGCCATGAAAGGAATGTTTAATGACAATGTTACACAAGTCCAAGAATCCATGAGACGGGCCATTGAGGAAATTTTGAAAACGGCATACAAAAGTTTATGTTAAATAATTTTGGCAAAATAACTAATTGTTTTTCTTTTTGTTTAAAAAGTTCCGTTATTTTTCTGACATACTGCGTATTTCTGAGTTCAGTTTGACTTGTCTGTGTTTTTTCGTGCAATATTTCATTTTTTCATCAAATTTGAGAGGTACTTTGCTGTTTGTATAGTCTTTTTATAAAGGTTGTCTAATATATATGATTTTCACTATTTTAATCAGTTTTTTTCTTAAAAGTGATTTTATTTTTAACTGTAGTCCATATGTCCAATGTCCAAGTCTCATTTATCCTATTTTAAAATATTTAAGTGGTCCTAAAAATCTCTAAGTGATCCTAAAGAATGCGATGGAACTTTTCATGATAAGAGAAATTAGAATAGGGATTCTAGTTAAGAATGTAGTAAAGATAGGACTTAAAAAGGAAAAAGGAAAAAGAATGCCAAACAAAAATATATTAAAAACATAACAAAAAAATGTACTAAACTTGCAGAGATTTACCACTAAACACCAAAACACTTTTTTGAACTGCTCTATGTACGTTTCGCGTATCACACCAAAGGTTCCAATAGAAGAATTGAGAAAAATGCACATAAACAATGAACTAATAATTAGAAGTTTTGGTAATTCAATAAGAAATTCGGAAAAGTCGAAAAATTCGCAATGGATATGCCGAAACATTAAATAAATCAATGCAGTAAATCTAATACTATCATAGGGAAGCAAATCGTGGGACCTATTAAATAAAGATAAAAAAGAATAATTACTGCAAATATGAGATTCCGGGGAAAAATAGAAGCACAATAATCAAGAACGAAACAGAAATGAACTATAGAGAGGGAATCTACAAATAAAGCTAGAATTGGCGTCAAATCAGAGGAAACAACCGGGATTGTTTGGTCACATTCACAGGATCCTTGAAAATATAGTAACTACGAGAGTACACGAAATAAAAGAGGAAGACTAAGAAAAATGTGGATAGACTGGGACAAAAATTAAAGCCGGAAAAAGGCATTCAATAGAAAGACGTAATGGAAATGACCGAACATAGAATTAGTTGGGAGATGAAGACGGTCGACAGATTTATGAATAAATAAATTAGTTAAAGCGGCATTCGTTAAGTGAATATATAAAATTTAGCCAATAGAGTGGGACAAATTTGCAATTAAAAGCAAAAAACTACAAAAGTTGGGTATATGAAATGAAAGGACTTTTACCTTGCAGTTAGATTAGAATGGATAAGTAGCAGGGTCTGTGACTAAACGGGGCAGGTTCTTGTAGAAGCCATTGATATGTGTTTTGTGGAATTTTAAATATATATTCTACTTTGAACTAATTCCAATCCATCAAACTATCCCAATAAAACACCCAGTGAAACACTAAGCTCTTTTAACTCTCTAAACTCATAATTTAATGTCAGATTAAATCATCTCCTGATGATGTTAACATCTTTAGCAAAACGCGCGTGAAGAAGTTTAAAAAAGTGATTTGATGTGTAGTGGTAAATCTCTTCGAGTTTATTGTTAGAATGTGGTGGCTACTATACATGATTTACACTATTTTTATCAGGTTTTTCCTTAAAAGTGATTTTATTTTTAACTGTACACTTTATGTCCTATGTTGCAAGTATTCTCCTTAATATAATCAGGACATTACTACGCAAATAAAATTTAACAAGTCTCATTTATCCCATTTTAAAATATTAAAAAATCTTTAAGTGGTTCTAAATAATGCCATGGAGTTATTCATGAAACGAAAAATTAGAACAGAGATTTTAGTTAAAAATATAGTAAATATAAAACCTAGAAAATAATGCCAAACAAAAATATATTAAAAACATAACAGAAAAATGTACATAAACAACGAGCAATCAATCGAAATTAAGAATTATTAATCGCTAAGGATTGTAAAAATAAGAACTGGTTTCAGAAAAAGAATTGAAGTCGGGTATCAGTTCTCACTAACTGAAGTTAAGTGACGTCGGTTGCGATCGAGACCTTGATGGGTGACCGTAATATAGTAAATTCTTTAAACTAAACAATGGGACAACTCGGCCTGAAGAGCCAGGACTGAAATGACGCGATGATTTTTTTTGTTAATTCGATTCCGATAATTCGATTGATTTGTTAATTTGAGTGTCGGGAAGTTATTTGAATTTTTGCCTTTTATCTTTTTCGACCCATCCAAATTTGACCACTATCGGCGTCGCTTAATTTCAGAGTTATTTATAACTGGAGCACGACGCCTTCCGAAGATGATCCTCGACACCTTCGAGTATTAAGAAGAAGGGTTAAGTAAGTATGACACGATGATAATAAATAAATTTAATGTAAATTAATTGGTTTTCTTCTGTGTTTCAGTAGAAAAAAAAGCGATTAGCGCAAACAACGTCCGTTCGTTTCCGAGTAGAATAAAGCCGGTCGAGTTTACCGAAAACCGGTTCCCATAGCAAGAGCAGTATGTAAAGCGCGCGTTTAATATGTGATAACGGGCGCGGACCACACACGACGTCGGGGCGATCTTGACCGTTTACCCGCTTAAATACCGGGGCACTCTCGACAGTCCGTGTACATCTGGAAAATTCGCTGTTTGTTAATTTCATAGCTTGATAACTATGAATTTGAACTCACTGGGGATCGATATGTTTAAACTGAATGTTACACTAAACGTGTCATTCTTCCACTCCCCAAAAGGAAAAGGAAAAAACCATAAATTAAACTGGGATCATTAATAATTTTTGGTCGGTTAGATGTGCGATAGATGGGGTAGTTAATATATCGAAACCGCAATGTAAAATCTCGGACCGTGTCGTATTGAGACGTCTCGTTTTTGTGTTGACAATGGTCCTGGTCCGCTTTATTTACAAAACACTTTGTAGGGTCTTTTAGTGCGGGAGCGACAATGGCTTTGTTTAGCGATCGGTTTAAAGAGATGGGTCACCTCGGGTGGTAACTTTCAGTTCTTGAATAGGAAAATATTCGAGTTTCGACACTTTAGAAGTCGAAAAAGGTTAAACGAATTATGTACAGTCAAAACAGATCAGAAAAAAAATTACATTTTTGAAAAATTATTAAAAACAGAGTGGCGCTAAATAATTGTTCTTAAACATCGCACAAAATATTACTAAGTACTTATTTTTTATTAATATATTTAATCTGTAATTTGATATAGTTTGTTTTAATACACCTCAATACGAGGTGTGGCTATTAAATAACGAGACTGACGCTGCTACAAAATAAGTACATATGCGCGAAGCCTTCTCTTTCGAATGCAGTACCTCTCGCTTCTGTAAACAAATCCGTATAACCGTAACCTTAACGGTTCGCATTAGAGTTATTTTTTTTGTTTCGCCGGAAAATTTTTAAATGTAATAATAGAGCAACGCATTCTAAAATTTCACTTGAAACCTGGAAAAACCGCTACTGAAACTTATAATTTATTGAAAGAAGTGTATGTCAATGAATGTTTATCGCGTGCATGTGTTTTTGAATGGTTTAAGCGTTTTCAAAGTGGCCGAGAAGACGTTGAAGATGATCCACGTCCGAATCGCCCTTCCACTTCAATATCGACAATATCGAAAAAATCGGTAATCTGGTTCGATCTGACTTATCAAACTGACTTATCAAACTTATTGGAAAGGATAATAACGTGTGATGAATAGTGGTTTTTTACTTATGCTCTTGAAACGAAGTGCCAGTCCAAGCACCGGAAGAGCCCAAATTTACCTATAGCCAAAAAAGCTCGAATGAGCAAATTAAAATTTCAAGCAATGATGGTTATTTTTTTCGATATTCATGGGATTGCGTACCTTTACTGGGTTTTTGAAGGTCAAACTATTAATCAACATTGCTACCTTCACGTTATTGCTAAACTCCATGAAAGAATAAAGAAAAAACGGCCTGAATTGTTGAAGAACAAGTAATGGTTCAAGACTTGGTCAACAAATCATTCCGCATTGTCTGCCAAGAGGTTTCTAGCCAAGTACAGCATACCAGTGTTAGATTATCTGCCTTATTCGCCGGATCTTGCACCGTGCGACTTCTATCTGTTTCCTAAGATGAAGTCTGCATTAAAAGGAACAAGATTTGAGTCCGTTGAAGATATGAACGAGAAGAAAGAAGACTTCCAGCACTGTTTCGAACAATTGAAGATTCGCATGGAGCGTTGTAGGGATAGAGGAGGGGTGTATATTGAAGGTGATAATAAGTAAATATGTATGAAATCAAAATAAAATGTTTACAGCGCCTGTCTCGTTATTTAATAGTCACACCTCGTATGATTCTTCAACTGATGAATGTCAACTCGGGACGAGTTATTAATTTTGCTGCGCCATTGTTGAAGTATTAAGGGTTTTATAGTGGCGCAAATAACCTCGCTTAGATCTGCATGGTATTCCCCATGCTGGCCATTTAAAGTCAGCAAGATAGAGAATTGGTTCAAAGGGTCCAGCCTGTTTGGTTTTTCGCACTTACCTTTTGGCTGCGATTTTTCGGCGATTATTTTCCTCATGAAGCTGTACAGCTTTGTATGTTGCTTCACGCCATTTAGGTCCATCGTTTGCCGTGTTTTCCCATTCAGACATGATTGATAGAGTTTTTTGAGGGGATTTTATGTCGTCTTTGTATATTCTTTTTAGACCTCCCAGATTTCGTTTCTTGTTGTTTAATTCGCCATAGAGGATCTGCTTCGGCATCCTAGTGGCCTGTATCCTGTGACAATGACCTAACCATCTCAGCTGAGCTTTTATGATCTGGGATTCTATGTTCAAACTGTTGGCTCTTTGAAGTACCTTCACATTGGTCTGACAGTTTTGCCATTCTATTCTTAAGATTTTCCGGAAGCAGCCTTAATAAAATATATGCAGCTGTTTTATTTGCTTTCAGGATGTATCTCCTTTTTTCAATTATAAGTTATTTAAATACACCTCATCAAGCTATATTTGTGCATGAGGTTCAACATATTTTTTACCTGACTTCATAGAGTTTAAATGAGAAAAATGCTTTATAAGCTATAAGAACGTGATTTGTGAGGCTTTTAGAGACAAAGCTATCTTGTTAAAAACTTATAGAAAGAACTTGTTAAACTTGTTGAACAATTCCGAACGAAATCTATTGACATATGATACAGAACATCCGAGACCGCCAAAACAGTAGAGGGTGAAGAATTGGAAACACTGCTAGAAGAAAATCATTGTCGTATATTGCTTTAACTCGGAGAGGAACGCGGAGTAACACATTAAGAAAATTTTAAAAAATCAAAAGGAGGGTCGTGGCGAAATCGCCAGAAAAAGAACTTCCTGTCTGAGAATGACTGGTAAGAAAAAATTGACCCCTTAAGATAATCTAAACAGGCGAAAATCGTGGATTAATCTGGGTAAGTTATCAACCATCACCACAAAACTAAATTTGCCGAAAATATGTTGCCGTGTTTATTGTTAGATCAGCTGGGCATCCTGCATTACAGGTTACTCCAATTTGGTCAAACGATCACTGTTGTTTCATTTCATTCCGATCCCTGAAACGTCAAAGATATGAACAAGCTTATAACCTCCTTTTTTGGTGGATAGAGGGGAGTAAGGAGTCACCGGCAGTAAGAACGTGGGTCGTTGATTGGATGGATTTGTGCCTGCACTACTGTATGGGCGCCATTCTGACTCGCGAAATACGTCCTAAACTGGGACCTGTTTTGTTGATAGTTAAATGTTATAGATGAGCTAAATGACTCGATTCAAACTTAAATAGATTTAATTATAAAAGAAGCATATTCTGAGAAAATAAAAAATATCACATAACAAATGAAACGTTACTCTTATGGCCTAAATACCCGGAAAGAGAAAAAAGTCACTGTGGGTCAAATCCGGTGAATACGGTGGATCAATCAATTCGAAACCCCATTCGTGAATTTTTGCCATGGTGACCACTAAAGGGTATGACGATGCGTTGTCTTGGTGGAACAAAACATCCTTTTTCTTGAAATGCGGCCATTTATCCGCAATTTCTGACTTCAGTTTGTCCGTAATGGTGCGTAGTACTAGGCTAATTGAACAGTTTATGACGCAACACCTATAGATCAGTAAATGAGCTTAACTATAATTTACTACATTTTGAAGTTTCATCCTTCATATAAACATATGTGAAGTTTCAAGTCGACCAATCAATTCATTCAGTGTTATTTTTCAAAATGGACAATATTGAAAATCGTGTAGTGATTAAATTCTTTGTAAAAAAAGGCTAAAAGGCTATGGAAATTAATTGTGAAATGGTAAATGTATTAGGGGAATCTGCTCATTCAAAAATTATAGTTTCTAAGTGGACAGGTGAGTTTCAACGTGGTCCTACAAACCTGGATGATAATCCTCCTTCTGGACGTCCAATAAGTGCTGAACAAATAATTAATTCTATACATGACATGGTTATGGACGACAGACAATTTTCTTTTAGTAAATTGTTAATGCCATGGACATCTCAAATGAATGGGTGTTTCATATTTTCAAAAAGGAATTAGGCTTGAGCAAGCTATGTGCAAAATAGGTGCCGCATTTGTTAAATTCTGATCAAAAACGACTTCGAGTAAAGCTTTCTAACCAACATTTGGATCTTTTTCAAAACAAAGAATAAATAGATTTCAAAGAATAAAATAGATTTTAAACGTCGTACTGCAACTATGGATGAGACTTAGATTTACCACTATGATCCTGAAGTGCTACAACAAACCGCAGAGTTGACTGAACCCCCCTGAGCTCCGAAGCAGCCAAAGTGGTCAAAATCAACCAAAAAGGTAATGGCATCAATTTTTTGTTAAGCAAAAAGCATTTTGTTAATTGATTACCTTCAACCCGGTAAAACAATTACAGGGCAGTACTACCTAAACCTTTTGGATGAGTTGGATGATAAAATTCGTGAGAAAAGACTTGGTTTAGCAAAGAAAAAATAATTTTTCATCAGGACAATGCACCGGCTGACAGAAGTGTTCTTGTAATGGGCAAATTGAAGGAGTTACACTACGAATTGATGGAGCCTCCGTCATATTAATTAGATCCGGCCCCCTCTGACTTTCATCTGTTCCTAAACCGCAAGAAATTCCTACATGGCAAGTGTTTTTCATCAAATGAAGAATTTATAGCAGCCGTAGATGAATATGTTGAAGGACTTCCAGAAAATCACTTCAAAGATGGAAAAAATTAATTGAGAATCCCTGGAAAAAATGTATTGAGGTTAAGAAAGAATATACGGAAGAATAAAGTAATTTTTACAACTATAAACTTGTTTTATTATTTCCGCTACGCGAACTTTTCAATTAGCCTAGTGAATAATCGAAGAAATCGGTGGATGATCATATAAATAAACACATTAAAAAGTTACTAATGTCTAAATCTAAATCCAAGTAAAACTACAGGTGTAAATATAAGGGTATGTACAGTGTGGCGCAGAAGAAACGCATATTTTTTGCAAAGAGAGGGGTGACGACCTTGCAGTGCCGCTAACGGACAGCTCGGGTTAGTTTTAGCCATGATACCTTGCACCTTGGAGCATCGTGTGTTTGTCGTCAAGCAGCTTTTTAGAAACAGTGATTCTGTAGTTACTGTGTAATGTATTTTCCGTGGACAGTTCAACGTTGAACACCGAGGATCAATTCCAGATCGAAACACGATACTCTTTTGAAGGCAACTAACAGGAACGAGCCTTGCATATCTTTATGCACATGTAAATAAGGAAGGAAACGGCCATATTGAAGCATCAAACATGACTCATTACTTTCCAATTTTGGTAGTTGGTGTCAACAACTTAGAAGTTTAATAGTAAATTTGAGCAGTTTTAGTTTGCTTTAATCAATAATAAGTGCCAAATAAGTGTACTGGAATAATCTTTTTGTTTGTTTTAGTGTAAATACATATCAATACTTACTATATTGACAACAGTGGCGGCTCGTGAGGGAGGGCGTTGGGGCACCGCCACTCTAGCATTTATCACAACAATTTTTCAGAGCAAAACATCTTTTGTTTTTTTTCTTTAATTCATTTTCCTGGTTCATCTCCTGTATAGGGCTTCAATAGCACGAAAAGTAAAAAGGGGGAAGGGGAAAGCAAAAACATTCTTCAAGCTGCACTATTTTCTTCTACGCCCTCCCCACTTTAAAAACCCACGAACCGCCATTGATTGACAATAAACAATAAAGGTAAACACACAGAAATATGGTTAGTGGTGCGTCTTGTGTTGTTTCCGACACAAAAAAATAAAAATTCAGGAGTAAAATTACATAGGTAAGTGTTTTTAATACTAAATTTGTTAATTATTTAGAAATAAAAACATGTTTTGTTTGAATGAAATTTTAAGGTTATGAAGCTAACAAATCGCCTGATATGCATAGGCGTAGTCAAATTAATATTAGCTAAAATAATATAATTTTAATGTTATTCAAGATAGTAATTTTTTTTAGAACTAACTGTTTATCGTATGTTCTAAAATGTTTTCTAAGATACTGGGCCTTAAAAATTCAGATTATTTTTTAGTTTTCGTTTGATACATATAAAACATGTTACTTTACTCATATAAAGAACCTATAAAATATAACTAATAATACAGAGTGTTAACGTTTTTTAGAATTGTATTTTTTCAGATATTATTGTACAACTAAATCTAAATGTTACTTCCATTTTGATTTGGATTTCATGTTATTAAACAAGTTTATCTTTTTTCAAGGTTTTTCAAAAATCCAAATAGAAGAACACAGTAGATTTTATTAAAACGCCAGACTTTAGTCCAAACAGCAGTTTTTTTTAGTTTCCCATCATATTGCTGTGGATTGTTTTGATCAAACACCTAAGGTAAAAGTAAGACTCCTACCAAATGCTGTTCCAACAATTGAAGTGCACGTTTCACTAACCACGTTAGGATCATCAGGAGATAATTTAATCGAATTCTAAAACTAAACTATTTTCTATTTATATGAAAACCATACCTAACGAAGCGTGTAACAATCATGAACCGTGAAGTGTACTAAGCCTTACATTAATAATTGAAAAAGTTGACTGAAACGAATCGGTCCTTTATCTCGGTTCATGATTTTCTTACATTTTTCTATTTGAATGCTTTCATATGCATCCAAAGCCCTATTATTATTAACACTTTTAATTAGTCTTAAATTACTAATATCTATATTGTGGTCATGTTCGATTGCATGTTGGGCAACACAAGATTTTTCATTTCTCCCATATCTAATGTGGGCAATATGTTCTTTATATCTTGTCAATATCGATCTTTTTGTTTGCCCAATATACCTTCGATCACAGTATTGACAACTAATTTCATAAATCCCCGACTTTTCATGCTGCTCTACTTTATCTTTTGGATTACCCAGAACTTCTCTTAATTTATTATATGGTTTGTACACAACCTTAATGTCCACCTTTTTCAAAATTTTGTCTAGTCCTCTTATCAGTTGGGCATCAAATGGTATTACCATGAATTTCTTTGTGTTCTGATCCTTTTGAAAAGTCGAAGATTCTTTTAATAATTTTCTGAACTTATATTTTCTAATTAGTTTATCTACAATGTTCTTATTATAACCATTTACTTCAGATACCTCCCTAATTAATTTTAATTCTTTGTTATAATTATCTTTATTTAAAGGAAAATTAATTAATCTATTTACCATAAAGTTTAAACTAGCCATCTTATTTTGGAAGCTATGATTTGAATCGTTAGGAATGTATCTCGAAGTGGTGGTGATTTTTCTGAAAATATCAAAATCTAACCTATTTTTATTATTTCTACTGACTAACACATCCAGAAATGGTAAACTATCATTGTTTTCGAGTTCATGAGTGAATATTATATTTTCGGATTTACTATTTAAGTTGTTAATAAAATCATCTAAATTTTCATTTTTCGAATTTTTTAAGGTTGTGTACAAACCATATAATAAATTAAAAGAAGTTCTGGGTAATCCAAAGGATAAAGTAGAGCAGCATGAAAAGTCGGGGATTTACGAAATTAGTTGTCAAGACTGTGATCGAAGGTATATTGGGCAAACAAAAAGGTCGATATTGACAAGATATAAAGAACATATTGCCCACATTAGATATGGGAGAAATAAAAAATCTTGTGTTGGCCAACATGCAATCGAACATGACCACAGTATAGATATTAGTAATTTAAGACTAATTAAAAGTGTTAATAATAATAGGGCTTTGGATGCATATGAATGCATTCAGATAGAAAAATGTAAGAAAATCATGAATCGAGATTAAGGACCGATTCCTTTCAGTCAACTTTTTCAATTATTAATGTAAGGCTTAGTACACTTCACGGTTCATGATTGTTACACGCTTCGTTAGGTCTGGTTTTCATATAAATAGAACATAGTTTAGTTTTAGAATTAGATTAAATTATCTCCTGATGATGCTAACATGGTTAGCGAAACGTGCATCGAGCAGTTCAAAAAAAGTGTTTTGGTGTTTAGTGGTAAAGCTCTTCAAGTTTACTGAATAACTAAATACAAAAAGTATAAACAGTATTATAATAATAAACAATTTAGTGAATAATACGGCTTTTTATTTCATTTACGAATATGTATACCTAATTTAAATATGAACACCAACTCGTTGCAGGATGCAACTGATTACCTAATCAATTTTTGGACATGATATGATTTTATGACAGGAGATTCCAATTTCTTAATAACTCTTTGTCATACTGGCCACATAAAAGACACTTTACTGTATGAAAAATAGATTTTTTTTTAATTAATTTAAATTTTTACATTCTTGCAGGACAGAAATCAACATCATCAGCTAATTATATTACTCCTATTCTAAAACTATTTTAATTTTATAATGTTTATGGATTCCGTGAAACATTTTGAAAATACTAGGATTTTGAATGATATATACACTTATAGCTTTTTAATGTGTTATGAGCAAAATCTATAATAAACGTTTGAAACATTAAAAAGATACAGGAGTATCATTTAAAATCCTAGTATTTTAATTTAAATTTAAAATTGATAGTTAAATAGTAGTTGACATTATCTGCCGTATCTAGTAAGTCTTCATTAATTTAACACTGCAACTATAATTATACAATAATTTATTGTTTTAAACAACTGGAAACTTTTATCATTTTCTTGTTTTTATTCAGATTCGCCATTTTTGCTGATGACCCTGATGCCGTGATAATGATGGGTGACGAAGCACATTTTCATTTAAATGGATATGTAAACAAGCAGAACTGTAGGTACTGGGCGGCAGAGTATCCACAAGAGCTGCATCAAAGATCCCTCCATCGTGTGGTGCGGAATTTAAAATCTTTAGTGTAAATAACAACTTTCTGTAGCATTTTATTGGCAAAGAAAAATACTCAATTGGTGCTAAAACAATTTTAAGTCATGGAGAAAATTTAGGATTTTTAAACAGATACGAGTTTAGTTAGGTTATTAAATAAGTAATCGAATGAACCAAAACCAAAATTAAAATTCACTTTATACCTTGGAAAACTGATGTTGCATCTGGGTATGAAAACCGTCTAAAAATATTATATGAAGGGTAATTTTTTAGTGTGTCCGAGCCTCCGATAGGGGTCGTTGTCTGGCAAATCATTATGGCATCAGCATTTTTTTTAATCTTTCAAATATTTGCTTTGCTCAAAGATACAACTGTTACAACACTTAGGGCAAGGCAGCAAGTTGCCAAGCATCAGGGGTTATGGCGCTTACAATAAACGCCTAACCTGTACAGGAGCTTAAGTTCTTTATAACTAGGATAGTGGAATAATCTTAATTCTATATTATTATTCTATTCTATAGCTTCTCTCTAAAGGATCACAGCGTTTCAGTCTATGCGTCTTTTGGCTATTATACAGGAGGCTCCCAGCAAGGGAGTTGGGGTGCATTGCAAGTCGCAATAGATACTTCGCAGTCGTGCACTTGGCTTCTTCTAGCACAGGCTTTATTTTTAGATTGCGGAGTAAAGGTTGATTTGTCACGAACCAAGAAGCATCAGTTATTATTCTCGGGGTTTTGGAGTGGAATGTTGAAATTTTTCTGTATTGGCTACATTCGCAGTATCCCACAGTTGTGTGCGGTAACTCCATTTGTGTTTGAGGATCACTTCGTAAATGGTTAATTTGTTAACCAACAATAGTTTGGATTTTTTACCTATTAACCAGAATAGTTTGGATAATTTTAAGACAAGTTGCTTCCTCTTCCTCTTCATAAACATGTTGTTTTCAGTTTAGTCTTCGGTCAAGTGTTATTCCAAAATATTTTGCACAGTCTGCGAGCTGGAGTTGATGTCCATTAAGTGTTACACTCGGCATGATTCCTTCCTTAAGGTGAAAGTGACTTGCTGAGATTTTGTCTCGTTAATTTTTAGGGGTCAATTTTTTCTCCACTCATCTATTTTATTAAGAGCTTCCTGAAGCATCTGAATTGCATATCTTGGTCCCTGTTTATTGCCATAAATATGGTATTCTCTGCATACGTGTTTGGTGTAGTTGGTAAGTCAGCAGTGAAGATTTGAAAAAGTATGGGACTCAAGACGTTATCTTAAGTTACTCCTGATTTTATCAGATATATGTTAGTTATTTTTCCTTTACATTTGACAGCCAAGTATATGTTGGTCAAGTATGATAACAATACCTGATAGTGTGGTGTAGGAAATTTTGATTTAAGTTTGTATAATAGGCCTAAGTGCCATAGCCTCTTGAAGGCTTGTGTAATATCCAAGAATGCAGTCGAGCAATACTTTTTATCTTCAAAAGCGTTGTTAATTCTTTTCACTAGCCTGTGTACTTGTTCGATTGTTACGTGTTGATATTTAGTTCGTCAAACAATGTCAAACATTATAAATAAAATAATTCATAAAAAAATTATAATAAAATCAATAATTTAATATATCTTGCCAATAATATCAATGAATGCAGCATACGAAACAATTACATATATAGAAAAAGTTACAAAATTAGTGTCTAAACATTTATCCAAAACAAACGATATAAATATTGCTTTCAAAACAAACAATAGTCTTGGACCTCTCATTAAAAACAATTACGAACAAATAAGCTCTATAAATCAGAAATTTATTTAGTTGAGTGCGGGTCGTGTCCAAATGTCTATGTTGGACAAACAGGAAGCTTCTTCTCGGGTAACCACTTAGGGCCGATTCTACAATGCAAGAATATACTTGGTATAAGCTATACTCTGAAGAAGCCCCCGTTACGCCCGTTCTGTAGAACAAGCGTTCTAAATTTTATTCCGAGTTCAGTTTATACCCGGTATATTCTAGCATTGTAAGACCGGTCCTTAATGTTATAAAATCATACTTTCAATAACAAGTTTAAAATGTTACATAATGAGAATAAATCCAAAAAATTATATCTTTTAGGGAGCCTAGAAATTAATAAAAGGAAAAATTTGGAAATTTTGCTAAATGATCAGCTAGACTTGGATGCTTTATCCTTATTAAACTTATATTGCCATCCTAGACACTGAAAAAATGGAGTGCCCCACTATCATCTTCTATGGTATTAAAAGGTCGATGGACAGTTTAGGTTGTAATTACTTTGCTTACTGTTAGTTTAACATCATTTGTATTTGAAAAAGGCACAGTGTGTCGAAACAATTGTTATACATACAATTTTAAGTATATTGGAAATTTTAGATCTTATTATTTGCTTAGTTATTTAAAAATACATAATTTTGGCAAAATATCTTTTTGTATTTTTTTTATTTAAGAAGTACCGTTATTTTTCTATAAATACTATGATTGATATACTATGGTTGAAGATTTTAGAAACTCTCTTTAACAGTGGCGGCTCGTGCGTTTTTAAAGTGGGAGGGCGTAAAAGAAAATACTGCTGCTGAAAATATTTTTTTGCTTTCCCCTTCCTCCATTTTAGTTTTTGTGCTATTGAAACCCATTACAGGAGGTGAACCAGAAAAACATTAAATTTTATGTAGTAGTAGTACTTACCGAACTTCCCGAAAAGTAAACCATTCAAACAGTTTATTATAACTGCAAATCAATTTGAAAGAAAATTCGAAAAAGTGTATGAGAAGTTCAAAAAATTCAAAAAAATATAAAAGTTTTATGACAAAAAAAGTTATTACTAAAAGTTATTATTAAAAGTTATTAAAGTGTACACATTTTTGTCAGTGAATAGCACCTCAGCATTTCCTAGTTCTTAAAGTGAAATTCTATTCCCCTGCTTTTGCCCGAAATAAATTTTTCAATACCTTTTGCATTAAAGTCTGGAATAAGTTCGACCATAGTAGTCTCAATATTTAATATATCTAAAGCATTTAGTCTATCTTCTCCCATTGAATTTCTTAAATATGTTTTAATCAAATTCAAAGTCGAAAAGCATCCTTCGACTTCGGCTGTGGTTATCGGTATAGTCACTACTATTCTCAATGCCTTAGTGATTTCTTTAAAAGCTGTATCCATTCCAATATTCAAAATAAAATTTAATGTCTTTAAACAGCCGTTAATGTCTTCATTTTGACAAATCTCGAACCTTGAATACAAAATTTCCAATTCAGTTTTCAAATCTTTTTCTATCATCGAAAACTTTCACATATAGTTAACTGCCAAATTTTCGCGTAAAACTTGCCCTATTTTTACATTCTATTTGAACTTGACTCAAATTCAACACGGTCGTGGGGCGACCGTTAGTTTTAAATTCAACTTTCGTCTCCAAACTTAAATTAATCATTATTAACTATTTAAAATCAGACATCTCCTTGTTTGCATTTAAAATTTAGTTAATTTTATTTAAAAACACGTAGCAAATCCCAAATCAAAACAAGTATTCGCGAGACGAACGAAATACGCGTCGCGAGACATCAAACGCTCCGTGCCTGTCAAATTAGCGTTTAAAACTAATTACAGATACGCTCGGTCGCAGGGAATTTACGTCCAAATCGTATGTTTTAGAAAGCAGTTAAATTTCTGAATTCTGGCAACCAACAAAACATGTAACGCCAACGACGAGATAAGATGATGTGGCTCACGGTCGATGGAGGTAAACGTCCGACCAACGATGTAAAAATTATGGCGGGAGGATGGAATTTTTACCCGCATTATTTGGTGTGATGGGTCGACAGACGTCCTTCTACACTTGTAGATTTCAATTTTTAATAATATCTTAATATGAGTCAAAGGAAAGAAACTGAACGGAAATAAAATATGGTGTTTTGCTCTGAAAAATTGTTTATTGTGATAAATGCTGGAGGGACGGAGCCCCCACGTCCTCCCTCACGAGCCGCCACTGCTTCTTAAGTTCTCGCGACAGAAGAATTGATCTAAGAAAATATGAGTTAATTATTGGGATTTTAAAAATGTTCGAAAAGTGTTATAACCTGATTTAAAAAATTGTTTTATTTTACATTTTATAACCCTTAATATAAACACGAATCAGTTCCATAATGAACCTAACCCAATCTTTAATCATTCTCCAAGCCTCAAAGTGTAAGCAAGTAAAATCCATCGACCGGATTGCCTTTGGGGTCTGTCGCGTGATCATCATCCAACACTTCAGCCCGAATCTACACCGACTTCACTAACCCCCACGTCCCTCCCACGCTTGCTCGACCGTCCGCCCTCCACTAACCAAATGGAAAACAAAAGCGTTCATTGATTTTTTTCTCCTCGCGAAGATTGAAAACCGTGTTCGTGCCGTATCTGGACGGGAGAAAGGGAATTGTCGGGGCTAATATAAATCTGACCCCGGAATGACTAGGCGTTATATTTCGATTGGGCTAATTCAGACCGTCAATTTATTACCCACATAAAGAGCGCGTCAAGTCATCCTATGAGGGCAACGTTGCCACCTTTCCATTTAATTGCTGAGGCGCTCGGAAAGTTTTTTTATATATATGAATTTATTAGGTTGATGCAAAGTTCGTCTAATTTTCGACATTAGAAAAATGTTTTTAGAAAATTAGGTAATATTTACGGTTTACACAATGGTCCATCTGAAATCACTAGGTTCAAATAATACAGAAACTGAAGCCACTGGATCATTCAAAACGTCATGATTTATCAATTGGATCAAGGAACAACCAGATGATTTTTCTCAAAAAATCATGTTTTCAGATAAAGCACTTTTTGAAATTGGTGGATATGTTAATAAATTAAATTGCCGCATTTGCGTTGAGAAAAATTCTTAATTGATTCATGAGAAACCTTTACATAATAAACGAGTTATTGTTTGGTGTGCCTTATGGTTCGGAGATGTAATGGGCCGTATTTCTTTCAGAATGCTACTGGTGAATCTGCAACTGTGAATGGAGTTCAATATCGATAGATAGATAGATGCTAACTGGATTTGTCGACTAAATTTTATAATATTGATCTGGAGGATATGCGTGGTTCCAATAGAATGACACTACACCTCACTTTGTTAAAGAAATAATTGATTTATTGAAAGAAAAAATTCCTGCACGAGTTATTGCCAGCAACGCTGATGTTAATTGGCCACCAAGATCATGTGATTTGACACCATGACACCATAGATTATTTACGTGAAAAGTCAGGTAAGTCAGTTAAAAGTTTGAATAAAAAAAACACTTTAAAAATTGTAGACGTATTTGATCCGGAATATTCTTCTATCTATCCGCCAATATATCTGACTTCCGGAAGATAAATAAAGTGGAATAGTTAACAACCATTATAAAGTGATGGCTACTACAACAACACCACTCCCCATATATTAACAATAATATCAGGTAATGGCATTACAGTTACTGTAAATCAAATATCAAAGAGCAACTAATATCTGTTATACCAATTAAACACTTATAAATAATATTATATTAAAGCAGTGTAATAGAATTCATTGTCCCAATATATATATTTTTTTAATAACATATGTAAGAGTTTGAATCGGCACCTCAATATCAAAGCAGAAGAAGAATTTTTAAACGTGATCATTGACATTGAATTATTATATATATAGATCAGGTCATGTTAAATACGTTTACCAAGGGTAGACAAATTTCTGTTTTAGGAAGGTATTTGGATATTGTAGATCACCCATATATCTTGGGCAGAGAATTTCAATGGAGCATGATACTGCCAGGGAGGTAAAGCGATGTGCTAAATGTGGCTGGAAGGTTTTTGATAGGCTTTAGGTAGGTTTAGCAACAAACTCCCACTTTGTCTGAAGGGAAGTCAGTGCGTCCTGCCCGGTATTACATACGGAAGTGAAACATGGACACTTACATCACAATCAGTTTTTTGGATAGGAAGAACAAAAAGGTACATGCTTGCCAGTATAAGGCGGGACAGAAAGACTTTCACATGGATCAGAAAACAAAAGAAAGTATGTGATATCATTGGAAGAGTGAATGAATTGAAATGGAGGTGGGCAGCAATCTTGGGGTACATACCGCTTGATCATAAACGTCCATAAAGAAGACCAAAAACACAACGGACTAATGACATGATCTAGTATATCAAAGCTTCATGGCAGATGAGAGTTTAGGACCCCGCGTGTTGGAAGCATGTTCAAGAGGCCATCCTGCAGCGGCTGAACAATGGTTGAGTGATAATGATGATGATAATGATTGACACTATAAAAACTATATATTTATTCATTCCCCAGTTTTATGACAATACCAATAAAATATTGCTCCTCCAAATTTGAGTTTGATCGATTAACATTAACGCGTCAATCAGAAATAATAAAGTTGTTTTATATATTGTCGGCGTAGGCGAAGGAGGCTGGTTCATTAGTGTAAACTTTTTACTTTGAATTTTTTCAGACAATAAATAAAATTTTTTTTTATTCATTTATTTAACCAATAATTTTAAAGTAAAAGAAATCAAAGTCAGGTGTTGTCCCAAAAATTAGTTGATTTCAACACTCTTAATGACGTAAAGCTGTGGATTTTGCCCGAGCAACAAAGTCTTTCAATACAAATAATTCATTTTGAGTTGGTTTCTGTTGGTAGGGCGATAAATTCAGAATTCCACCGAGCTCAGCTTGAGAGAGTACATACTGTTCTGACCGAAAAATTTGCGTTAAAATTAAGGCATTAAAATTAATTGCACCGAGTTTTTCACCTCCAAGAACCCATAGAGTGGCAGGATAGATGGGTATTGCAGGAATGTTGAACAAAAACCTTCATAAAAGACATTAGACTGTGGCACGAGAGGAAATGGGGAAATATTGGGCACTGCCTAAGCCTGTACACAAAAATCGGTAAAATAAATGATACCAGTTGTTGGTTCAGTAAGGAAAGGGAGGATAACCCTGAGCATAATTTGTTTGTGAGCAAAGAGTTCGCTCAGCTCAGAAGCGAGGTTCAAGAAAGGATCGGCAGACTAATAACCAAGGAAAATATCGCAGAAATAATGGTAGAAAGTGTGAGAGAGAGAATTTTAGGGAAAGCCGCAGACTACTGAGGACATTTCGCGGCATAAATCAAAATACATTTTAAAAGTCTACACTACTCACATATACGTACTCGTACATACATACATACACATATGTATACAAATGTATACATACACATATGTATAGGTAAAGAACTACATACATAGGAAAAGATAAATGAGAGGATTATCGGGCAGATTATTAAAACGTACACATTGGTATATTGAAAATGATGTATAAATATAAACATGAACTACATGAATAGATATAAAATTAGATAGCAAAATCAACGAATAAAGATTGACTTTATGAGACAGATTACAAGATGTATAACAAGTAAATATGACTGACAATTAGACTAGAAAGAATTGATAAGAATTTGACTAGATTCTATGATACAGGTTTGCTAATCTGAGGAAACTTAAAACATTTTCAACAACAAGGGTGTAGTTTAAAGCTAAAGTGTGCGTTTGCATGCACGAACGCGCATCCGACACCAGCAGAGGATCTGGAACCGTCAGTGTATATGATCTGTGACTCATTATACGTTTCTACATTGTCCAGAAAATGGGATGTTATGAAGGAGTGACTGTGATCATTTTTATTGTAAGCTAGTAGGGAGCGATTAACTTTGAAGGGGACGGGAATCCAGGGAGGGTCAGGAGAAGTGGTCATGGATGCCCAGTCAGAATATCAATTGCATATACATTTGATATTCGATAGAATCTGTATCCCGCTCCTAGATTTCGATTGCAGTGCACAGAATTATGATCTGGAGGTGGTATGAAAAAGTCATTTATGAATGGAATGAAGCGTCTGCACTTTAGAGAAGTAGCGTATTTCAATAATTTAATATATCGCCGGTATTTTAGGGGCTCAATTTCTGCCTGGTATTGCAGGCTGAGCACCGGGCTGGTTTTTAATGATCCGAAAGATAATCTGATGGCATTATTCTGGATAGGTTCTTGTTGTTGCAAATAAGTTTTAGGAGCAGACGAATATGCCACTTAACCGTAATCAAGCTTGGATCTGATGAGGGACTTGTATATGTGTAATATGATGGAGGAGGACGATCCCCATTTCGGATGAGCGGCCCATTTCAGGGCACCCATAGTTCTCAAACAGCGTGCCTTCAGTTGGACGATGTGCTCCCGCCATGATAACCTAGAATCAAACAATAGTCCCAGGAAACTCATGACATTTTCTGAATGAAAGGAAGTGTTCGATAATAAAAGGTTGTCTAATCGGGGACAACTCATTTTCCTGCAAAAATGCGTTGAAGTTGATTTAGAAGGTGAGAATTGAAATCCAGACATGTGTGCCCATTTAATCAGTTTATTAAGACAGCACTGGATTTTCCTTTCCGCGACCATGGGTGTGGAGGATGAAAAATATATCAGAATATCGTCTGCGTATAGCTTATATTTGATATCAGAGCTAATGTGGCTCCTTATGTTGTTAAAAGCTATATTGAAGAGGATCGGGCTGAGGACTGAACCTTGTGGGACACCATTTTCCAAAGTATATTTACTAGAGACAGTATTATCCAACCTAACGGAACAGGTCCTATTAGATAGAAAATTCTTGATAAAGAAGAGAATATTTCCCCTTATGTTTAGCCCATGAAGAGTTTTGATTATATTGTATTTCCAGACAGTATCAAATGCGCATTTGAGGTCCAAAGATACGGCAAGGAGGTGATGACCCCTGGAGAATGTGTCTCAAATGTCCATCTCCAGATCAATCAGATACTCTATAGTGGATCTGCCAGAACTGAAACCGAATTGAGTCAATAGCAGACAGGGTGCCAGAGACTTAGCTAAGTGAGTAGACGCACCAGTGTTGATAAGGGCAAGATTGTGCGTGCTGATAAAATTCATTATCATATTTCCTCTTGGGCCGTTAGTAGTGGATCCCCATGTACTGCTATGTGCATTTAGTCACCTCCAATATTATAAGGGGGAGGAAGCTAGGTTAGAATGTCCTGAAGTTGCTCGATGTTGATCGGAGAGTTTTTTATCGGGTAAAGCTGATTTTCTGAAAGTCAAGATTAGACTTGTAGTCGGTGTTAGTACGCCATTCTTTTTACTGTTGTTACGACGGACTGCAATTACGCCTCGTTGATTTAAATTTTCTAGAATTTCAGCTTCTTCGGAATTAAGTAAGTCGAAACTGGATATTACTCCCTTACAGAGATTAAGCGAACGGTGAGGGTCAACTTTAACTTCCAAATTATGAATTTTTTTAAGACTAAGAATTTTGTCAGATTGTTTTAAATTTGCAGCAACTATTAGTAAAGATCCATCCTTTAATTTATTAACGATTCAACTTCGCCTAAGTAGCCCATTAAGTATTTATGAATTATGAATGGGGTGAGTCCCCCAATGAACCATCATCACTTTTTACAACAAAGTATTTATCGTAGTCTAGGTTTTTTAAGTTTGCTTCAACTGGTGACGCAACCCTGAGTCTTTTCGACCCTGTGAATATTGGAAAATGAGAGATTTTTAAATTGGACATGTGAATCCCACGAGTCTGGAAGAAGTATATGTCCGCTGTAGCATTGCTCCGTACTACAGTAACCCTGCATACTCCAAAGGGGCGGGGGGTACTTTGGTGGCCCCGTTAACAACAGCTGTTGCCCACAGCAGCCATTCAGTTCTCGTCACGGGTCACACAACAACTTGACTTAAGGGATGACCCGGGACCCTGGGGGCTTCACTCCCCGTACCTAGATACTTGATCTAGGCCCCGTGAGGGCGGTAGAAAGTGAGAAAGCATGGAGACCCGTAGGAGAGATGGTAACTGAAATTATGAGGCATAAGGCAGAAATCGAAAAAATCAGTGAAGCTGTCGACAACAAACTTTGATATTTAATTTTTACTGTAGTGAATTAATGGGTTATAACTTAATGGGGTGAAGTCCGCGATATGCGGTTCGTGGTAGGAGTCACCACTAACGGCGGTGTTTTTTTTTCTCAAAATTAGCTAAATCCCACAGCATCTGGTGGTCGGTTTTTGTTTAAGACCGGGCGACTTCGAATATTTTTTTCACGTCCATATAAAAAAAGGACTCATGGTGATACCGAAAAGGAATATAGTTACTGGCTTAAAGATGGGTGGAGGTCATCGAAAACAACAGACCATAGAGTAGGATGTGGTGAAAGTCCGTGCGGGGTAAAAGTCCTATCTATGAATTTTATCCAAGAATAGCAAAATTTGGCAACGTGTACACTTATCTTTATTAGTTTTTTATATGTTTAAGTCTAAGAAATTTAAACAGTGTTGTGATAAATTTGTGAAAAATATGAGGTAAGTTGTATTTTGGATCAATATAATCTTATTTTCTTATCTTAATATTTAAGATATTTCATGAAATCAATAGTCCTAATTCTAAAACAAAATATGGGAAACTTCTAGGTTATGTTTTAAATCAATACATATAGTAGTACCTACCGTATGGCTGCACGTGATAACAAAAACTATCAGCAAGCGGACTTTTGCCCCCTCAGAACCATTTATAATTTTTCTCATAAGGCTTATTTGTTTTATTTAGGTCATATAAAAGAAATACAAATAGGAAAACATGAACGGAAGCAATATTACAAACAGCTGGACGAAAATAAATAAAGGTATTTCCAAAAGAATCGTCGCAAAAGAGACTGGAATAGATGAATTTACTCTACGAAAGAGATTAAATCGGAGCATGGTGTTGATAGCTGGGAATGTATTGAAGTATTTTCTTATAGGATATGGAACGTAAACATGTAGAACGCTGCCAAAATCTAGATAACCGGTTTTATGGTATCACGTTTAAAACTGTATGTAGTGTGGAGTTTTAAACAACATAAAAAAAAACCATTTCATCCAAACTGAAAACTAGCTGAAAAAGATTGGGCAAATTGGGCAAATTGGGCAATTTGGGCAAATTGTTTTATTAAAAAATATAACCTGTTATTGCGACTATCAGAATTGTTCAAACAATTTAATTTTCCACCAAGTACTATCTACAATATGAATGAGAATGGTATTTCAACCGTTCCTAACAAAATACCAAAATTTATTAGCACGAAATGCAAGACATTTGTGGTAAACATATATTTAGCTGAGCCTGAGGAATTAGTCACTATTGTTTGCGCTAGGAGTGCGGCGGGTAATTTTGTTCCTCCCGCGATAATTTTTCCTCGAAAGAGAATGAAAAACCGAGCTGATGGATGGGGCTCCACGAGAATCTATAGCAATGTGTTCGGATTCTGGATACATAAATAGCAACTTATTTATAGAGCGGCTTGAACATTTTTCGCTCCAAGATTAGACCAGATAAAAAACATCCTGTTCTTCTCATACTCGACAACTATTCTTCCGATAGAGTTTAGAAGCTGTAAATTATTGTAGAGACAACTTTATTCATCTATTGACGGATACCGCCCCACAGCAGTCATAGAATCCAGCCTTTGGATCGATGTTATTATAAGACAAAAAATATTTTATAAGACGAATGCGAATAATGATTGACAACAAATGCGGTAGAAATATTATTAACTTTCAGCTTGCCAAATTATTAGGTAAAACTTATGAACGTTGCTCAACTATAGACAGGGAAATAAAAGACTTTGTGTAATATATCCAATAAAAAAAACATGTGTTCTCAGAAGAGGATTTTCTGCCATCAAAGGTCACAGATAAGAATATAAATGAAGTCAATCTCCAATTAAACAACATCGATTCAAAACGAAAGGAAATTAACAAAACGAAAAGATGAACAAAACCGAAGAAGAGAAGGAAAGAAATCGCTAATATGTTCTAGTACTCCTATTAAATTAAAACTGGAAGATCTGGCTGAAGAAAAGTTGAGAAAGTCAACGCTTGCCAAAATAAAAAGAAAAAATACAGAGGATGCTGTACGAGTGAATCTAAAAAGAATCTTAAGGTAAAGGAGAACCTATCTGATGATGTATGTCTAGGATGCCTTGAACCCTATGAAAACCCTCCCACTGAAGAATGGATTCAATGTAAGGTCTGCAACAAGTGGTAGTATGAAAAGTGTATGTTGTATGAGAAAATTGGGGATTCTCAATGCAATTTATGCATTTAAAGCTTTTGCGGATATTTGCCCTACATTAATCGGACTTTTGCCACAAATATAGAGCAAAAGTCATGTTTTATGTTATATTTTTATTTATTAATAGATAAGTATTCCTTTGTCACGAAAATGTGTTGCTTTGCGCAGTAGTTGGATGTAATATTTGACTTCTTTATATATTAAAATGTTTTTTTTGGGCTTGTGGTTTTTATAATCATTTAACCTCTAAGTGCGTCATTTTACCCCACTCTACTCTATTGCGAGGAATAACGTCCAGGTATTTTTTTTTAAACAGTGAATAACTAAGTATCTTAAAAAAGCAAATTCCTTTGGTATAGCCTAGTAATATTTAACTTAAATAAATCAGGAAACCAGTTAAAAACTGTAGAGAACCACATGACAACATCGCAACGCATCAAAAAAATTATCAACTATCCGTTCTAATTGATTTATATACTTATCTCCGATGGAATAAAGCACGCCGTTGATGGCTTCGAATTATTGAATTAGTCAAATCCGAGTTTTATTGTGTGGTCGGGGTGGGTTGTAGAGGCACAGGAACCGAAAGCTCATTGAGATTTATCGGGCGTGGTGTGGCAAACGGACAGTTGCTCATTATGCTGCGTTCGCTTAATTAGACCTCGCTCGGACTTATGATTTATACCGCCGGCTTCACAGCTCTGATCTATTTCTGGCCGTCTAATTGCGACACCTTTGTGTTGATAAACGCCGTCTTCAGAGGATGCTTATATTGATGGGGGTTGCGCGTTGTCTGGATCGGATATTTGGTAATAACATACATACGAGGTATGTAAATACTGATTACATGACTGAATAATTTGCTGATTTTTATACATCAATTGAACTTAAAATTATACATTGTCTCCTTTAAGGTTACCGTGGGAAGCCACACAGCGATCGAGACGGCTTGATCATTCTTACTAGCAGTACAAGAACTCAGATGCTCAAATAAAACATACTTTTTTTGCAAATTTCGACATTTTTCAACAATATATTCTACTTGAAGAGCAATACAATTATTTCAACGCCTTTCTAATGCTTCTACACTTTTTTTATAGAACGATTTGTCTTTACCTTCAAAATATCCTTCAGTTTCGGCAATTATCTCTTTACTGGAGCTAAATTTCTTTACAGCGAGCTTTTATTGAGGTCTGAGAACAGAAAATAGTCGCGCTGGGGGGCAGATCTGGAGATTACGGAGGATGAGGAAGCAACTCGAAGTGCAACTCATCCAATGTAGCCATTGTTGCCAACGATTTATGACACGGTGCCATTGTCTTTGTGAAACAGTACTTTTTTTGTTCATTTGGAGCTTTTTTGCGATCTCGTCCTTCAAACACACCATATCAAAAACGCTATATAATATTCGCTATTGATTATGTTACCTTTCTCGGGATAATCGAGATATCTCGAGATAATAATATCCCATGCGCATCCCAAAATAAAGGGGCCATAAACCTGCCTGCCGATGAATGTGTTTTTGACTGCCGATTTAACTCCGAAGTGTAGTGATGGATCCATATTTTATCCATTGTCACATACCGCATGAAAAATCCTTAACAGCTCCAAGCATAGCTCAGAATCATCATTTGCAGCTTTGTCATCTCCTGCAGCTTTATCATCTCTTGCAGCTTTACGTTATGGTTTTTAAAAATAATTTTGTCAATTTTTCTGTCGTTGTCTGGAGTAACCACCTCATTTGGATGTTTAGAGATTTCAGTGTCATCGGTGCTTATACGGCCACGTTTGAATTCAGCATAAGAATCAATTATGATTGATTTTCTTGACGTAGAGCGCGGGTAGTGTTTATGAAGTCATCGTTTTACTTCAACGGCATTTTGCTTCCTCACAATGCAATGCTTAATCAATACACGAAATTGTTTTTTTTTCGTTGTTTAGAAAATATGAATAGTAGCGCTATTTTAAGCCCAACAACTCGGAAACTAGTAGACAGATTTTCATAAAATTTTGACACATGACATTTGAAGAATGGCACAATCGACCACTGGTAAGGATTTTAGTAAGAGACACTATCTATATGTCAGACCGATAACTTATTGACCGATGTGTTACTTGCCAAAAACTTGAAATCACTATGTGGTAACTCACTATCATCAATGTCTCACATGAGTCACAAATTTTTGAAGTCTTTCAAGAACTTCTCGGTAAAAATACTAGTTTACCGTTTAGCCTTGGTACACAAATTCAATATGAACGATCTCCTGGTGATAAAAAAGTAAATTAGCATACTTTTGATTTTTGATTTTCCCATTTTGGGTTTTTTTGCCCATGAGGAGGTTAGAGTGTGCTATTCCGGGCTCTGGCGCTTCTTTTCCATGTCATATTTAAAAATCTAAGACCTATCACGAGTAGTGACACGTTTTAGAAAATGAGGATCATTTTCAATTCGCCCCAAAAAATCCAGACATGTTCGATCAGAATGCACATGATCCCGCATTCTATGGACATTTTTATTATTTCTTACTTTCGAAGGCCTATCCGAGGTTTATCTTCAATCGAGTCTCGGTCTGTCCCATAAGCCTGTTGAAATTTTGTAAAAATGACCATCGCACTGTACCAAGTCTGAAACAATAGTTGATAACACACCGTTACTAGAAAATGTCCCTTAGTTTCAGAACCCATTAGAAAAATCCGATTCACGACAAGAATTACTCCGCTCCGCCAAATAATAATAATGCTTTATTAGCCCAACAGAATATCCCAATTACAGAGCTAATTACTAATATCTAATATAATCAACAACAAAATATAATAACTACACTAATATCTACAATATTTAAAAAGTTACACAA
>JARFXV010000084.1:0-5000 GCA_031761425.1 Cosmopolites sordidus | reverse complement strand
TTCAGCGACGAGGCCCACTTCCATTTAGATACCCGTCTGTCTAAATCAATCGTCGAAATTTCCACTTTTGGATGGAGACGAACCCAATGGTGTTTCATCAACGCCCGTTGCACAACCTTAAAATGAACGTGTGGGTCGCTATATCAGTTAATTGCATTATTGGACTGTATTTCTTTGAGGACCGTAGAGGCATAGCCCTCACAGTAACTTGATGATACCCAATTTCTTTGCTTCTCAACTAAAGAAATGTGAGCATTACAATTGGCTCACATGATTTCAGCAAGACGGAGCCACGTCGCATACCAGTGCCGACGCTTTAGCGGCATTGCACGAGTTGTTTCCCGAAAAGGTGATTTCGCGAAGAGGAGACGTTGAGTGGCCGCCTCGGATTCCTGATTTAACCCCATCAGATTTTTTCTTGTGGAGTTATCTTAAGAGCATCGTCTACGATAACGATCCTCGAAATTTGACATATTTAAACAGAAATATTGAAGAACAGATCAGGTTTTTTTTTCTTTTTTTGGGCTTTTCGCCACGATCTGAACCTCAAAAAAATATCAAAAATATCTAATCACTGGGTAAAAACAAAAAAAACCAAACGGAGACAAATTTCTCAGAGATTCTTTTCTGTAATAAATGTGCCTAACGAACAAAATGTTTATAAATATCAAAATGTTAAAATAAATACAAACTTTTAATGTCAACGTTTCGGAGGGTCTTTTCCCCCGTTTTCAAAACGATTCTAAAAAATAAATTATATTAATTTCTATATATATATATATATATATATATATATATATATATATATATATATATATATATATATATATATATATTTATATATATATATATAGGGTAGGCTAACTAGACAAATAGTCGAATTTTATGAAAATAGGAGTAGAGCTAAAATAGAAATAATTCTATATATATATATATATATATATATATATATATATATATATATATATATATATATATATATATATATATATATATACATATATATATATATATATAAATATAATTTTCGACGAATGTTTTCACAGGTGTGAAATGTTATGATAGTTTCTCGGGTATCCCGTGGAAGCTGAATGTCCACTGATGGACGCTTTCGCTGATGTTTAGATGGAATCTCATCCATCATTTTCAAAGCGTTTACTCGACGGTATTACGATGACAAATGCTGCTGGTCTGTCTATAGGGGATACCCGAGAAACTATCATTACATATATATATATATATATATATATATATATATATATATATATATATATATATATATATATATATATATATATATATATATATATATATATATATATATATTATTATTATTATTCACGTATGGGCCCTGGTGGACCACGCGAAGTACAATTAGAGGCGTTTGTTGTTGTTAGCCTTTCTTTGAGCCCATACTAATTTCATTCTTTCGCTATGAGCTTTTTTCCTATCGTCAGACCAAGTTGTTCCAGTCTTCCTACATTTTTCTCTCTGGCCAACCTTCCAAACGTTAACCTTGTGCCTGAAACAGCCTCTATCCTGAATTTCACTTTGTGTAATATTTGCTGATCTTAGGTCCTCTTTAATTGCAGCAATCCATTTAATTATTTCTACTTTAGCTCTACTCCTATTTTCATAAAATTCGACTATTTGTCTAGTTAGCCTACCCTATTATATATATATATATATATATATATATATATATATATATATATATATATATATATATATATATATATATATATATATATATTGTGGAAAGAAGAACCTCCGAAACGTTAACGTTAAAAACGTGTATTTATTTTAGATATTTTTAAAAATTTTGTTGTTAGGCAAATTTATTATAGGAAAGAATCACTGAGAAATTTGTGTCCGTTTGGTTTGTTGTTTTTACCCAGTGATTTTTTATTTACGTAAGAACAGAAATTTTTGATATTTTTTAAGTTTTAGATCGTGGCAAAAAACCCAAAAAAAATATAAACACGCCACAATCATTCAGACATTAAACAGATCAGATTGACTCCTCGACAACTTCTTAGAAAGGTTTTCGACAATCTTCGCGAAAGGTTTGAGGAATGCCGCCAACGAAGTGGGCGTTATTAATAACCATGTTATTAAAAAAATTAATTCCATTATCTTTGTATTGGCACCAATTAATAATAATAACAATCAGTTTTTTTTTAATTTTCAACTGAAATAGTTGGATCGTTCTGAGACACCCTGTATAAAAACTGTTTGAAAGACTGTAGAAAACGTTGGAATGAGTGTACAGTTAAAGAGGATTACTTTGAAGAAGACAACATAGATTTGAATGTATAAATAAATAGCGGTTTTATTTAAAAAGTTACCTCACTTTTTGATCGTAGCAGTACTGTTTTTACCCCTCTCTAATATTTTGTACGTACTATGGGCATAATATGTCCTCTATTACATTTTTAACCGAAAAACAAGAAGAATTACGACAGGCAAAGGAAACAAAAACATATATTATATCACATTCAAATCAACTATTCAAAAAAACCAATCAACAACAGGCCCACTTTATCTTAATAATTGTATTGATTTTTCGTAAACACCAATGAACGAGACATTTTCTACTGAACTAATCAAGCAAATCCGTCGAAAAATCTAATTCATACGTACCGACAACAACTTCAAAGTGAGCACAGACCCGTAATAAGAAAAAAATCTAATGGATAGGTCTCAGTTGAGTGAAGCTTCACTTCAAAGAGGAAATTACTTAAAAAACGCTGCCGGAAAGTAAAGGTTTACGAAGCGGGTTTTTATCAAAGTCTTCTGCGTTTTCTCTCTCGGAAACTAATTGACGAAATTGTTGGTTACAGCAAGTTCATTGTTGATATTTCCTCTCTCGTATTAGTAGGTGAGCTGAATAGTAACTGTTTTTTTTGTGCGAGTTAATGAAAGGTGAAATAAAAACTTTATTCAATGATGTCTACTTCGCTTTGATCAATCATTGGTTCATTTAGAAAGTAATGTTGTCTTTTTTTGTATGTTAATAGATGTACCCATAAATAATTTGGTTTTTGATTTTCACTAACTATAATTTAGATTAATATATCGCTATATAATGTGCTCATTCTTATTTTTTTTATTATTAAGGAAACTTTATAATAATGGAAGACCAAAGTATAAATAAGTTCCATATTAGACATTTGATGGTTTATGAGGCACCAAAGCATAACAACACCATTAATGATATCAATGATGTTTATCATTGTACCATGTCTAACAACTATTTCAGAAAAGTGATATCAATATTTTCGACAATTTATAAAACATTAAGAAACCTGTTAAGTTTGATGTATTGTTGACTAAAATTGAAGCTGATTAGAAACAAACCATCCAGAACTGAGCCACAAAGCCTAAAATTTTATGAACAGAGTACAAAGAGAAAAATGTGGGTATCATATTAACTTTCAACGTATAACCATCTGCATTGCACTTTTGTCCAGGTTTTCTTTAACAAAAACCAAACCTTCACATTAAAAAGTTTTACTATCAGTATGATGAGATTTAGCAGGAATTATTTCAATCCTTATGAAACGATAAGTGCAGAATATCTGCAGAATCGATCATGAATTTGCATGTCCTTATGGTTGTTATTAGACTTCTTTCGGTGGAGGATTCTGCATAGGACCTCTTTATTTGTAACTTTTTTTACCCAAGATATTAGTAGTATTCTTCTGAATAGCCATATTTGAAAAATGTCTAGTGTTTTGATCATGTATTACTCAATAACGTAAAGGAGACTTGAGTATATATAACACATAACAGAGTATATGTATTCAGATTTTCAATGCATTGTCTATTCATCTTGTAGAATGTGTTGCGACTTGATTATAATCAAGTAAGGATATATCCTTGTTTCTATTTCATCGATGTTATCATTGTTTGAATCAACCTTAATTATTAAATACATGTATCTATCCACTCACTCTATATTACTGTTTATCTCAACTTTAGGTTCATATTAAATCCGTAATGTTTACTAATTTATTTTAACCTTTCCATCAGTCTTTGTAGGTCCTCGATATTTTCTGCCAATAGGACTGTATTATCGGCATGCGATATATTATTAATAAGAACTCCATTTGCTACCATACTGGATGTTTATCCTCGAAATGATTCCTAAATAAACCTGTGCATATATATTCAATAGTGTCGTTTAGAGAATGCACTCTGCCTTACTCCTCATTTTATGTGTATATATATATATATATATATATATATATATATATATATATATATATATATATATATATATATATATATATATATATATATATATCCCCTTTGTGGATCAGACCTTGATGTGATAAAAGGGTTTGAGTAAGACAATGAAGCTTTCAGCTATGCCGTCTGGAGTGTAAGTTCTTAGGAGAGTCACCCCTGGCGGACAGATCGAACCAGAGACCTCAGACAAACATGATCCAAAATCTGCCAACCCGCATTGGACCAGCATGGCAGATTACTGTCCATGTCTTCAACATAATAGTACAATTTCAAGCACGGCCCTCATTCCCCGGAGGACAAGGGGCACCTACGCCAGCGGGAAGATCTGCCCCAAAGCAAAGGGTGCTAAGAATCACCGGGTTAGATCAGGTTGCCATTGGAATTTTGGCATCGCTACGCTTAATATACGAACAATAAAAACGAAAACCCGACTGCAAGAACTGTTAATCGAACTTGAAAACATACATTTTGATATTATTGGGCTCCGTGAAACACGAAGAAAGGGCGAAGAGTTAATCAAATTAGAGCCAACTGGTCACTCTACACCCGAGGTACGAAGAATAAACAAAGTGGTGGAATTGGATTCCTCATCAATCGAAAGCTGAAAGACAATGTAAACAAATTTAAAAGTATATCCGACAGATTAGCTCAATGCGTCATTTAGCTGAATAAAAAGTTGAAGATTCAAATCGTCCAAGTATATGCACCAACTATAAGCCATAGAGATGAGGAAATTGAGGAATTTT
>JARFXV010000083.1:47500-54919 GCA_031761425.1 Cosmopolites sordidus | reverse complement strand
AGCCGGAATCAGGAGCAGTGTCGACAGTCAGACGCTCAGTCCGCCGTTCGCCCGTTTTACTTACTATGCAACTTTTTGGTGGAGCGAGTGGGCATATTTAGTAAGACGCAACAGACGACGAAGGACGAGCAGCAATACGATTCTGTTCTTTAGCGAAACGCGATAGTAGTGAGTTCTTCGTTACATTAACATTTGACGATAACACGCGCGAGCGCGCGGCAAAATGGCAGACGCGGAAATCGCCGGTCAGGCTACATCTCCATCTAATCTGTCGGGCACAAGCGGAGGCGGTTCCGGGCCCTCGTCTGTACCGCCCGCACCGTCGTCGGCGGCGGCGGGCGGCGGCATCGGCTTCATCAAAAAAGGAAAAAACCGTTTAAAAGAAAAAATCCCAAAGCCAAAGCTACGCATCCACCGACGGCCGAAATGGTAACAAACGCAATTAAGGGATTGAAAGAAAGGGGCGGTTCGTCATTGAGGAGCGATCAAGAAGTATATTGCCGCCAACTACAAGGTCGATGCCGAGAAAGTATCGCCTTTCATCAAGAAATATTTAAAATCGGCAGTTGCATCCGGTACCCTGGTTCAGACCAAAGGAAAAGGTGCGTCCGGTTCTTTTAAGCTGGCAGCGGCATCGTCTAGTTCGTCGGTTCAAGCGAAACAATCGGCGACGAGTGCTGCTTCTTCATCCTCTGGACAAAAGAAAAGAAATATTTCAGTGGGAGCGGCGGCGGCGGCGGCGGCGGCCAAAGGAGGTAGCAAAAAGAGTCCGACGAAAAGAACGACAGCGGCGGGTGGCAGCAGCAGCAGCAGCAGCAGCAGCGACGACTGAAAAAAAGACAACCAAAAAGGCAGCAGGAAAATCGAAGAAAGCTGCGGTCGTCGTAGCCGAGAAGAAGGCTTCGGTAAAGAAAAGCCGTCGAAAAAGAAAACGGGAAAATCGGCTAGTTCGGGATCTTCGGCGGTAACAGTTGCCGCCGCCGCCGCTACGGTGCCATCGAAGGCGAAATCTCCGTCGAAAGCGAAGAAATCAAACAAAGCCGGCCCTACCAAGAAACCCAAGGCTCCTAAACCGAAAAGCGCTAGATCTCCAGCTGCCGCCGCCGCTGCCGGCGGGGGCAAAGCGAAGAAAGCAGCTTCCCCAAAAAAGAAGAAATAAACGAAGACCCCGATTTTTCGTCGTTACATCTTAATCTTTCAAGAGGTATGAATAAATCGAATGTTCCCAATACAGATTATCGACGACCACCACCACCAAAACCATCATCTGGAATGATGATGTAGGAAAATATGTTTACGAAAGCGTAACATTTTCCAAAAAAAAAAACGGTTCTTTTCAGAACCACAACATTTATTGTTACTTGAAATTAAAAGAAATATAGAAAAAAACATCCATTTAGACAAGACGCCGAAATATATCCGAGTAGTAATTCGATATTACTAATAATAAACTGATTTTGTACAATTATATATTTAAAAAAAAATAAAAAAAATTAAAAAAAAATACAAATAAAAAAATCCATCGAGACTAGAACCGGCGAATAATATATATCTGACGTCCGTTGTTCGTTTGTAACTTTAATTTTTGTTTACGGATCAATATTGTTTTTTCTTTTCATAGATATTTTGTTGGTCCTGATAAGGACCGATATTTCGAATCAGGCGAAGACCATCATCATCATCATCATCTTCAAGTAGGGATAGAGAAGTTGTTTCGATTTTACTTCGTTTTACTGTCGGTCTTTTTTGGCAATAGCACGGCCTGAATGTTAGGTAAAACACCACCTTGTGCGATGGTCACGCCGGACAATAGTTTTGTTCAATTCTTCGTCATTTCTAATGGCGAGCTGCAAATGTCGTGGGATAATTCTCGTCTTTTTGTTATCTCTGGGCGGCGTTTCCGGCCAATTCCAATACTTCGGCGGCAAGATACTCCATTACCGCGGCCAAATATACCGGTGCTCCTGCACCTACGCGTTCCGCGTAATTTCCTTTCCTCAACAATCTGTGAATACGGCCGACCGGAAACTGCAATCCGGCACGATTCGAACGCGACTTGGCCTTTCCTTTAACTTTGCCTCCTTTTCCGCGTCCAGACATGCTGATTTTTTTTTGTTCTTTGCTTACAATTGATCAGATCGCACGGCACGACCGTCGTCGTAGAGTCAGATGAGAGACTATTTTCTGTCGGGATGTCCCCCCCTTCTTTCCTTCCTTTTTATATATATGCGGCGGTACAGTCTCCAATGGAATCGTAAAAATACGCCTTACGGTTTAAATGGGCGGAGCATATCGTACCCGTACGCTCCAGTACAAAAAAGAAGTGAACTTTTATCGGCTCAAGGGTCAATTTATGATACGGATTTTTATTGTACCGTATGTACATTTAAAAAAAAATCGTCCTCTTTGTCCCATAATGCCACCAAAAACTAGCGGGGGAAAGCGGCCAAAAAAGCGGGAAAGGCACAAAAAAACATCTCGAAAGGTGATAAAAAAAAGAAGCGCAGGGAGGAAGGAAAGTTACGCCATTTATATTTACAAAGTGCTGAAACAGGTACATCCGGATACGGGAATTTCCAGCAAGGCCATGTCGATCATGAATTCTTTCGTTAATGACATTTTCGAGAGGATAGCGGCCGAAGCATCGCGTTTGGCTCATTACAACAAAAGATCGACCATAACCAGTAGAGAAATTCAAACGGCGGTCAGATTACTTTTACCGGGTGAATTAGCCAAACACGCCGTTAGCGAGGGGGACCAAAGCCGTGACCAAATACACCAGTTCCAAGTAAAAATAGATAAACGTATCAAAGATCAGAAGCAAGAACTGGCGAGATTAATATTTCGAACGATAATAAAAAGAAAATGGCTCTTTTCAGAGCCACGAATTTTAAATATAAAAAAAAAAAATATCAAGCATATCGCCTATCCGCACAGACATCTAGGTTCGAAATTAGCATTAGATGCATGAAAGTAAAATATTTTTTAAACACACACACACACAAACTGAAACCCGAATATTATTGTGGCTTAATGCCCGAGTTGAAATTAGCGGGATTTTTTTTTTCCAGCGATAACGCTCGACGCTTTTTTAGAGGTGTATGTGTATAGGATGTAAATGATTATTCTCGAAAAATAAAAACTTTCGATCTATCCGAGAGTCGTCCATCTTGTACATGATATGTGCTAGCCGGGCTCTATGGTTTTGGCCGGTTTTCCCAAAATTCGTCGAAGAAAAAAGACAGCCTCCATAGGTGTCGTTGGTTTTTTAAATGTCCTTATTTTTTTTTCGCGGGAACCCTCAGGTGGTTATTGACTCTTGGTGTAACATACTTTGTTCCAAAATTTATCTGATATATATATATATATATATATATATATATATATTATATATATATATATTATATATATATTATTATATATATATATATTTATTATTATTATTTACTTATGGGCCCTGGTGGACCACGCGATGTACAATTAGAGGCGTTTGTTGTTGTTAACCTTCCTTCGCACCCATACTAATTTCATTCTTTCGCTATGAGCGTTTTTTCCTTTCGTCAGACCAAGTTGTTCCGGTCTTCCTACATTTTTCTCTCTGGCCAACCTTCCAAACGTTCACCTTGTGTCTGAAACAGCCTCTATCCTGAATTTCACTTTGTGTAATATTTGCTGATCTTAGGTCCTCTTTAATTGCAGCAATCCATCTAATTATTTCTACTTTAGCTCTACTCCTATCAGCAAGGGGTACGGAATCCTCAAACTTTTGTACTTCTTGATTTGTCGTTCGAGTAAACTATCTCCGATAGTTAAAACCCAATTTTACGTAACAATGATAAGTCCCTTTTATTTATACGGTCTTACGATTTATTTTCGTTTTCTAACGCCGACGGCGGCTAAATAACTTCACAAACGTTTCAGAACAAAACCTTGCGTATGGCACTAAACGCGCCGTGGGTACGTTCGAAACACTCAAATTATTATAGAGACCGGTGTACCCCCGGTCTCTAAATTCCATTCCCAAATTTACGCCAAGTTTTGCCTACAGGCAAGCTTGAGCGAAAACCCGCTAGTCCTATCTATACCGGACAACCTACCCGGATTTTCCGGGTAAAGCTAGCCAATTGCCCCAATTTGCCTTACGGGCTGCGAGCAGAAAGGAATCGAATTTTCGATTCCCGGCTCGCGTAAGACCGCTTCGACAACAGTCCCTAACCGCCGTGGCCAGGCGGTCTGAGAGATCATCTCCGATCCGATCGGACCGGGACCAATGGCAAAAAACCCGTCATATTGCTGATGGGGAAAAAGCAAAAATTTCATTTTCCTTTTCTTTCATATTAATCTCAGAAGTTCGCCAGGATCATCTTATAGACTATCCTTTCTTATCTATGCCACTTGCTAGGCATACCCGGGTCAGATAGAGACCCTAAAAAATTAGTGCCCATATAGGGTAAAGTTGACTAGAAACGGGCAAGAGCCTTGAGGGCTAACCCAAAAGCCTGGCTAGATAAGTCGAAGTCGACTCTACTCCTATTTTCATAAAATTCGACTATTTGTCTAGTTAGCCTACTCGGATTCATCCGTTTTATGTGTCCCGTAAAATTTAAGTCTTCTTTTTCTCACATATCGCTATGTATATCTGAGTATTGTTTGATCTCTTGGTATTCCCGATGTCGGTATGTTGTGGCTATTTATTTGTTTGGGGCCTAGGATTTTTCTTTCCTTCTTTTCAATGTCCTCGATGTCCCTCTTTCTATTCAAAATGAGCGTTTCTGCAGCATATAGACATTCTGGCTTAATAATTGTGTTGTAATGTCTCAGTTTTATGTTTTTAGATAGGCACTTTTTGTTATAAATATTTTGTGTAAGCCTTAATGCCGTTTCCATTTTTTGACATCTATCCTTATTGGCCGCTTTTTCCAATCCATTTTCCATGATTATTTCACCCAAATATTTGAATTGAGAGACTCGTCTGATGTTACCATATTTTGTTTTTAGAAATGGCGTTCTTAGTCTGTTGCAGTCATGTTAGCTTATGGCGTGCTTAGTCTGTTTCCTTTAGGATTTCAATCTGTATCTGTGCCCTTAATATATCTTGAGCTAAAATTGCTAGATCATCAGCAGATGCCAGACAATCAGTATTGATGTTGGTTCTCCCCAGTTTAATGGGCTGGTCAACATTCAGGGCCAACTTATTTTTTTTCACGCCACTCCTATATTATTTTTTCTAGAACACAGTTAAATAGGAGTGGCGAGAGTCCTCCATCCCCTCGTCTCACTCCAGTTTTAATTTCGAAGGGCTCTGAGAGATGTCAACCATGAATTTTACTTTTAACCTTGTGTTAGTTAACGTTGCTTTAATAATCCCCAGCGTTTTTTCAGAGATCTGGTCCCTTGTTCTTTCGGAAGATTCGGAATAAAGATTCGCGGTCAATAGAGTCTCATGCTTTTTTGAAATCCACAAATGTACAGACGAGATTTTTATTGTACAGTTCTTGATGTCTTAGAATCAACTTTAGATTCAGGATCTGTTCAGGGCTGGATCTGCCCCCCGGTCGAAAACCTGGTTGATATTCACCAATGTTAGGTTCTAACTGTCCCTGTGCTCTGTCTAGTAGACATTGAGATAGAATCTTGTAACAAACTGGGGAGGAAGAAATATCCCTCTATAGTTGTTTACATCCGTTCTATGTCCTTTCCTATGTAGTAGATAGATTAGAGCTTCTTTCCAATCTTCCGGAATCCGTTCGGTTCGCCTAACTTCTCGTAGAATTTTGGTTATTTCCTTGATTGTGTACCTGGGGACCAGCGGATTTCAAAAGTTCAGCAGTGATTCCATCTTCTCCAGAAGCTTTGTCATTTTTAGCCGCTCGATTTGCCTAATTATTTCATCTTCTTTCGGTGGTAATGAATCTGGGTTTGTTTGTTTAGGGTTTAGTGTTGCTAATTTGTTTAAGGGCTCAGGACAGTTTACTATTTGTTCTAAATATTTCGCTAGTTCTTTGCAATTGTCTTGGTTATTTAGAGCTGATTGTCCGTTTTCATTTTGGAAGCAAAGACTTTGCGGTTGATAGCCTATTAATTTAGTTTTAAATGTTTTATAAAAGTTTCGGGTGTTAGTTTTTTGGAAATCTTTTTCTATTTCAATAAGTTGATTGTTTTCATATTTTCTTTTAGTTTCTCTAACTAGCTTCGATGTTTCTTTTCTACTTCCAAAAAGATGTTATAGTTTATAACTGTCTTTTGACTGTTCCAATCTTTGAATGTTTTACTTCGGCTTAATACTCCTTGCTCGCAAACTTCATCCCACCACGGATGTTTTCTACGTTTTTGTAAAGGGACCAACTTTAAGGCTGTTTTAATAATTTTTTGTTTCAATTCTTGCCAGTTCTGTGCTGGTTGTTTATCTAGCTCTTCTGTTAGGGCTGGTTTTATTTTCGTTGGGTCAAACTTTGGTATTAGCAGCCTCTTTTGAATAAGTTTTCGAGGTTTTCAGCTAAGTTTGATACTAGTCAGGTGGTGATCCGTGTCTATATTTGCTCCTTTATCGACTCGAACGTTCAAAATCTCTTTATAATTGGGGTACGAATTGGCAACATGGTCATTTTGAAATTCATCCATGTACGTGTTTGGGCACATCCATGTCTTTTGTTTTGTTATTTTCTTCTTAAATTGTGTTGACATCCTTCTTAGATTAAACTGCGAACATAGTTCAACCAATTTTCTACCATTATGGTTGGCCCATTTATGAGTTGGAAAACTGCCGACAGTTTTCCTTCCTGTACTTTTTTCTTTCCCTAGTTGGGCGGCGTTGAAATCACCCCGATAGGATTTTTACATGGTTGGTAGGAAATTTAGAGATAGTCTTTTCCAGAATTTCCCAGGACTTATTTACTTTTTCAAGATTAGATTTATTTTCTTCGTTAACCGGGAGGTGTGCATTGATTAATGTATAGTTTTTGTTAGCACATTTGAGGATAGTGTCATAAGTCGATTATTTACTTAGCCCGGACGCCCCAGAATCCGAAAGTCCGGTTGGCAGAGGATTGTCTACCTCCTGGGGTAATTTTGTAAATTACTAGAACGATTCATCTTGTACTTTGAATTAAAGGTTTGAACCATGACGGTTCAGAGGTTAAGACTGGAGGGGGTTAGTTCCAGAATTTAAATATCAGCCGCACCACTGGTGAACAGACGCTGACCATTCAACCGCTTGATACAAGTCAGACGCTAAGTGGATTTTGTTTTTTTTTTGTGCCTTGGTTCGGGGGCTGCTTATTTTGAGATATTCGCAGCTGTCCCATTAATATCTAATGGAACTTTCACTATCCACCACCCGTGACCCGTCCAGTATCTTAGGCTGGATATATATATATATATATATATATATATATATATATATATATATATATATATATA
>JARFXV010000083.1:42500-45000 GCA_031761425.1 Cosmopolites sordidus | reverse complement strand
TTTTTCGGAACCCCGAGGTAATGATTAATAGGAACGGATGGGGGCATTCGTATTGCGACGTTTAGAGGTGAAATTCTTGGATCGTCGCAAGACGAACGGAAGCGAAAGCATTTGCCAAAAACGCTTTCATTGATCAAGAACGAAAGTTAGAGGTTCGAAGGCGATCAGATACCGCCCTAGTTCTAACCTTAAACGATGCCAGCTAGCGATCCGTCGACGTTCCTCCGATGACTCGACGGGCAGCTTCCGGGAAACCAAAGCTTTTGGGTTCCGGGGGAAGTATGGTTGCAAAGCTGAAACTTAAAGGAATTGACGGAAGGGCACCACCAGGAGTGGAGCCTGCGGCTTAATTTGACTCAACACGGGAAACCTCACCAGGCCCCGGACACCGGAAGGATTGACAGATTGAGAGCTCTTTCTTGATTCGGTGGGTGGTGGTGCATGGCCCGTTCTTAGTTGGTGGAGCGATTTGTCTGGTTAATTCCGATAACGAACGAGACTCTAGCCTGCTAACTAGGCGCTTTTTGACATCGCAAAGGCCCGCCGTACGTGCGGGGTCCTCACGGGCTCCCGCCGTTCGCGCGCGGTTTTTACTGTCGGCGTACAAACATTTCTTCTTAGAGGGACAGGCGGCTTCTAGCCGCACGAGATTGAGCAATAACAGGTCTGTGATGCCCTTAGATGTTCTGGGCCGCACGCGCGCTACACTGAAGGAATCAGCGTGTCTTCCCTGGCCGAGCGGCCCGGGTAACCCGCTGAACCTCCTTCGTGCTAGGGATTGGGGGCTTGCAATTGTTCCCCATGAACGAGGAATTCCCAGTAAGCGCGAGTCATAAGCTCGCGTTGATTACGTCCCCTGCCCTTTGTACACACCGCCCGTCGCTACTACCGATTGAATGATTTAGTGAGGTCTTCGGATCGACACGCGATGGCGCTTCGGTGTCGTCGATGTGTAAGAAAAGATGACCAAACTTGATCATTTAGAGGAAGTAAAAGTCGTAACAAGGTTTCCGTAGGTGAACCTGCGGAAGGATCATTACAGTGATCGATTGCCGTCATCTGACGCGCGATTAAGAACACGTCTGTAATTATTCTCTCGAATAATTCGAACTATCTTTTATTTTATTAAGAGACACAAGGGAACGACAACTTTGACGATCCTCGACGAACGACAGCAGCTCGTATCGCTCGTTGGTTGCGTGCAAGACGAAAACGGAAAAAAGAATTTGTATCGGGTACCTAGATTTATGTTTCTACGCTAGCTAGCTAGCTAGCTCGCTCGCTCACTCGCCCACTCACTATCTATCTGGAAAGTGAGGTGAGTGAGTGAGTGAGTGAGCGAGTCAGCCAGAGTACGAAAAATCTAAGGGATAAAAAATCCTCGTGGATTTTCCTTCCCGACGGTATTTAAACGATATGCGCCCGTACGATCTTTAAGTTTTCACATTTAACGCACACGCACGCACACGTGATCTGTCTGTAACGTCGTTGTGGTTGTCGTGGTCGTTTCTGTGTGATGTGTATGATATGGACCATTAACCATATCTTCATCATAATCGATTCCGTTATGATTTTTTAAACATTCGTTGCGGTTTTTGTCGTCGACGCTGTCGACTGACGACGACGACGACGACGACCGTTACCGTGACGAGAGAAACGTAATATAAAACACCGTTCGTTTGTCGACGACGACGACGACAACGATGTCGACGGTGGATAATATTTCAACGTTTCGTTTAAAAATTTCGGAATCTTGCCATTTACATTTCTTAAAATGAACGTCACCGATACGGAGAAGTATTTTATTTTCTCGCATCACAAACGAGTCGGACCATTACTGCCACGCCGCAATGACGAGGTTCGCCTGGTCGTCGTCATCGTCGTGGCGATAGTTTCCTTCTCGTTAAATGAATCGATAAAAAAGATTACCCTAAACGGTGGATCACTTGGCTCGTGGGTCGATGAAGAAACGCAGCTAATTGCGCGTCAACTTGTGAACTGCAGGACACATGAACATCGACACTTCGAACGCACATTGCGGTCCTGGGATTCCATTCCCGGACCACTCCTGGCTGAGGGTCGTACCTTATTTAAAAGACTGCTCGGTTTTGTCCGAAAATGACGACGACGACGACGACGATGTACCATCTGTCTGTCGCGTTGATTCGGATAATGACGACGGAGCGTGTTGGACGTCGTGACGCGAGCGCCTGTTGCCGTCGATTCGCCTTCGCGAACGCGTGGCAGGTGCGCGCGACGTCTTAAATCGTAAGGACGATCTTAATTCGCCGTTTTCATGCGAATTAAGCGAAAGTGTGCCGTGCGTGTCGCATCGCATCGTTTTCGGTCGTCGTGTCCGATAATATATATTCTTTAATTAAAGGATATGCGACGTCTGATCGTTTGTTATACGATGTCGAGGCTACTACTTATATACACGCGGCGGGGCGCAGCTTTATTTACCATTATTATATTTATATATATATATATATATCTATCG
>JARFXV010000083.1:35000-37500 GCA_031761425.1 Cosmopolites sordidus | reverse complement strand
GATGAGAGTGAATGCGGTTGAATGGGAAATAGACGTGGTGCTGGTGCAGGAGCCTCCGCACAGGATGAGCGCGTGGGAAGGGTGGGAAATTTTCAGGAAAGGGCTGGGAGTAAAAGCGGTAATACTGGTAAGGGAGGGTATAAGGGCAATAATGATAGACGAAGAATCGAGTAAAAACGTCACTACAGTAGAAATTGGGGATATTAAAGTAGTTAGTGTGTACGAGGAACCCAGTAATGGAGGACTCGTATTCACTGACGAAAAAGGGAAATTTGGAAAAGGGAAGCTAATAGTGGCGGGGGATTTTAATGCGAAAAATCAGGCCTGGGGGGGGGAAATAGAGGATAAAAGGGGTGAACAGCTGATAATGTGGGCGATAGACAACGGAATGATTCTGGGGAATGATTGCAAAAGCCTCCCGACCTTTGCAGGCGGAATGGGCAACAGCTATATCGATGTATTGTGGTACAGGGGCGTTGAATTGAATGAATGTGTGGTGTGCGAGGACGAGACGCTGAGTGATCACCGGTACGTGAGGACCGAGATAACGGAAAATATAGAAGAGAGAGAGAGGAAAAGAGAGCGTTGGGATTACCGAAATACGGATTGGGATAAGTTTAGAGAGAAAATTGAAGAAATAGAAACGAGATTTGAGGGTATAGCAGACGAGGAACAATTGGAAGAGGCAATCAGCAATTACCAGGAGGCGATTAGGAAAGTTTGTCAAAGAACTATGAAAAAGAAAAGAATAATTATTAAGAACGGAAATGAATGGTGGGATGGTGAATGCGGCCAGCAAAAGAGGAAAATAAGAAGATTAATAAAAATAATGACGTCAAAAATAACAATAGACCAGCACGATAGAGAGGAATATAAGAAAGAAAGAAAGAGATACAAAGAAATGGTAAAGACAAAGAAAAATCGGTATGAGGAAAGAATGATTGAGGAACTGACCGAAAGCGAACCGTGGAATAGAGTTTGGGAAGTGTTCAAAAAATTTGGAATTAAACAAGGAAAGAGAAAGCAAGGAAATCAGGAAGAAGACGTTATAGAGAGAGAAAAAATCATGAAATACCACCCAGCATCCGACGAAAAAGAGATAGAGGAATATAATGAAATAGCGATTAGGATAAAGGAGAATAAATGGGAGCGAGACGAAGTGGGAAGGGAAAGAATAAAGATGGAAGAGCTAAACGATGTCATTATGGACCTAAAAAAGAATAAGGCCATGGGGAAAGATAAAATCCCTAATGAAGCGATAAGAAAAATATCGGAAAGAAGTAAGGAGACGATACTGGAAATGTACAATAAGTGTTGGGAAATGGGATACTTCCCAAAGTGCTGGAAGATAGCAAAAATTTGCTGGCTGCCGAAAAAGGGAAAAGGGGAAAGGCCGATTAGCCTCTTACCAACGCTTGGAAAGATTCTAGATAACATAGTGAACAGAAGATTAAGAGCAGTATGTGAAGCGAATGAGAAAATTGACAAAAAGCAGTATGGATTCAGAAAAGGAATAAGAACGTTGGATGCATTAGAAAAGGTGGTCGAGAAAATTAATGAATTCAAGGAAGAAGGGAATCACGTGCTGGTGGTGGCTCTAGACTTGGAAAACGCTTTCAACATGGCCACGAAAGTGGAAGTGTTGGAAGAACTAATGAAAGTAAGAATGAATGAAAGGATAGTAAAAATAATAGACAGCTTTATGAGTGAAAGGAAAGTGAATAGCAATGGGGTAGAAGTGGAAATTGATAAAGGGTGTCCGCAGGGGTCGTGTTTGGGGCCAACATTGTGGCTACTGAACATGAACGGATGGTTTAGAAGAATGAATGAAAAGATGAGAGCAGATGAGGAACGGATGGAAGAAAAAGGGTGGGTGCAGGCGTTTGCGGACGATCAGCTAATAATATTGAGTGGTATATCGGTGAAGAAAATAGAGAAAAAATGGGAAGAATATTGGAGTGAATGTAGAGAATGGGCGAGGTCGGCGAGGGTAAAGTACAATACAGGAAAGACCGAGATGATGTTTGTATGGAAAAAAAAGAAAATTAGAACGCCAGTGGTAAGAATGGGGGAAGACAGGCTTGTAGCGGGGAATAAAATAAAATATTTGGGGATAACTTTGGACAGGGGGTTCCTGTATCTGGACCACGTGAAAGAGGTTAGAGAGAAATTAGGAAAAGTGATTGTAAGAATGAATGGAATGTTGAGGAGGAGGTTGGGGAAAGAAGCCAGAGAAGTGATGAAAAGAATTTATGAGCGAGTAGTAAGGCCGGCGGTGTTGTATGGTGCAGAAATTTGGGGCGGAAAAGCCAGCGACGAAAGAATTAAGAAGGCTTTAAATGCAGTACAGAGAAGGGTCTTGAAGATGATTGTGCAATCGTACAATACGACACCGACGGAGGCATTGGCGGTAGTGGCTGGTACTCCTCCTCTGCACATAGAAGCGCAAGTGTGGGCGAAAGTTTGGTGTGAGAACAGAGAGCAAGAGCGAAAAGCAAGG
>JARFXV010000083.1:5000-30000 GCA_031761425.1 Cosmopolites sordidus | reverse complement strand
TCCTTCTCGGTCTTCGGGGGTATTAAAACCCCGTTAGGCCTGGTAATGGCTGGCCCGACCGCCACTTTGTTTTCTTTTAGAAGCTTCATTACTTCTAGATATTTAGCTTTATCCGTCAGGATAATAGCTATTGGTTTTTTGTTGTCAGTTTTTGGTTCTGACGCACTTACTGGTGGTATTTCCGTAGTGGACGGTGCTTTTAGCTTTTCGGTCGTTACCTTCTTGGTTTCGGCCTTTGAAGAGGAAGGAGCAGTCGGCGCTGTCTGAGGATGGCTTGCTTCAGAAGCCCGTGCTGCTGGTTGACCTTTCTTCTTCTTTGTTTTGGAGGAAACCTGCTGGAATCCTTCTTTGTCTACGGTGGCTTTTTTAGAGCCTCCTTCTAGTCCACTTCGGTCCGTCTGGGCCTTAGTGGTTTGGTGTGAGGTTGAGTTTTGTGGACCTTTGTCTTTCGAAACCGTAGGAAATGAGATCGTGCCATCCGCACTTACCCTTCCGCCGGCTTTCTTGATTTCGTTCTTCATGTAGTCGACTGCTACTTGAAGCACTGTTTTCTCCGTAAGGAGCACTAAATTGTTTGCGGTAACATCCGCTAATTGTTTATTGACACTAGATAGAGTATCTCTATGATACTCCAAACACTCAGCATGGCAGCGTACTAAATCGTCATACGTATAGCACGCTTCTTTTACCTGCTTTAGGTAATTGTTTCTGTGGTTTTTGCTCATCGCGAAGGCACTTATTCACAAATTTCACAAAAAACACACTAAACGTTTTCTAAACGTTTACTTGCACTTAACCTCACTTTTCGGGAGCTAGAGAACACGTGTGTACTCTCCAACGTCTCGATGGGTAGTCCCATTTGATTTTTTTGGTCAAGGTTCGCTTCATGATATTATATATCAGGAGACCAATAGAAACGCACGAACACGAATCTCTGTTCAATGGGCGGAGCGTAACTTATTCGTACGCTCTGTCACAAATACGGTGCCCTAGGACAGTGCTGAAACCAGTTCACCTTACGAGCTTGTAGTATACGTACGTTAATTCGACGAGTTTGTCAATAATGCCACCAAAAACCAGCGGTAAAGCGGCCAAGAAAGCCGGAAAGGCACAAAAAAACATCTCAAAAACTGATAAAAAGAAGAAGCGTAGGAGGAAGGAGAGTTACGCCATTTACATTTACAAAGTGTTGAAACAAGTACATCCGGATACGGGAATTTCCAGCAAGGCCATGTCGATCATGAATTCTTTCGTTAATGACATTTTCGAAAGGATTGCCGCCGAAGCTTCGCGTTTGGCCCACTATAACAAGAGATCGACAATAACAAGTAGAGAAATTCAAACGGCGGTCAGATTACTTTTACCTGGAGAATTAGCCAAACACGCCGTTAGTGAAGGTACCAAAGCCGTCACCAAATACACCAGTTCCAAGTAAATACGTGAAAATTATTTCGAATGAAAGAAACAAAAACGGCTCTTTTCAGAGCCACAAATGAACGTAAAAAAAAAAAAAATATATATATATATATATAGATCTGTAACCGACTCCGAGCAAATAATAAATCTAACATGACTTAAAGAGGTCATCGTTTCTCAATCATTTTCAGTGTCGCGACCCTCTATAATACCCAAAAGTTAAAAAAAAAAAAAAAAAAAAAACCGTCGCTACCTCCATTATGTGTTCGACCGCCATATTTTTCGATCACATTGAGACCCCTCTATTGCTGAATGCAATCCCCCTACCTACATTTTCTTTTAAGGAGGCTTGGACCGACCTTAGGGTACAAACGTTCGCCTTCGCCATATTAGAGAAAATGGTGAAATTTACTTCTACCCTTTATTATAAGTATTACTAACGAGAGAAACACTGGCGCAATAGTTATTTCGAGCGAGAAAAAACATGTATTAAGGTAAAAGACTGACGTGATTATTATTTGGAATGAAAAAAAAAAAAAATACTCCAAGCTTAAATGTTTCGCCATTGGTTTACGCATCGTTTGGTATAACGAATCGAAACAACGGGCATTCATGCACGATGTATTTTCCCTTTATTATTTGTACATACTCATTTTGTTGGTTCTGAAAAGAACCGGTTTTTTGCTATATATAAAATACGCATATATATATATATATATATATATATATATATATATATATATATATATATATATATATATATATGTACGGATTTATATAAAATATATTTTAGGCACGTTCGCCTCGAATACGCCTGGCCAGCTGGATGTCTTTGGGCATGATGGTGACACGTTTGGCATGAATGGCACACAGATTTGTATCTTCGAAAAGACCGACCAGATAGGCTTCGCTAGCTTCTTGTAAAGCCATGACTGCAGAACTCTGGAAGCGTAAATCCGTTTTGAAATCTTGTGCGATCTCACGTACCAAACGTTGGAAGGGTAATTTTCTGATCAACAGTTCGGTGCTCTTCTGGTAACGACGGATTTCTCGCAGGGCGACGGTACCTGGCCTGTAACGGTGAGGTTTCTTCACCCCGCCGGTTGCGGGGGCACTCTTTCTTGCCGCCTTGGTCGCCAATTGTTTCCTAGGAGCTTTGCCACCGGTCGATTTGCGTGCGGTTTGCTTCGTACGGGCCATCTCTTCTCGGACTATTACAATTACAGACGGACGTATAAGAACACAACGGTTAAATCACAGAGGTCGACAACGACACGCCCCAGCCGAATGACAATTAAAAAAAATCTCTCGAATTTGTTATACCCTCTCCTACGTTGCAGGCCATTGGCCCGGTAACGAACGATGGGCGGGGCCTCCCCGGAAACCCATATATAAGTTTAAGAAATTAAATGTGTTTCGTTGATTCGACGCGAAGACCGTTTGACTAACAAGTATTTGAGAAAAAAAAAAAAAATGACCGGAAGAGGCAAAGGCGGAAAGGGTTTGGGAAAAGGAGGCGCCAAACGTCATCGTAAAGTGCTACGTGATAATATTCAAGGCATCACCAAACCCGCCATTCGAAGATTAGCCCGACGTGGTGGCGTCAAACGTATATCGGGTTTGATATACGAAGAAACCAGAGGTGTATTGAAAGTGTTCCTCGAGAACGTTATCAGGGATGCCGTAACATATACGGAACACGCCAAGAGGAAAACGGTCACCGCCATGGATGTGGTGTATGCCTTGAAACGTCAAGGACGTACTCTCTACGGTTTCGGCGGTTAAGTTGCAGATAAATTATTTGACGTTTTAAAATATCTAAAAAACGAAATCCAGACACAAAAAAAAAACGGTTCTTTTCAGGACCACAAAATAACATTCTAAATTATAAAAAAAAATAGAGAGAGAACATTGTCGATAACGAAAGTGGAATTCACTTCGTTAATTGCCCGAGAGTCCATAAAACGACAATTAAAAAAAAAAAAAATAAATAACATAGACAGACATGGAGATTATGGACAACCAAGGTGGAATATCTCCCGTTAATCGGTGGAGAGTCGTTACAATAAACGTGCTTAAAATTAATTGAGGTGACATCGGTGAGAATACGACTGGACTTGGTTCACATACGTTTATTTTTACGTATTTAATCGAAATGATCGGATCGAATAATTCATGTAGCTACTGATAAGTACGGACGCCGTTTTCGCCCAAGAATCGCCATCGAGAGAACTTTCTAGCCTAACTTCTCCAATCGTTGCGATTACGGATATGTCTTTCTTTTAAATGTGCGTTCGATCTCCAGTACGTTTGATAATTGATCCTATCTTATCCGCCAATAATAAACATATTGAAATGTATTATAACGGTACGATAGTTAGCAAGGTGGTGGCCAAGACGAAGGATAAGAACGAGACTAGATTCCCTTCGATGGGAGAGAAGATCGATGGCAGGTCGCCGAAAATAGTTTTTTTTTTCCAGTAAGGTTATCTATTGCTCTACGAATCCGTGTACTTAATCGACCGGTGATATATTGGAGGTATTGGCATCGACGGGGCTATATCTTATTTATCCCATATTTATCCGAAATAATCGAAGCACATAAAATGTTTCTCTTGAAATGTCGAAATCGTAGGTTTGTCGTGGATCTTTTAATTTGATCTTGTCGACAGATCGACACGAACCGAACAGCTGCTGTATCCTGAAGGTAATGACAACGAGTCTGAATGAATTTTGTAATCTGGAATATGGCATTTATTAACGAAAAATACAAAATTAAAAAAATGTTCCAACCTCGTTAAAGGTCTCGGCTAAGCCGGAAAACGGAGCAGTGTCTACGCGTAGACGTTCAGTCCTCCGTTCGCCCCTTCGGGTAAGATAGGCCATCTGTAGGTACAAAAAAATCATTTAGTAAAACGTAATTGTCGCGCGAGCATCGTTACGGTACCGCACTTCATCGTGAGACTAAAGATTTGTCTGTTATATTTTATCAATCTTTGACGACGACGACGACGACGACAACGAGAAATGGCAGATGCAGAAGTCGGCGGTCAAGCCACGTCTCCATCTAATCAGTTAGGAACGGGTAGCGGTGGTTCAGGGGCTTCATCTGCACCTACAGCAGCAACAACGGCGGCATCGGCGACGATTTCATCGAAAAAAGAAAAAACTGCAAAAAGAAAAAATCCCAAAGCCAAAGCTACGCATCCACCCACCGCCGAAATGGTAACCAACGCCATTAAGGGTCTGAAAGAAAGGGGAGGTTCGTCGTTGAGAGCGATCAAGAAGTATATCGCCGCCAACTATAAGGTCGATGCCGAGAAAGTATCGCCTTTCATTAAGAAATATTTAAAATCGGCGGTCGTATCAGGCACCTTGGTTCAGACTAAAGGAAAGGGGGCGTCCGGTTCGTTTAAATTGGCAGCAGCGGCGTCGTCTAGTTCGTCGGTTCAAACGAAACAATCGGCGGCAAGTGTTGTTTCATCATCCTCCGTTAGTGGTGGTGGTGGTCAAAGGAAAAGAAACACTACGGCAGCAACCAAAGCAGGCGGTAAAAAGAGTCCGGCGAAGAGAACGACGACGACGACGACGACGGCAGAAAAAAAAAAGACAGTCAAAAAGGCCACCGGGAAACCAAAGAAAGTTGCCGCCGCCGAGAAGAAGGTATCGGTGAAGAAGGCCGTCGAAAAGAAAATGGGAAAATCGGCTAGTTCGGGATCTTCGGCGATAACAGTTGGCGCCGCCGCCGCCGCCGCCGCCACGGTGCCATCGAAGGCAAAATCACCGTCGAAAGCGAAGAAATCAAACAAAGCTGGCCCTACCAAGAAACCTAAGGCTCCCAAACCGAAAAGTGCCAAGTCTCCAGCCGCAACCGGAGGCAAAGCGAAGAAAGCAGCTTCCCCAAAAAAGAAGAAGTAAACGGTTCTCTCCTTTGTGGTTTCATCATAATCTCGATCAAGAGGTATGAAGAAATCGAATGTGCACAACACAGATTGTTGACTACAACGACCGTCTCGTATTAACCACCTCCATCATCATCATCATCATCATCCGGAGAAGACGTAGAAAACCTGCACGTTTACAAAAGCTTTACGGTTTTCAAAAATCGGTTCTTTTTAGAACCACAACATTTAATGTCACTGAAAAAAAATTAAGAATAAACATCCCTTAAGTCATGATACTGATATATATATATATATATATATATATATATATATATATATATATATATATATATATATATATATATATATATATATATATATATATATCTATATATACATATAATATATATATATATATATATATATATATATATATATATATATATATATATATATATATATATATATATATATATATATATATATATATATATATATCCGAAAGGTAATATTAAATCGATACTACTAACTATTTGAAAAGGTTACCACCGAACGATGCCCGCGAGGATTTTATGCCGATTTAAGTCCCTCCATTTGTAGCGGTTTTTTTTTGCGTTTCTCAGGTGTTTTTAACGTTTCCCAGTCACGTAATTCTCGATTCATATCGATAAAACGCTAAGGAGATCATGAGGTATTTTTTTTATTGATAATGCTATTGTCTTATGCCTGTCAGGCATTTCATTTAACTTTAATTGATGTACATACTTAAAGTATATCTATAGATCATGCAACTGTATAAGGAATACGTATCGATAGTATTTTTTTTTTCATTCCAAAGATGTTTTGTTGGTCCTGAAAAGGACCGATATTTCGAATCAGGTAAAGATCCATCGTGCAGGGATGCAGCAATCCGTTTTAATATTTTATTTCGTTTTACTGTCGGTCTTCTTTGGCAATAGCACGGCCTGAATGTTAGGCAAAACACCCCCTTGTGCGATGGTCACGCCGGACAATAGTTTGTTCAATTCTTCGTCATTTCGAATGGCTAATTGTAAATGTCGTGGTATAATCCTCGTCTTTTTGTTATCTCTGGCGGCATTTCCCGCCAATTCCAATACTTCGGCGGCTAGATATTCCATCACCGCGGCCAAATATACCGGTGCTCCGGCACCGACACGTTCCGCGTAATTTCCTTTTCTCAACAATCTGTGAATACGACCGACAGGAAACTGCAATCCGGCACGATTCGAGCGAGACTTTGCTTTCCCTTTAACTTTGCCACCTTTTCCACGTCCGGACATGTTTGGTTATTTTATTTTGTTTTTTTAACTATAACCGTTCAGATTCGTACGACACGAACGTCGCAGAGTCATATGAGATACTGTATTAATCGGCATACCCCATTATATACTCAACGGACGAACCAGACGGTTAGTTGTATGGGCGGAGCTAAACGAACCCGTACGATCCGTCACAAAACGGACGAGGTTGCCCGTTCGAGAATCAGTTTACGATACGAACTTCTGCCATACGTACGTAAAATCGTTCAGTTTGTCCAACAACAATGCCACCTAAAACCAGCGGTAAGGCGGCCAAGAAAGCCGGAAAGGCTCAAAAGAACATCTCGAAAACCGATAAAAAGAAGAAGCGCAGGAGGAAGGAAAGTTACGCCATTTATATTTACAAAGTGTTGAAACAAGTCCATCCGGATACTGGAATTTCCAGCAAGGCCATGTCGATCATGAATTCTTTCGTTAATGACATTTTCGAAAGGATAGCTGCTGAAGCTTCCCGTTTGGCTCACTACAACAAAAGGTCCACAATAACAAGTAGAGAAATTCAAACGGCAGTCAGATTACTTCTGCCTGGGGAATTAGCCAAACACGCCGTTAGCGAAGGTACCAAAGCCGTCACCAAATACACCAGTTCAAAGTAAATACGTGAATGAAACAAAAGTAAGACTGGCGTCACAATTATTTCGAACGGAAGACGAAAAAAAAAAAACGGCTCTTTTCAGAGCCACAAATGTTAAAGATAATAAAAAAAAGAACGAAAAATAAACGGTCTGTAATCGACTCCGAGCAAATAATACATCTAACTTATCCTTTAGGTCTTCGGTTCCCAATCGTTTTAGAATCGTCGTCGTCGTAAGTAAGAAAACGTTGCGACCCTCTTATTTTTTGAACACTTTGAGACCCCCTATATATTTTAGTCTTGAAGAGGCATTGGACCCTATAATATGGCGAAAATTACTTATTTTCAATAGTATATGTATCACTAGCGAGAGAAAAACCGGCGCGATAAATACGTTGTCGCGATCCACTAATTGGCCAAAAAGTTAAGTAAAATATGTTGCTACACCCTTTATGCGTTGCGATCCCCCTATTTTAGAACACATTGAGATCCCCTCTATTCCTGAATGCAACCCCCCTTACATTTTCTTTTAAGGAGGCGTGGACCGTAGGGGGCAAACGCTCGCCTTCACCATATTATAGAATATGGTGAAATTTACTTATTTTCTCTATTATAAGTATCACTAACGAGGGAAAAAATGGCGTGATAATTGTTTCGAGCGAGGAAAAAAAAAACAAAAAAAAAACAATGTCAACGTAAAATTAGCGTATAATTCTGAAATAAGAAAAAGAGCAACTTGATAATTATTTCGAATCAAAAATGAAATGAAAAAAAAAACCTCCAAGCTTATGTTTTCGCTTTTGCTTTAAGCATCGTTTCGTATAACGAGTCGAAACAACGGGTTTTCTTGCACGATGTTTGTTTTCCCTTTCTTATTTATACATACTCATATTGTTGGTTCTGAAAAGAACCGGTTTTTTGTTATACTTTTATGATATATACGCACACATATACATTTACATTAATTATATTTAGGCACGTTCGCCTCGAATACGCCTAGCCAGCTGGATGTCTTTGGGCATGATGGTGACACGTTTGGCATGAATGGCACACAGATTTGTATCTTCGAAAAGACCGACCAGATAGGCCTCGCTGGCTTCTTGTAAAGCCATGACTGCGGAACTCTGGAAACGTAAATCCGTTTTGAAATCTTGTGCGATTTCACGTACCAAACGTTGAAAGGGTAATTTTCTGATCAACAGTTCGGTGCTCTTCTGGTAACGACGGATTTCTCGCAGGGCGACGGTACCTGGCCTGTAACGGTGAGGTTTCTTCACCCCGCCGGTTGCGGGGGCACTCTTTCTTGCCGCCTTGGTCGCCAATTGTTTCCTAGGAGCTTTGCCACCGGTCGATTTGCGTGCGGTTTGCTTCGTACGGGCCATCTCTCTCTTTACCGAATATTACAAGTACAGTCAAAGGTACAAGAACACTAAGGTTAAATTACGGATAGGAGTCGACAACGATGAGCACTTATCGAACGACAATTACAGAATGATGATCGACGCATACCAAAATTGGTGTTTTATTCTCTCAGGCGACTCGCTAGTGGTCCGGCAACTAGCTATTGGTCGGGTCGAGAGCAATGGGCGGGACGTTCCCGAAATCTGACAAAAGTAGCATATGTGTCATGTATGCCGACAGTCGTGTTCCGTCAATCCAAAACGAGGACGTTTCATTTATAAGAATTGACCAATCGATCGTCGATTTGAATTTAAAATAATTATATAAAATTAAAAAAAAAAAAAATGACCGGAAGAGGCAAAGGCGGAAAGGGGTTGGGAAAAGGAGGCGCTAAAAGGCATCGTAAAGTGCTTCGTGATAATATTCAAGGCATCACCAAACCTGCAATTCGAAGATTGGCCCGACGTGGTGGCGTCAAGCGCATATCCGGTTTGATTTACGAAGAAACCAGAGGTGTCTTGAAAGTATTCCTCGAAAACGTAATCAGAGATGCCGTAACTTATACGGAACACGCCAAGAGGAAAACTGTCACCGCTATGGACGTCGTGTATGCCTTGAAACGTCAAGGGCGTACTCTCTACGGTTTTGGCGGTTAAATTACCCGATGTTTTGCAATATTAAAAGAAAACAAACAAAAAAACGAATTCTAGACAGACACAAAAAACCGGTTCTTTTCAGAACCACAAAAAAAAAATACTTACATAAAAAAAGGGATACATTGTCGACAACATAGGTGAAATTTTCATCATTATTTATACGATTATCTAGAAAATTTTCTCACATATAAAATAAGATAGAAAAAGGGGGGAGACGGACACATTGTGGATAAAGCAGGTGGGGATGAATTTCCATCCCTAATTTTCGGGGAAGCATTCAATTTAACGAGCGCAAAACAAATTGAAGTAACGTGGATGAGAATAAGGTATCAGAGATGCAGTAACTGAATTCCTAACACGTCAAGAGAAAAACCGTCATCGCCATGGTTGTGTATGCCTTGAATGTATGTCAGGGGCGTACTCTCTACACTATTTTGGCGGTTAGATTTACTGACGATTTGCGATATTATAAAAAAAAGAACTCCGGGCATAAAGAAAGGTTCTTTTCAAAATCCACACTCACATAGAAAAGGGAGACATTGTCTCGATAAGTAATGTCGAAATGATTGTGGCGTGTTCATATATTAAATAAGAACAGATATTTTTGATATTTTTTGAGTTTTAGATAGTGGCGAAAAACCCAAATAAAGGATAAAAAATATTGTCTCGATAAAGCGGATGGAATTTTCATCGTTAATGTTATAGTGAATGTCTATATAAAATACATTGGACACATTGTGGATGAATTCTCATCGTTAATTTTCGGAAATGCCTTAAATGAAACGAGCGTACAGCTAACGTTAATGAGAATACGGTATCAGAGATGCCGTAACTTAAACAGAACACGCCAATTGAATAACCGTCATCGCCACGGACGACGTTGTGTATGCCTTGAAACGTCAAGGGCGTACTGCTTCGGCGGTTAAATTACCTGATGTTTTACAAAAAAAAAAAAAAATAAAGGAACTCAAGACACAATAAATAAACGGCTCTTTTCAGAACTGCGGCGGCGGCGGCGGCGGCAAAAAAACATACTTAAAAAAGTGACTAATTGTCGACACAGTAGGTGGAATTTCCATCGTTAATTACACCACGACGACTATCTATAAAACTTTCTTAAATATTAAATTAGGCAGAAAGAGGGAGACAGACCGACGACGGACACATTGTAGATAAAAGAGGTGCTATGAATTCCCTTCGTTAAATTTCGGGAAAGCCTTAAAAGAAACCAACGCAGTGCTAACGTGGATGATAATAGCGTAAGTCTCTTTTTAGTATTAAATCATTTATTCGAAATGATCAAATCATATAATTCTTGCGGTGGTTATTTAGGTAGGTAGAAACGCCGTCGCCATGTTTAAAGAAATACTTAAAAAAAAAAGACAATCGCCCTCGAGATGAGGGAGGATATTCCCGTTAATTTTTCCCAACCGTTCCGATTACAGACATGCCATTTGTTCGTTCCATAATTTACGTGCTCTATTTTTTATTTTAGCGGTACGATAGTTAACTAGGCGGTGTATAAGAACGAGACTCGTTTACCTTTCAAAGGGAGAATAGAACGGTGACAGGTCATCGGGAAAAACATTTTTTCGGCAAAGTCGTTTATATATCTCGAAATCCGAATACTCCACCGATCGGTGATATATCTGAGGTATTTGTATCGCCTGGACAATCTGTAATATCTGGTTTACTTAACTGAAATAATCGAACTAATTAGAATGTTTTTCTTGAAACGTCGAGATCGTCGGTTAGTTGTGATTTTTTTAAATTGAACCTTGTCGAAGGATCGACATGAACCAAATGCCTCCGGTAGCTTCAAGGTATTGACAACGAATCAAGTTAAATATTGCAATCCGGTGAATGGCATTTACTAATGAAAAATACAAAATAAAAACTTTGTTCCGAGCTCGTTAAAGGTCCCGGCGAAGCCGGAATCAGGAGCAGTGTCGACAGTCAGACGCTCAGTCCGCCGTTCGCCCGTTTTACTTACTATGCAACTTTTTGGTGGAGCGAGTGGGCATATTTAGTAAGACGCAACAGACGACGAAGGACGAGCAGCAATACGATTCTGTTCTTTAGCGAAACGCGATAGTAGTGAGTTCTTCGTTACATTAACATTTGACGATAACACGCGCGAGCGCGCGGCAAAATGGCAGACGCGGAAATCGCCGGTCAGGCTACATCTCCATCTAATCTGTCGGGCACAAGCGGAGGCGGTTCCGGGCCCTCGTCTGTACCGCCCGCACCGTCGTCGGCGGCGGCGGCGGCGGCATCGGCTTCATCAAAAAAGGAAAAAACCGTTAAAAGAAAAAATCCCAAAGCCAAAGCTACGCATCCACCGACGGCCGAAATGGTAACAAACGCAATTAAGGGATTGAAAGAAAGGGGCGGTTCGTCATTGAGAGCGATCAAGAAGTATATTGCCGCCAACTACAAGGTCGATGCCGAGAAAGTATCGCCTTTCATCAAGAAATATTTAAAATCGGCAGTTGCATCCGGTACCCTGGTTCAGACCAAAGGAAAAGGTGCGTCCGGTTCTTTTAAGCTGGCAGCGGCATCGTCTAGTTCGTCGGTTCAAGCGAAACAATCGGCGACGAGTGCTGCTTCTTCATCCTCTGGACAAAAGAAAAGAAATATTTCAGTGGGAGCGGCGGCGGCGGCGGCGGCGGCCAAAGGAGGTAGCAAAAAGAGTCCGACGAAAAGAACGACAGCGGCGGTGGCAGCAGCAGCAGCAGCAGCAGCAGCGACGACTGAAAAAAAGACAACCAAAAAGGCAGCAGGAAAATCGAAGAAAGCTGCGGTCGTCGTAGCCGAGAAGAAGGCTTCGGTAAAGAAAGCCGTCGAAAAGAAAACGGGAAAATCGGCTAGTTCGGGATCTTCGGCGGTAACAGTTGCCGCCGCCGCCGCTACGGTGCCATCGAAGGCGAAATCTCCGTCGAAAGCGAAGAAATCAAACAAAGCCGGCCCTACCAAGAAACCCAAGGCTCCTAAACCGAAAAGCGCTAGATCTCCAGCTGCCGCCGCCGCTGCCGGCGGGGGCAAAGCGAAGAAAGCAGCTTCCCCAAAAAAGAAGAAATAAACGAAGACCCCGATTTTCGTCGTTACATCTTAATCTTTCAAGAGGTATGAATAAATCGAATGTTCCCAATACAGATTATCGACGACCACCACCACCAAAACCATCATCTGGAATGATGATGTAGGAAAATATGTTTACGAAAGCGTAACATTTTCCAAAAAAAAAAACGGTTCTTTTCAGAACCACAACATTTATTGTTACTTGAAATTAAAAGAAATATAGAAAAAAACATCCATTTAGACAAGACGCCGAAATATATCCGAGTAGTAATTCGATATTACTAATAATAACTGATTTTGTACAATTATATATTTAAAAAAAAATAAAAAAAATTAAAAAAAAATACAAATAAAAAAATCCATCGAGACTAGAACCGGCGAATAATATATATCTGACGTCCGTTGTTCGTTTGTAACTTTAATTTTTGTTTACGGATCAATATTGTTTTTTCTTTTCATAGATATTTTGTTGGTCCTGATAAGGACCGATATTTCGAATCAGGCGAAGACCATCATCATCATCATCATCTTCAAGTAGGGATAGAGAAGTTGTTTCGATTTTACTTCGTTTTACTGTCGGTCTTTTTTGGCAATAGCACGGCCTGAATGTTAGGTAAAACACCACCTTGTGCGATGGTCACGCCGGACAATAGTTTGTTCAATTCTTCGTCATTTCTAATGGCGAGCTGCAAATGTCGTGGGATAATTCTCGTCTTTTTGTTATCTCTGGCGGCGTTTCCGGCCAATTCCAATACTTCGGCGGCAAGATACTCCATTACCGCGGCCAAATATACCGGTGCTCCTGCACCTACGCGTTCCGCGTAATTTCCTTTCCTCAACAATCTGTGAATACGGCCGACCGGAAACTGCAATCCGGCACGATTCGAACGCGACTTGGCCTTTCCTTTAACTTTGCCTCCTTTTCCGCGTCCAGACATGCTGATTTTTTTTTGTTCTTTGCTTACAATTGATCAGATCGCACGGCACGACCGTCGTCGTAGAGTCAGATGAGAGACTATTTTCTGTCGGGATGTCCCCCCCTTCTATTCTATCTATTTTGTCAGCTTGGTTTGTGAGCTAGCCTTTCGGCCCTTACTCATATAAACTGAATTAAACCCTGTAAGGGTACTGATGGTTTTGGGGGCCTCTAGTTGACCCATGAAATTACTGACTTGTTGCCAGTAGATTCTGCAGGTGGATTAATGAAAGAAAGTCTTGGTCGACTTTGGAGGTTAATATGAAGATGGGGGCGGGCCTAGGTTGGCCGGTAAGTATGTGCACTGTATTACCAGCGCGAAGGAGGGGCTAGACAGTCGGGACCTGGGCCTGGATGGCGGAGGTCGCGTCGTCTTGGCTGCTTTGCGTTTGTAATCCAGAAGGTATTTGCTGTAGTTTGAGTAGTGTGTTGATCTGTGTCTGGAGGAGGCACATCACTTGCTGCATTTGGGCTGTAAATCCGGCCATAATGGAGGTCGGCTCTGCAGGTGCTGGTGGAATCCGCTTCGGAGACGACGTCTTCGAGGCTGGTTTCCGGTTGGGGTTTTCGCTGCATCTGTAGTAGTTCGCCGTGTGCGATTCCCCACAGTTGCAGCATTTCGGCGGTTGGTTGGGGTCCAGCTTGCACTCACTGCTACGGTGAAAACCCGCGCACTTTACACAAACTGATGTTGTTTCACATTGGGATGAGATATGTCCGTATTTGTGGCAATTAAAACACTGTCGTGTTCTGGATTTTCTTCTTTGTACCACTACTTGGATGGATTGTTGTTGAAAACGGCTTGTTTCCAAGATGTTGGATTCGTCTGATGGGACCGTGACTTGAACTATCGCGATCGGCATCATCTGGCTGGTTTGCCACCTTATGATTCTTATCGGGTGGAAACCCATGCTTGTCAGCTCGAGTCTGATTTCTTCGATCGGGATTGATTCCGCTATTCCTCTCAAGAGGACGTGCAGGAACTTGGGTTTGTTTTGAAAGGCCTGGAAGCGGTAGCCTTTTTCTGTGAAATGCTGGAGAATTGCATTTCTGTCTTCGTCAGAACGGGGGGTTAGCAGCACCCCGTCCGGGATTGTTTTGGCTGGCCCTATGGCCACGTTGCTTTTTTCGAGGTGGCGGGCCACCTCGAGGAAGGCCGATATGTCCCGAAGGATGATCGGTGTCGGCTTTGTAGCGGTGTCAGTGGCCGGTGCTGGTGCCGCACTGGGTGCGGGGTCGACTGGCGTGATCGGCGGGTCTTGGCTGGTGACGGTCCCCAGGTGACTGGAGTCCGGGTTTTCGGTTGAAGCGTCTGGAACGGTGTCTTCTCCAGCGAGCTGTCTATTTTTCTTGCGTCTCCGCCTTCTGGCTCTGGCGGAGACCTGCTGGGGTTCTTCAGGTTCGGAACCTGGGTCGTGGTTGTCTTCTTCGGAGGCCGACTCGGCCTCGTCTTCGGGAGGTGGAGGTGTTGATTCAGTTTTCGGGTTTTCTCTTTGCTGGAGATTTTTGATCTGGGTCTCGAGTGAATGGACGCTCTTCTTTAGCATCTCCTTTTCAGCATTAGCCTCGTCTAATATGCTCATTGCTGTCTGGCGGTGGCTTTCGCATCGAACGAGGCGACCCCGAAGGTCGCTGCAGGCTTCAGCGAGCTGTCGTTTCGATAGTCGCATAAGGTCTTGATCTTTGATGTTTAGGATGTCGGTGTCCATCGCGTCGACGTGGACAAGTCCGCGGTCGCGACTACTAACGAACACTAAACGTTTACTTCGACGGAAGAGGAGCGCGGGAGCGATCGAACTACGTCCGATCTCAACGGCTGCCTGGACTGAACTATCAATCGTCCCCCCCTTCTTTCCTTCCTTTTTATATATATGCGGCGGTACAGTCTCCAATGGAATCGTAAAAATACGCCTTACGGTTAAATGGGCGGAGCATATCGTACCCGTACGCTCCAGTACAAAAAAGAAGTGAACTTTTATCGGCTCAAGGGTCAATTTATGATACGGATTTTTATTGTACCGTATGTACATTTAAAAAAAAATCGTCCTCTTTGTCCATAATGCCACCAAAAACTAGCGGGAAAGCGGCCAAAAAAGCGGGAAAGGCACAAAAAAACATCTCGAAAGGTGATAAAAAAAAGAAGCGCAGGAGGAAGGAAAGTTACGCCATTTATATTTACAAAGTGCTGAAACAGGTACATCCGGATACGGGAATTTCCAGCAAGGCCATGTCGATCATGAATTCTTTCGTTAATGACATTTTCGAGAGGATAGCGGCCGAAGCATCGCGTTTGGCTCATTACAACAAAAGATCGACCATAACCAGTAGAGAAATTCAAACGGCGGTCAGATTACTTTTACCGGGTGAATTAGCCAAACACGCCGTTAGCGAGGGGACCAAAGCCGTGACCAAATACACCAGTTCCAAGTAAAAATAGATAAACGTATCAAAGATCAGAAGCAAGAACTGGCGAGATTAATATTTCGAACGATAATAAAAAGAAAATGGCTCTTTTCAGAGCCACGAATTTTAAATATAAAAAAAAAAATATCAAGCATATCGCCTATCCGCACAGACATCTAGGTTCGAAATTAGCATTAGATGCATGAAAGTAAAATATTTTTAAACACACACACACACAAACTGAAAACCCGAATATTATTGTGGCTTAATGCCCGAGTTGAAATTAGCGGGATTTTTTTTTTCCAGCGATAACGCTCGACGCTTTTTTAGAGTGTATGTGTATAGGATGTAAATGATTATTCTCGAAAAATAAAAACTTTCGATCTATCCGAGAGTCGTCCATCTTGTACATGATATGTGCTAGCCGGGCTCTATGGTTTTGGCCGGTTTTCCCAAAATTCGTCGAAGAAAAAAGACAGCCTCCATAGGTGTCGTTGGTTTTTTAAATGTCCTTATTTTTTTTTCGCGGGAACCCTCAGGTGGTTATTGACTCTTGGTGTAACATACTTTGTTCCAAAATTTATCTGATATATATATATATATATATATATATATATATATATATATATATATATATATATATATATATATATATATATATATATATTATTATTATTATTTACTTATGGGCCCTGGTGGACCACGCGATGTACAATTAGAGGCGTTTGTTGTTGTTAACCTTCCTTCGCACCCATACTAATTTCATTCTTTCGCTATGAGCGTTTTTCCTTTCGTCAGACCAAGTTGTTCCGGTCTTCCTACATTTTTCTCTCTGGCCAACCTTCCAAACGTTCACCTTGTGTCTGAAACAGCCTCTATCCTGAATTTCACTTTGTGTAATATTTGCTGATCTTAGGTCCTCTTTAATTGCAGCAATCCATCTAATTATTTCTACTTTAGCTCTACTCCTATCAGCAAGGGGTACGGAATCCTCAAACTTTTGTACTTCTTGATTTGTCGTTCGAGTAAACTATCTCCGATAGTTAAAACCCAATTTTACGTAACAATGATAAGTCCCTTTTATTTATACGGTCTTACGATTTATTTTCGTTTTCTAACGCCGACGGCGGCTAAATAACTTCACAAACGTTTCAGAACAAAACCTTGCGTATGGCACTAAACGCGCCGTGGTACGTTCGAAACACTCAAATTATTATAGAGACCGGTGTACCCCCGGTCTCTAAATTCCATTCCCAAATTTACGCCAAGTTTTGCCTACAGGCAAGCTTGAGCGAAAACCCGCTAGTCCTATCTATACCGGACAACCTACCCGGATTTTCCGGGTAAAGCTAGCCAATTGCCCCAATTTGCCTTACGGGCTGCGAGCAGAAAGGAATCGAATTTTCGATTCCCGGCTCGCGTAAGACCGCTTCGACAACAGTCCCTAACCGCCGTGGCCAGGCGGTCTGAGAGATCATCTCCGATCGATCGGACCGGACCAATGGCAAAAAACCCGTCATATTGCTGATGGGGAAAAAGCAAAATTTCATTTTCCTTTTCTTTCATATTAATCTCAGAAGTTCGCCAGGATCATCTTATAGACTATCCTTTCTTATCTATGCCACTTGCTAGGCATACCCGGGTCAGATAGAGACCCTAAAAAATTAGTGCCCATATAGGGTAAAGTTGACTAGAAACGGGCAAGAGCCTTGAGGGCTAACCCAAAAGCCTGGCTAGATAAGTCGAAGTCGACTCTACTCCTATTTTCATAAAATTCGACTATTTGTCTAGTTAGCCTACTCGGATTCATCCGTTTTATGTGTCCGTAAAATTTAAGTCTTCTTTTTCTCACATATCGCTATGTATATCTGAGTATTGTTTGATCTCTTGGTATTCCCGATGTCGGTATGTTGTGGCTATTTATTTGTTTGGGGCCTAGGATTTTTCTTTCCTTCTTTTCAATGTCCTCGATGTCCCTCTTTCTATTCAAAATGAGCGTTTCTGCAGCATATAGACATTCTGGCTTAATAATTGTGTTGTAATGTCTCAGTTTTATGTTTTTAGATAGGCACTTTTTGTTATAAATATTTTGTGTAAGCCTTAATGCCGTTTCCATTTTTTGACATCTATCCTTATTGGCCGCTTTTTCCAATCCATTTTCCATGATTATTTCACCCAAATATTTGAATTGAGAGACTCGTCTGATGTTACCATATTTTGTTTTTAGAAATGGCGTTCTTAGTCTGTTGCAGGTCATGTTAGCTTATGGCGTGCTTAGTCTGTTTCCTTTAGGATTTCAATCTGTATCTGTGCCCTTAATATATCTTGAGCTAAAATTGCTAGATCATCAGCAGATGCCAGACAATCAGTATTGATGTTGGTTCTCCCCAGTTTAATGGGCTGGTCAACATTCAGGGCCAACTTATTTTTTTTCACGCCACTCCTATATTATTTTTTCTAGAACACAGTTAAATAGGAGTGGCGAGAGTCCTCCATCCCCTCGTCTCACTCCAGTTTTAATTTCGAAGGGCTCTGAGAGATGTCAACCATGAATTTTACTTTTAACCTTGTGTTAGTTAACGTTGCTTTAATAATCCCCAGCGTTTTTTCAGAGATCTGGTCCTTGTTCTTTCGGAAGATTCGGAATAAAGATTCGCGGTCAATAGAGTCTCATGCTTTTTTGAAATCCACAAATGTACAGACGAGATTTTTATTGTACAGTTCTTGATGTCTTAGAATCAACTTTAGATTCAGGATCTGTTCAGGGCTGGATCTGCCCCCCGGTCGAAAACCTGGTTGATATTCACCAATGTTAGGTTCTAACTGTCCCTGTGCTCTGTCTAGTAGACATTGAGATAGAATCTTGTAACAAACTGGGAGAAGAAATATCCCTCTATAGTTGTTTACATCCGTTCTATGTCCTTTCCTATGTAGTAGATAGATTAGAGCTTCTTTCCAATCTTCCGGAATCCGTTCGGTTCGCCTAACTTCTCGTAGAATTTTGGTTATTTCCTTGATTGTGTACCTGGGGACCAGCGGATTTCAAAAGTTCAGCAGTGATTCCATCTTCTCCAGAAGCTTTGTCATTTTTAAGCCGCTCGATTTGCCTAATTATTTCATCTTCTTTCGGTGGTAATGAATCTGGGTTTGTTTGTTTAGGGTTTAGTGTTGCTAATTTGTTTAAGGGCTCAGGACAGTTTACTATTTGTTCTAAATATTTCGCTAGTTCTTTGCAATTGTCTTGGTTATTTAGAGCTGATTGTCCGTTTTCATTTTGGAAGCAAAGACTTTGCGGTTGATAGCCTATTAATTTAGTTTTAAATGTTTTATAAAAGTTTCGGGTGTTAGTTTTTTGGAAATCTTTTTCTATTTCAATAAGTTGATTGTTTTCATATTTTCTTTTAGTTTCTCTAACTAGCTTCGATGTTTCTTTTCTTACTTCCAAAAAGATGTTATAGTTTATAACTGTCTTTTGACTGTTCCAATCTTTGAATGTTTTACTTCGGCTTAATACTCCTTGCTCGCAAACTTCATCCCACCACGGATGTTTTCTACGTTTTTGTAAAGGGACCAACTTTAAGGCTGTTTTAATAATTTTTTGTTTCAATTCTTGCCAGTTCTGTGCTGGTTGTTTATCTAGCTCTTCTGTTAGGGCTGGTTTTATTTTCGTTGGGTCAAACTTTGGTATTAGCAGCCTCTTTTGAATAAGTTTTCGAGGTTTTCAGCTAAGTTTGATACTAGTCAGGTGGTGATCCGTGTCTATATTTGCTCCTTTATCGACTCGAACGTTCAAAATCTCTTTATAATTGGGGTACGAATTGGCAACATGGTCATTTTGAAATTCATCCATGTACGTGTTTGGGCACATCCATGTCTTTTGTTTTGTTATTTTCTTCTTAAATTGTGTTGACATCCTTCTTAGATTAAACTGCGAACATAGTTCAACCAATTTTCTACCATTATGGTTGGCCCATTTATGAGTTGGAAAACTGCCGACAGTTTTCCTTCCTGTACTTTTTTCTTTCCCTAGTTGGGCGGCGTTGAAATCACCCGATAGGATTTTTACATGGTTGGTAGGAAATTTAGAGATAGTCTTTTCCAGAATTTCCCAGGACTTATTTACTTTTTCAAGATTAGATTTATTTTCTTCGTTAACCGGGAGGTGTGCATTGATTAATGTATAGTTTTTGTTAGCACATTTGAGGATAGTGTCATAAGTCGATTATTTACTTAGCCCGGACGCCCCAGAATCCGAAAGTCCGGTTGGCAGAGGATTGTCTACCTCCTGGGGTAATTTTGTAATTACTAGAACGATTCATCTTGTACTTTGAATTAAAGGTTTGAACCATGACGGTTCAGAGGTTAAGACTGGAGGGGGTTAGTTCCAGAATTTAAATATCAGCCGCACCACTGGTGAACAGACGCTGACCATTCAACCGCTTGATACAAGTCAGACGCTAAGTGGATTTTGTTTTTTTTTGTGCCTTGGTTCGGGGCTGCTTATTTTGAGATATTCGCAGCTGTCCATTAATATCTAATGGAACTTTCACTATCCACCACCCGTGACCCGTCCAGTATCTTAGGCTGGATATATATATATATATATATATATATATATATATATATATATATATATATATATATATATATATATATATGTATATATATGTATATATATATATATATATATATATATATATATATATATATATATATATATATATATATATATTTGTATATATATATATATATATATATATATATATATATATATATATATATATATATATATATATATATATGTATATATATACGTATATACATACGTATATATATAAATATATATATATATATATATATATATATATATATATATATATATATATATATATATATATATATATATATATATATATATATATATATATACATATATACATATATTATATTTACACACTTTTTTTATATATATATATGTATAAACACATAAATATACAAACACATACAAATATATATAATTACAAAATCTCACATATATGATGTATCGATCGTTTTTGCCGAACGTTTTCCAATCGGTCGGTGTTGCTTGTAAATCAGGGTCGTGCCGTCGTTCGCGGATCGACGCCGGATTTAAGATTCCGCCGCCTCATGTGGTGATCCGAGGTTCGAGCGGCGAGTCAAGTCGTCTGTTCGGATACACAATCGGGTCCCTCTAATGTGGTGATTTTTACTACACACAGCGAGATCGTGAATTCGGCGGACCGTTAAATTTTTACGTGTCACGATTCATATGCGATCGGTTGTATTTTGTGTTGACATTTTCGCATGTTCCTTATATAATAATGCGTTCATGCGAAAAGTCTGTAACAATAACGTACACGTGCGGTAACTCTCAGCTTTCCGAGCGAGTTTTCTAACACGAAACGCTTCTCGTACGAGTTTCCCTTGTCGCTTTCAATCTAGCGAAGTGGTTCGGAGAGAATGTTTCGAGGTTTTATTGATGCCGAACGACGATATATCTTATGTATGGTCGTATCGGTTGTGCTCGGTTGGTCGTTTGCATCGATTTTTTTTTTGATTTATTATACAAACTACGTTTTTGATATTATTTCGTTCTACGAGTACGACGACGGGGAGTAGTGCTGTTGTCTTCGAACGTACCTTTGTCGTTGCTGCCGCCGCCGCCGCCGCCCGATGTAATAAATCGTGTGACGGCATGACGCGCGGTGACGCAGACGATAAAATTAATGACGATCGATAGCGCAGCAGCAATACACTCCGACGGCTACATCTCACACACGAATAAATATATAAAAACGGTGGTAGTTGTTTAAGACAAATAATAATAGTAATAATAATAATTAAAAAAAAGAACCGATGATACGACACAAGACACTAATTATAATGCAAGAGCGTGGCGTCTTGACCGGTTTTTCCGTCGTCTCGACGCACACTCGTCGTCGTCATCGAGAAAGTCGTCACGTTTCTCGTACCTACGCACGCACGCACGCAATCGCCCACCGATCCATACAGACCACGACGCACCGTTGTGCGCCGCCGCCTGCCTGGAGGAGGAGGGTGGTAAACGAACGAGCGAGCGACGGCGAAACGAACGACACTCGACGTGCGGACAACAGCAGCAGCAGCAGCAGCAATTGCAGCTCGCGCGCACAGTTCCCTGGTTGATCCTGCCAGTAGTCATATGCTTGTCTCAAAGATTAAGCCATGCATGTCTCAGTACAAGCCGAATTAAGGTGAAACCGCGAAAGGCTCATTAAATCAGTTATGGTTCCTTAGATCGTACCCACAATTACTTGGATAACTGTGGTAATTCTAGAGCTAATACATGCAAACAGAGCTCCGACCAGAGATGGAAGGAGTGCTTTTATTAGATCAAAACCAATCGGTGGCGGGTTCGCGCTCGTCATCGTACAACTTGGTGACTCTGAATAACTTTACGCTGATCGCACGGTCTCGCACCGGCGACGCATCTTTCAAATGTCTGCCTTATCAACTGTCGATGGTAGGTTCTGCGCCTACCATGGTCGTAACGGGTAACGGGGAATCAGGGTTCGATTCCGGAGAGGGAGCCTGAGAAACGGCTACCACATCCAAGGAAGGCAGCAGGCGCGCAAATTACCCACTCCCGGCACGGGGAGGTAGTGACGAAAAATAACGATACGGGACTCATCCGAGGCCCCGTAATCGGAATGAGTACACTCTAAACCCTTTAACGAGGATCAATTGGAGGGCCAGTCTGGTGCCAGCAGCCGCGGTAATTCCAGCTCCAATAGCGTATATTAAAGTTGTTGCGGTTAAAAAGCTCGTAGTCGAATTTGTGTCTCGCGCCGCCGGTTCATCGTCCGCGGTGTTAACTGGCGTTTCGCGAGACGTCCTGCCGGTGGGCTTAGTCGGTTGCCGTCTGTTCGGGCGTGCGCCTCGCGGCGTGCGTTCGTTGGCGGTTTAACGGCGGCCCAAATCAATCCTGCCGCGGTGCTCTTCACTGAGTGTCGAGGTGGGCCGGCACGTTTACTTTGAACAAATTAGAGTGCTTAAAGCAGGCTAAAATTTCGCCTGAATACTGTATGCATGGAATAATGGAATAGGACCTCGGTTCTATTTTGTTGGTTTTCGGAACCCCGAGGTAATGATTAATAGGAACGGATGGGGGCATTCGTATTGCGACGTTAGAGGTGAAATTCTTGGATCGTCGCAAGACGAACGGAAGCGAAAGCATTTGCCAAAAACGCTTTCATTGATCAAGAACGAAAGTTAGAGGTTCGAAGGCGATCAGATACCGCCCTAGTTCTAACCTTAAACGATGCCAGCTAGCGATCCGTCGACGTTCCTCCGATGACTCGACGGGCAGCTTCCGGGAAACCAAAGCTTTTGGGTTCCGGGGGAAGTATGGTTGCAAAGCTGAAACTTAAAGGAATTGACGGAAGGGCACCACCAGGAGTGGAGCCTGCGGCTTAATTTGACTCAACACGGGAAACCTCACCAGGCCCGGACACCGGAAGGATTGACAGATTGAGAGCTCTTTCTTGATTCGGTGGGTGGTGGTGCATGGCCGTTCTTAGTTGGTGGAGCGATTTGTCTGGTTAATTCCGATAACGAACGAGACTCTAGCCTGCTAACTAGGCGCTTTTTGACATCGCAAAGGCCCGCCGTACGTGCGGGGTCCTCACGGGCTCCGCCGTTCGCGCGCGGTTTTTACTGTCGGCGTACAAACATTTCTTCTTAGAGGGACAGGCGGCTTCTAGCCGCACGAGATTGAGCAATAACAGGTCTGTGATGCCCTTAGATGTTCTGGGCCGCACGCGCGCTACACTGAAGGAATCAGCGTGTCTTCCCTGGCCGAGCGGCCCGGGTAACCCGCTGAACCTCCTTCGTGCTAGGGATTGGGGCTTGCAATTGTTCCCCATGAACGAGGAATTCCCAGTAAGCGCGAGTCATAAGCTCGCGTTGATTACGTCCCTGCCCTTTGTACACACCGCCCGTCGCTACTACCGATTGAATGATTTAGTGAGGTCTTCGGATCGACACGCGATGGCGCTTCGGTGTCGTCGATGTGTAAGAAAAGATGACCAAACTTGATCATTTAGAGGAAGTAAAAGTCGTAACAAGGTTTCCGTAGGTGAACCTGCGGAAGGATCATTACAGTGATCGATTGCCGTCATCTGACGCGCGATTAAGAACACGTCTGTAATTATTCTCTCGAATAATTCGAACTATCTTTTATTTTATTAAGAGACACAAGGGAACGACAACTTTGACGATCCTCGACGAACGACAGCAGCTCGTATCGCTCGTTGGTGCGTGCAAGACGAAAACGGAAAAAAGAATTTGTATCGGGTACCTAGATTTATGTTTCTACGCTAGCTAGCTAGCTAGCTCGCTCGCTCACTCGCCCACTCACTATCTATCTGGAAAGTGAGTGAGTGAGTGAGTGAGTGAGCGAGTCAGCCAGAGTACGAAAAATCTAAGGGATAAAAAATCCTCGTGGATTTTCCTTCCCGACGGTATTTAAACGATATGCGCCCGTACGATCTTTAAGTTTTCACATTTAACGCACACGCACGCACACGTGATCTGTCTGTAACGTCGTTGTGGTTGTCGTGGTCGTTTCTGTGTGATGTGTATGATATGGACCATTAACCATATCTTCATCATAATCGATTCCGTTATGATTTTTAAACATTCGTTGCGGTTTTTGTCGTCGACGCTGTCGACTGACGACGACGACGACGACGACCGTTACCGTGACGAGAGAAACGTAATATAAAACACCGTTCGTTTGTCGACGACGACGACGACAACGATGTCGACGGTGGATAATATTTCAACGTTTCGTTTAAAAATTTCGGAATCTTGCCATTTACATTTCTTAAAATGAACGTCACCGATACGGAGAAGTATTTTATTTCTCGCATCACAAACGAGTCGGACCATTACTGCCACGCCGCGATGACGAGGTTCGCCTTGGTCGTCGTCATCGTCGTGGCGATAGTTTCCTTCTCGTTAAATGAATCGATAAAAAAGATTACCCTAAACGGTGGATCACTTGGCTCGTGGGTCGATGAAGAACGCAGCTAATTGCGCGTCAACTTGTGAACTGCAGGACACATGAACATCGACACTTCGAACGCACATTGCGGTCCTGGGATTCCATTCCCGGACCACTCCTGGCTGAGGGTCGTACCTTATTTAAAGACTGCTCGGTTTTGTCCGAAAATGACGACGACGACGACGACGATGTACCATCTGTC